>CAHIKZ030000113.1:2930000-3117500 GCA_903632075.3 Acanthosepion pharaonis
CAGTGTTTACTTAGACTCAGTAGAAAAGGAACAAGAACTAACTGAGCAGTTCTTAATAAGAATTAGACGAGATATTTCTAGACATGCACAGCGGAACGAGAACAATCTACCGCTGTAGATTAAATAAAGTGTTAAGTTCTAAATTCTGCAACATACCCATTTTTGATCGAGTGCATACCACGTGATACTATGCCCTCACAGGACAAGAACACCTGGTGGACTAGTCGACAAATTTGTGCATTATGAGCTCTTGCCAACGAGGCAAACCGTCACTGAGGGCCTGTATTCGTAGCAGTTAGAACGAGTGCAACAGGCACTGAAGCAGAAGACGCAAGCATTGGTTAATTGCAAGGCTATACTGTTCCTGCCACGTGTCACGGAATGCTATACGGCGACTGAGCTGCGAGATGTAGCAATATGAGTTAAATTGAAGACAACTCGATACGGAAGGAATATTAATTACTTTTTTGGGGCGAAGATGACATAACAAAGAAAACTGTTGTCTATAAAACTGACCCCACGCTGAAAGTCAAACAGAAGATACAAAGCGAGCCACGCATAAAGACAGACGGCGGCAGCTACATTGCGCACCTCCCCGCTCACTTACACCTCAACCTGCCTTCGCTTGATTATAATCTTAAAGTAATAACATCTGGTTTACTACTAGAAATTGTTTTGTTTTTCACTCGTGGGAACGATTTGGACAAACGGTAGTTTTTAAGATACAAGCTTTTGACTGCAATAAACTGCACTCTGTCAACAAACCTGGTGTCTGGTCTGAGCTGCAACGCAACAGGGTTTAAATATTGGTGCCGTGACAAACGACCATCTGCGACGACTCCAGCTGCGGGAAAGCGACCGGGGAAAAGAACAAAATCCCAGAGAAAGCGACCGTGAAAAGGAAAAAAAATCCCAGTAAATACCGATTTGATTTTAGAAAAATATTTTTTGGCTACCGAAATACCGGAAGGAATAACGATCCTCGTGGCATATCAGTTGTGTACAGGGAAGGCAGCGGACTTTGGTGGGAAATTTCCTTGAAAGAAGCCCAGATGCAACAAGTTTCATGTTGAGAGCGTTGATGGACCGATGCTACACGAAAACCATAGATCGTACGGAAGACTTACATCGACTATCGATCATCAGACAATAAGAGAAGCAGGGGCGTGTAGAGAAGAACACGCGGAAATTAAAAGGACAGAGATTAGATTTGAAATAGAAGAACCAGAATACTTTAAAAACCTCCGGAGAAGGTATGAATTAGGTAAAAGATGGAAGCCATATTATATAGTTTATAGAAAAACAGGACCGGTGAAATAAAGATCAGCTTACGGGTGAAACTACAAAGGCACATGCATTCGATTTTCGCCGTGCAAAAGTCGGTGAATGGAATATTCCAGAAAGGAGAAATAAACCGAAACGAAACCTTAGTGGCAATAACAGGGATCAGAGAAAGGTATAATAGCAGAACCGCTACCCAGTATAATCGATAGGTTTCGGAGGATGCGGGAAAATCCTGAATGCGCTATGCGTCTGTTGGAGAGAGCAGTGAGACAGAGGGAGTTATTTTAAAAGAAAAAAAAAATTCAAAGGAATTAGGAGTCCGAAAAAAATACAGAAATATATGTATCTGTGAGAATAATAATGCGGCTAAGTGTGTTTTTGTAACTTTCTCGGCCATGAGTCCCTAAATTAGACAAGAGTAAAGAGAGAGAAGTGGTAGTCGAGGAGATCCGGTGAATTTGTTCTTATGTTTAAGAAAAAAAGAGGTGTGAAAAAAAATGATCAAAGTCTGTCTGAGGAAAAAATTGATTTTGCGAAATAACGGACTTACGTTATTTTTTATTTTATTGTATTTTATTTTTATTTTATTTTATTTATTTTTTTTTTTTGCAATGTGATGGATCCATGAGGGAAGTCGTCATGGTTAGGGTTAGGGAATGGACAATGGGAAACTGTTCCGAAGTATTGGTATCGACTAGAAAAAAAAACCCCGAAAGTTGTGGATAACAACACAAATTGGAATTGCTCTGCACCATGTGAAAGGGGATTTTTCTTGATTTTCTGATAACCAAAAAAAAAAAAAAAACCTTATCGTATCATCAAAATGGACGCAAGGTTATTTTAACTTTTGATTCCTACTCAAGGGACACTTAGTTGAACTGATATTTCTTTTCGTTATTCAGTTGAAATTTTACTTATTGATACTTTGTCGATTATTTTCTGTGTTGTAAATCATAACTATTGCTGTAGCGAGCGAGGTTCCGAGAGAAGAACAAAGAAAATTTTAACAATACTTTTTTCTCTAAGGGGTGGGCGGGCGTAGCAATATGAGTTAAATTTAAGACAACTCCACACGGAGCATTTACTTTCGACTGATGGCTATCAGTAATTGGAATCAACTTCAAAGTACAAGACTGAGAGAAATTGACGGAAGGAAGATTAATTACTTTTTCTGGACGAAGATGACCGGGCAAAGAAAACCGTTGTCTATAAAATTGTCTATCCCGCCCAAAGGCAAAGAAAAGACAGACTACAACCACTAACTTGGACGCAATCTCGCTCACTGATGCCTCAACCCGCCTTCATTGGCTTATATTAGTAAAGTACTACCTAAGATTAAATTTGGTTTACTATTAGAAATGATTTTGTTATTCATTCGTGGGTAACTATCTGGTCGAATGGTAATTTTAAGCCACAATCTTCGACTGTAAGAAACTGCACCCTGTCAACGAACCTGGTGTCTGGACTGGACTGCATCGAAACATGGAAGACATAGTTGTATCCACGTTAGACCGCGGACCTTACGCCAACAGATTATCACCTCTTCCATTCCGTGAACAACTGACTTTGTGGTAAATCCTTAGCAAATGATGCAGGGTTGCAGCGTGCACTCATTAACTTATTTGCGTCTAAGACACCGGATTTTTAAAGCAATGGAATTACGCAGTGGGAGGCACGTTGGCAAAATGTTTTGGATGCCAATGGGGATTTCTTTGACGACTAAGAGTATGTCAAATTTGCTGTATAAGGACTTTTTGTTTAACTTCATCAAACGTTTTCTCCTATGAATGATTAATGTCTTAAAACGAATTAACTTAGATAAGTCATCAGACTCTACAGATTAGCGGCGAAAAATCACAAATGATTTACCAAATAACAAAAACCGTATCACTTTCATCATTACCAGAAACCAAATGTTTGGAAATAATTTCCCATCAATATGAGAATGAGTTATAAGAAAATATTTTAAAAATTTAGTGTACTTGAGAAAGCTAATTTTCTGATAAAAAAAAAACAAAACATTTAAATAAATTCAAATGATAGTTACATCAACTCTTCAGGCATTGAATGCCAAACATTTCCTTCAGCGTACCATTCACATTACCAACCCCTGTACTTACTGAGGAATGTGCTCTTTTATCACGCATAATGATTAACGCGCCCGGTCAAGTCATGTTACAGAATTGTTTTTCCTACATCATGTGTCTTTTCAAAACGTTCGCTCTCCATAAAGCACTCTCCTTTGTAGATCTTACTAAGAGTCGTTTTCGTTTTGATAATTTCACTCCGAGCGAGGCAGTAACGCCAGAAAGACACAAGGGATTACTGAATGTTAGAAAATATGGGAAAAAAATACTGTTAAAGAGAGAAGACAATAAAAGAGCTAGAATTAAGAAAGCTGTAACGATTGACATTGCACTTTGAAGATCCCAAGTGACTTGGAAGTAAGTTGGAAGATATTTCCACAAGCCAGAAGTACCAGAGAGGAACCTATTGGCATAGGTCTATTACTGCGCTTAAATTCAAAGAGACTAGATAACTTAGAGTAACCGTTCATCTGAACAATTAGCAAGACATTAATCATGGAAAAGGCACAGGGAAGCCACATTATGGTGCTGGAAAGTTGGTGGGAAAGTTACTCAAACCGAGATGCCAGATCAAGACTAATGACATTGCAGTTTTTTTGTACTTTATCAAGAATTTCTAAAGAAAAATATAGCAAGAGAACCAAATCATAACGATATGCCAGATCAGGGACAACGACATTGTAAATACTTTTGTATTTTTCATGTATCTCTAAAAACAAATATAACCGGAGAATCAAATCCAAATCCGGTGAAACAGCAACAGTAAACATAACAATATATTCCTATCTATAAAAAGAATATATAAACATAAAAATGTCTTTAAATAATTGTCGGACTTTGTCCATTTCATAATATGTGACGTTATTTGTTTACATTTGATACGCCATGAGCAGATATGAATGTACATGAGAGATTCATAGAAGATTGAAGTTCAAATACAGTAAATTCGACCTTGCTAACCGAAAGCTCCCCTGTGGCCAAATCGGTTTAAAGTCAATATCAATATATATATATATATATATATATATATATATATATATATATATATATATATATATATATATGTATATATATATATATATATATATATATATAACCAAATGGATAAATATGGGTAAATGTACGAGCGAGCGTTCGTATACAAATACACAGACGAACACACACACACAATAAAAACACACACACAAGCGCACACACATATATATGTGTGTGTATATACTCTATATTGTAAAAAAAAAACAGTGCCTAATGTTAAATAATAGATCTATTTAATCTATTACGAAATATACATAATATCTTACAATGATTGCAACTGAAGTTGTGCAACAACTATAAGATATTATGTATATTTCTAACACACACACACACACACACACACACACACACACACACACACACACATATATATATATATATATATATATATATATATATATATATATATATATATATATATTGTTCCGGTGGGCTGATGGATTATATAATTTAAGATTTGTGTACTTAGACATCAAATTCTCTTTTAGGCATGTCTGATTGAATAAATTACAGACATTATATCTGCTTATTTTTAATAAAATCCGTTCATACTCACGAACAACTTTCCGTGTATTATATTATGAGTTATAGATGTTAATGAGACATCTACAATGACATTCCTGCCCGCATTAACAATATAAAAAATTACTAATCGACAACACAACAATACTTCACCATGAAAACAACAGATTTAGATTACAGATACTGGAAGTAATCTATATTAATAAATTAATGCCGGCACTGAAATGAATTTTCTATGAATACTGCAGTAATGTTCTGAATTGCCTGTAACAGAACAGTTTTTTATGCTTTAATGAGCGCGTGACTATGATATTATAACATAGAGGCAAATGAATTCCATAATGTATAATTTTTTCACAGCCGGCACATTTTCAATCGTTTTGCATTTAAAAGCATGATAAAAAATTACAGGAATTGATAACAACACACATCTTTGTATAACTCCGTATATTAATGAACAACATATCGTTTTGTACCACTTGCACCCCATTCATAGCACTTGGGAAAGCAAAATAAAAGAAATTTAAACAGCTATAGCACATTTCTCACTTCCTTTAACATCAAGAGACGGAAGGTTCTTCGTGAGTAGGAACGGATTTTATTAAAAATTAGCAGACATAATGACTGTAATTTATTCAGTCAGACATCTTTAAAAGAGAATTTGTTGCCTAGATACACAAATTTCAAATTACACACACACACACACACACACATATATATATATATATATATGTGTGTGTGTGTGTGTGTGTGTGTGTGTGTAGATAGATAGATAGATAGATAGATATTTTTGTAGGTACAAAATTTAATGAACGAAATAAAAGTATAAAACTTAATATTACGAGACATATTAAAAACGGGCGAAGCAACCGGTTTCGTTCCGGCTCTTCAGGCTTCAACGGGAGATTTAAAATTAACACAGAAAAATGTACAATAAAAGGAAGTTGTGAAAAAAAAATTAGCAAAAGGAACTAGAGACAAATGACAACGAGTCCCAACAAACACTCACGTTGTTTACACAAAGAAGGCTTACGGGACCCGATGTAAAAGTGCCTCCAGAACCTTTAGATGAAATAAGGTGTGAGACCGGGACAACGGTTTTATACTTTTATTTCGATCATTCATATATATATATATATATATATATATATATATATATATATATATATATATATATATATATATATAATTATAAATTCGTTAATGAAATCAATGAATAATGACATCCTGGGTATGAAGATAAACTATATCCGCGTCCTGGGTAAAACTACGTCCGACAGCAAGACCTCTGATCAGGAGGTTTTGAGGAGCGTGGAACCACCTCTTAATTGCTGGTGTTTCCAGGTCCACCCTGACCCGGGTTGGTAGCACCTATTAAGATCCCAGCTATGGGTAAATAGTTAACCCCCAAATTGGGGTCAAAACACTATGAAAGTGTAAAAAATAAGTCTTAATACCAGAAATACTTTGTAAAAGAAAAAATATTACCATCAATACATTATTATCAGCAATATATTTTAGGCAAAAAATTTTACCAGCACTCCTTTTTTGAAAAAAATATTATCAGAAATATATTCTTTGAAGGAAAAATATTACTAGCAATACATGTTTGAAAAAAATATTACCGGCAATAAAAATTTTGTCGGCTTTAAATAACCCATTGGGTGTTGATATGCCGTAAAACTAACCAAACCAAAATTAAAGAATAATGAAGCTTTATAAAATTCAACCGTGAGTAACCCAGTTTTATCTCTATTAACGGTCAATCTAACCATTAACATTTATTATATATATATATATATATATATATATATATATATATATATATATATATATATATATATACCTACCACGATATAACTCTCAGTTAGCAGTTTTTAATATGACAACCACTAGGAGTAATCTTGTGCCGCTTACATGATATATTGGCATTTTTTGATACATTTTCCTCTGGAGCGGCAAACAACATGTTTGTACAGAGTCATACTTTTTATCGTCGAAAAAATGTTATGACTTCAAATGACGCTATAATCAAACTGATTGAAATATTTTATTGTCTCCGTTGACTTTTAAAAATCTGTGTTTAAAGTTGGATTTCGTAACTGAGCTCGACCAGTCAATGTGTTAAACATATCTCGCCGCGTTTTTAAACAGGTATTTCTAAATTCGGAGTCATTTGAATTTAATTTGAATAGGATGCATTTCGATTTTATAGGCGGCCACCATCTTAACAACGTAAGATGGCAGTGCTGATAGCGGATACGAAATGGAAATAACGGAGATACTAAAATCAAGCAGGTGTAGAAATATATATATATATCTGAGAATTATTCTGATAGAGATGGGTAAATGCGACGCTGAGATCCGAAGACGTACTGGGATGGCCAAAGACTCATTCCAAAACCTAGGCAGAGTATTAAGACAGGACGATTCCGTTGGTAACAAAGTAAATAGGAATGAGCTGCTACGTGATATCTGCCCCCATTTACGGCAGCGAATATTGGATGGTCGCCTTAAAGATGAAGAAGTGACTCGAGGCAACGGAGGTATTGTTTTACAGAAGGATACTAAGTATAACATGGAGTGAACATATGAACAACGGTGAGGTTTTGGAGAGGATGCAAACAAGGAGGAAGCTTATACTTAACATCAGGAAGAGGCAGCTGCAATTTCTCGTACACGTAATGAGAAAGGACGGCTTGGAGAATCTGATACGCACATGGCGTTTCGAGGGAAAGCGAGACAAGGGAAAGCTACTCGTGACATAACTAGAGGACTTGAGCAAGCGGATGGCAGGGTCTGGTAGAAGTAGCAAAAGGACAAAAAATATTGAGAACTCCATGGATAGGGGCAAGTGGAGAGCCATGATCGCCGACGTCCTGAAGGGACACGGGACATACAAGAAAGAAGATTTAGAAAGAGTTTTTTCTTTTTTATTTCACCCCAATCAAAGCGGGAAGTCCTCTAGCACGCAGGTGGGAGAGTACAGGGAATGAAGGGATATGTCCCGGAAAGGGATATATTTGAACGAAGTAGCTAAGTGGTTTTGGCTACTATAACCAAGTAGAATACAGTCGCAGTAATCGACTGGTACGCGTCTTAGTCACAGGTAAGAAGTGTAGATCAATGGCGTAGTCCAATGGGCGTCGTTCTAGACTTAGCTCTCAGACTAAGGCTCTTCTCTGACTTTCTTACACGTCCGTCGGTATTTATGACGGACACCAGCCAATCACATTCTAGTAAGGGGGAACACAGGTGTACGCATATTCCATTATATCAGAAAGTGAGAAAAAAGATTGAGCATAGTGAGGATAGAGGAAATGACAAAAGATCAACGGGATTCCAAATGATAGAATCGATTGACGTCGCATTTAATTTTTTTTCGAGATTATGGCTATCAGGGAAGCAAATCATCGAAGAGTAACACAGACAGGAAGAATGGGAAAAGTAACAGTTGGAGTGACAACTGCATATCGCTATTTCAACAGTAAACGTGTGGGACCCAAGTGCCAATCTAGTAACACGCTTGAAATCATGTAGTCGAGGTATCAGGTCAAAAAAGGAGCAGTTGTCATGAAAATATTTGTAGAAAAGACGTTGAGAGTGGCAAGAGTCTAGATGCCAAGTTTTCGAATCAAATATATATTTTCTTAACGAACTGCTAGTTTTTGTTTATCGACACGGTGTAGAAGGCTGCATCGATCGCCTGCATCGAAGGTGCAGAATTTCACTTCTCATGTTATGAATTTGTAGATAAGGAGCTTAGGAAAACCGCCTCTTTGAGGCGTTCGGTTACATGAGAAACATATTTAACCAGATTGAGAAATGGAATTCTTATGATAAACTGTCAATAAATAAATGAAATATAAATAAATAGAATTATACCTGTATGAAAATCACTTCCGAATTTCTACTTTTATCGAAGAGATTTATTTTAACGGAGTTGCTGGTGGATAAAATAAATAATTCCCCAATGGCGACCCAGGTCAATGTTCGATCCTTTTTAAAAGCCATGATTTGGAATGCTAATTAAAATTAACTAAGACACGCATTCCTTACTTAAAAAAAGAAGCTTTCTGCGTAAAATTATATACATATTTATTTTTAAAAAAGATTCAATATGCTTCTTAGGTGCTACAACTGTTCATTTTTCACTGTTTCCACAGGTTCAATATCAAACCTGTACATACGCAAGTCATCGTACAGATGGCGAACAACAACCTTTAACATATCATTTCACGCTTTTTCACATGTTGGTATAATAAAAAAAAGAGTTGTATTTTAGTGAAATGAAACAGCTAGCCGTTATCCCATTATGCCCACCTAACATTCGTAAATATATATTCCAACGATACAGTTTAAGGAAGCAACGCCAAAAATCTAGATGGGCCTGAATTGGCTTGTGATTTTAAATGGCGAAAAACACTTTTGCAATGTTCAGTGCCTGCAGTAACGTTTCGTTATCACAGGACAGGCGTTGATTTTTCTCTAGTCTTGATGAACGGATATACTCTCAATGAAACCCCTAAAATGGAACGTCTATTGAGTCACAAGTTCACGCAAATCCTCGCGTAGAAGATGGAATCGGAAGAGAGTTCTACGGATGAGAAATGACAGCAAACAAGCAAAAACGACTATAACAGAACTGATAGCTGTATATAGCTAGTTCTAGAATGGAGAGACCTGTTTACCAATATCGTTGCACGTTTAAATTCATGCAATCGAGGCACTAATGAGAACAGCTTAATAGAACAATAGACATGAAAATATTTGTAAAAAAGGCAGAAGGAAGCCACGTTATGTCGGTGAGAAAGTGACTCAAGTCGAGATAACAGATCAGGATCGATTACATCACAATCCCTTTGGATTTTGTCAATAATTTCGGGATATACATTTAGAATCACCGAACCAGATAGGCCAGCAATATTCAAAGCATGAACGAATGGGAGATTTATAAATATACAAGAATAATTGTCATACATAACACAGTGAACCAAATTTCCGAGCAATAGACCTAAAAAATGGTTCAACATCATCCCTCCATCTAATGTCATTGGTAAACGAGAAGCCAAAAAAGTGAAAAGAGATTCTCTACAAGCGGTTAGCATCAGTCATGCTGAGAGAAGGTAAAAATGTTATCAATGGCGATTAATGGAATGCCGTTTTTGTTTTTGAAGACGTTATAATTTAACAACTCAATCATGTTTGGATATTTGGAGGTCCTTTTCGACATCATCAGTCAGTTTTACTTTGTAGGATATTGCCACTAAAACAAGAGTTATATAGTTATGTCATCAGCATAAATATCTTGTAGGTAACTGATGACATCGGGAACGTCGCTGAAGTAGATTAGAAAGTAATTCCATGGAGTGAACCCTGGGAGAGTCCTTCATTATTTCGAAATGAACTAGAAGCGTGTCCGTTGTACATAGTCTTCATTACATAATTTGTTAAGAACGAGCGGACTAAATCAAATATTGTTTCAAAGACAGCATCACCATTGATCTTGTGGAGAATTTCAACATTCCAAACGCCGTTCTGTGAAAAGAACTTGCTAGATGAATTCAGTAATAGCTGGTAACGCCTGGAGGAACCGAAGCCATATTGCTTATCCGAAAGACAGACGTGTGACGTGAGATGTTTAACCAATTTGGCATTGCTGGGAGCTTCTAGTGCTTTCCGCAAAAGAGATAAAAGACTAATAAAAGGATCATTCGTGGGGCCAGAAGTTCATCAGCGTTCATAAAGACAGGAACAACAGAGTGACGTTTCCGACAAGCTGGAAAACAATAATTAGCTAGTCATACATTGTCGAGTTTGGAGTCAACTGGATCGAGACCAGGAACACATTTCCTGAGGAAAATTCAAGTGATACGGCCAAATCCATAATCCACGTGAGGAACTAGTTTAGAGAGGGTATCAGAAACAAAGGAAGGTGTGAGCATATCACTCAGGAGAGACTTTGTTCTATGGGGAACAATCAGGTAAAGATACAATGGTGAGCCGAGAGTGGAGAAGGAAGCAAAATATTTTTCTTTATCTGTAGTAAATGATGATATTTCAAAAGGATTGACGAGAGGAGAACTTTCCCTCATACAAAGGCAGCGGCAATCTCTCGAGCCAAACTTATGATAGACTATACGATTGTCGTTTCTATAAGCGAATAGTGGCTTTGCATCCTTCAGGGTAAGTGTTGTGGCCTTGCTACGACCAGAAATAAAGACATAAAGAGAGGAATTGATTTAAACAAATATATTAACAGTAATACAAACATATACAAAAGAGAGTGTTACAGCAAGAACGTTCGGTCCGACTCTCAGAGCTCTGCTGAAAACTTCCCTCTCTAAAAGGCAGTACCTGCTCCTATTTATAGATGGGAGAGTCCATGAGTGCGTGGGTAAATTACCATGAAAGTACGCATATACACATTACGTAACGTTACAATAAGGCGTCTGTTGTGATCGGACTTGTATTTGTGGACCTGGAAGAAGTGATTCCTATAGCGGCTGAACAGACAGGATATAATCAAGTAACAGTTTGTCGTTACCCTTGGTGGTACGAAAGCTTCGATAACGGTTTTGAGAGAGGAAAAAATCTCAGTGCCATATTACTTAATATGATTAGAAATATCAATCGAAGGAATGTCGGGAAGAAATGATTCCTCTGGGCTATAGCGGCTGAACAGACAAGATATAACAAAGTAACAGTTTGTCGTTACCCTTGGTGGTACGAAAGCTTCGATAACGGTTTTGAGAGAGGAAAAAAATCTCAGTGCCATATTTATCAATATGATTAGAAATATCAATCGAAGGAATGTCGGGAAGAAGTGATTCCTCTGGGCTATAGCGGCTGAACAGACAGGATTTAACCAAGTAACAGTTTGTCGTTACCATTGGTGGTACGAAAGCTTCGATAACGGTTTTGAGAGAGGAAAAAAATCTCAGTGCCATATTTATCAATATGATTAGAAATATCAATCGAAGGAATGTCGGGAAGAAGTGATTCCGCTGGGCTATAGCGGCTGAACAGACAGGATATAACCAAGTAACAGTTTGTCGTTACCCTTGGTGGTACGAAAGCTTCGATAACGGTTTTGAAAGAGGAAAAAAATCTCAGTGCCATATTTATCAATATGATTAGAAATATCAATCGAAGGAATGTCGGGAAGAAGTGATTCCTCTGGGCTATAGCGGCTGAACAGACAGGATATAACCAAGTAACAGTTTGTCGTTACCCTTGGTGGTACGAAAGCTTCGATAACGGTTTTGAGAGAGGAAAAATCTCAGTGCCATATTTATCAATATGATTAGAAATATCAATCGAAGGAATGTCGGGAAGAAGTGAATAGCGGCTGAACAGACAGGATATAACCAAGTCACAGTTTGTCGTTACCCTTGGTGGTACGAAAGCTTTGATAACGGTTTTGAGAGAGGAAAAAATCTCAGTGCCATATTTCTCAATATGATTAGAAATATCAATCGAAGGAATGTCGGGAAGAATGATTACTGGGCTATAGCGGCTGAACAGAGGATATAACCAAGTAACTGTTTGTCGTTACCCTTGGTGGTACGAAAGCTTTGATAACGGTTTTGAGAGGAAAAAAAAATCTCAGTGCCATATTTCTCAATATGATTAGAAATATCAATCGAAGGAATGTCGGGAAGAAGTGATTCCTCTGGGCTATAGCGGCTGAACAGACAGGATATAACCAAGTAACAGTTTGTCGTTACCCTTGGTGGTACGAAAGCTTTGATAACGGTTTTGAGAGAGGAAAAAAATCTCAGTGCCATATTTATCAATATGATTAGAAATATCAATCGAAGGAATGTCGGGAAGAAGTGATTCCTCTGGGCTATAGCGGCTGAACAGACAGGATATAACCAAGTAACAGTTTGTCGTTACCCTTGGTGGTACGAAACTTCGATAACGGTTTTGAGAGAGGAAAAAAAATCTCAGTGCCATATTTATCAATATGATTAGAAATATCAATCGAAGGAATGTCGGGAAGAAGTGATTCCTCTGGGCTATAGCGGCTGAACAGACAGGATATAACCAAGTAACAGTTTGTCGTTACCCTTGGTGGTACGAAAGCTTTGATAACGGTTTTGAGAGAGGAAAAAAATCTCAGTGCCATATTTCTCAATATGATTAGAAATATCAATCGAAGGAATGTCGGGAAGAATGATTACTCTGGGCTATAGCGGCTGAACAGAGAGGATATAACCAAGTAACTGTTTGTCGTTACCCTTGGTGGTACGAAAGCTTTGATAACGGTTTTGAGAGAGGAAAAAAATCTCAGTGCCATATTTCTCAATATGATTAGAAATATCAATCGAAGGAATGTCGGGAAGAAGTGATTCCTCTGGGCTATAGCGGCTGAACAGACAGGATATAACCAAGTAACAGTTTGTCGTTACCCTTGGTGGTACGAAAGCTTCGATAACGGTTTTGAGAGAGGAAAAAATCTCAGTGCCATATTTATCAATATGATTAGAAATATCAATCGAAGGAATGTCGGGAAGAAGTGATTCCTCTGGGCTATAGCGGCTGAACAGACAGGATATAACCAAGTAACAGTTTGTCGTTACCCTTGGTGGTACGAAAGCTTCGATAACGGTTTTGAGAGAGGAAAAAAATCTCAGTGCCATATTTATCAATATGATTAGAAATATCAATCGAAGGAATGTCGGGAAGAAGTGATTCCTCTGGGCTATAGCGGCTGAACAGACAGGATATAACCAAGTAACAGTTTGTCGTTACCCTTGGTGGTACGAAAGCTTTGATAACGGTTTTGAGAGAAAAAAAATCTCAGTGCCATATTTCTCAATATGATTAGAAATATCAATCGAAGGAATGTCGGGAAGAATGATTACTCTGGGCTATAGCGGCTGAACAGAGAGGATATAACCAAGTAACTGTTTGTCGTTACCCTTGGTGGTACGAAAGCTTTGATAACGGTTTTGAGAGAGAAAAAATCTCAGTGCCATATTTCTCAATATGATTAGAAATATCAATCGAAGGAATGTCGGGAAGAAGTGATTCCTCTGGGCTATAGCGGCTGAACAGACAGGATATAACCAAGTAACAGTTTGTCGTTACCCTTGGTGGTACGAAAGCTTTGATAACGGTTTTGAGAGAGGAAAAAATCTCAGTGCCATATTTCTCAATATGATTAGAAATATCAATCGAAGGAATGTCGGGAAGAAGTGATTCCTCTGGGCTATAGCGGCTGAACAGACAGGATATAACCAAGTAACAGTTTGTCGTTACCCTTGGTGGTACGAAAGCTTCGATAACGGTTTTGAGAGAGGAAAAAAATCTCAGTGCCATATTTATCAATATGATTAGAAATATCAATCGAAGGAATGTCGGGAAGAAGTGATTCCTCTGGGCTATAGCGGCTGAACAGACAGGATATAACCAAGTAACAGTTTGTCGTTACCCTTGGTGGTACGAAAGATTTGATAACGGTTTTGAGAGAGGAAAAAATCTCAGTGCCATATTTCTCAATATGATTAGAAATATCAATCGAAGGAATGTCGGGAAGAAGTGATTACTCTGGGCTATAGCGGCTGAACAGACAGGATATAACCAAGTAACAGTTTGTCGTTACCCTTGGTGGTACGAAAGCTTCGATAACGGTTTTGAGAGAGGAAAAAAATCTCAGTGCCATATTTCTCAATATGATTAGAAATATCAATCGAAGTAATGTCGGGAAGAAGTGATTCCTCTGGGCTATAGAGGCTGAACAGACAGAAGAGCACGAAGGAGCAGATTATGGTTACCCATGGTGGTACGAAAGTTCGATGCCGGTTTTCAGAGAAGAAAAATATTCAGTGCCACATTTCTCAATCGAAGGAGTGTCCGGGAGAAAATCGGGAAATCAATTGCAAACAGTTCATTGGTAGATGACCTGTTAATAGGGAAAGCTATCCTGATAGGTGAGCAGTAAGATGTTGTTAGGGACACTGTTTAGAACGAAGCTGCAAAGAGGACAGAGCTGCAGAGAGCGACATGAGTTCAGAGAATAGCTATGTAACAGATCAAGAGAGAAGCGTGCCTGAAAGGTTTACTAGGTAAATGCCTATTGCCAACGTGTTCTGTATTCGGTTCGGCTTTTTCTGGTCGGAATGAACGATAAAAATGTGTAAAATGAAGACACATTGGAATTTTTAAGGATAAGAGGGGCAAGTCCGAAGTATTTTTCTTAGACTGAGTTTGTCTTTCATTCGGACCTGCAAGAGTCGAACCCAACACAAGAGGGGTCGGCATTACCGATTTTCCCTGTTAGCCGAATGCAACAACTGCAATGTCGGCGAAAAACATCGCCTATAACGATTTCCACCTTGTCTCATCATCTCCCCGTTTTTTGGATAGTATTATGTATTCGTCAAGGACACATAAAAAAGAAAACATAGTTTTATAAATATTTCGTATTGGTTCATTATCGGTGTTTGATTAATATTTCATCTCGATTTATATATATATGTATATATATAATATATATATATATATATATATATATATATATATATATATATAATATATATATATATATATATATATATATATATATTTATTAATATATATATATATATTTAGATACGTGCGAAAACAGCTTAATCACTACAAAGACGCATTCTTGTTTCGATGTGGCTGCATCTCGACTGGTGAGAATCAAATTTTTTTATGAAGAATTCTGTTTACAAGGAAGGCGTTGAGGAAAATATAGGGAGAAACAGCTTAAGAGAAAATTGAGAAGGGTAAAGAAAAGGGAGAAAAGAGAAGGAAAGGAAGGCCGATTGCAGAGTAAAGACAATAGTATTTGTTGATAGCAGTTTTGAAATTTTTGAATTAATGCTGTGAACGTTAGAATTTATATTATTTTTTGTTCTCATCACATTACATTATATATATATATATATATATATATATATATATATATATATATATATATATATATATATATATATATATAAAAGAATATCAAAACTTTAAATCCCATAATAATTTTTATTTCATGGGCGGCGACAGTACGTTCCGCCGCTTTTAAAAAAAAAAAATAATCGCTCTAGCCGTTACCATAGTAATTTTAATTTTAATAATGAATACACTTATAAAACGCGTAAATTTCAAGAATTATTTATTCTAAAAAAAAATTTCGCTTGAAGATGGAACAGAGCTTGGTACTTTAATTCAATTTAATTCAAATAATTATATTGAAGTTTTTTCGGCTCTTGTTTTGAAACATGAGAATTATTATATAGCGATGGAATCATATTTTTAAATAAATAATTATATATATATATATATATATATATATATATGATAAATTTACTGATTTAAAAATATTGTTACATCGCTACACAAGAATTACCTTGTTTCAAAAACAGAAACTAAAATCTTCAGTTTCAATTATAGGATTAAAGTCCCTAGTCATGTTTCATTTTCATGCGAATTTTGAAATAACTTACTTTGAAATTTACTGATTTTTATAAGCACATACGTGCATACTATTAGTTTCTAAGGATACGGGAAATTCCAATCATTTTAACAAGGGCCGGTAGGGTATTCATTTTGTCTAACAACTATTGTATCAAAATATGAATTATTTTCGAAAGGGGTTAAGTCAAGTTAGGGTAGGAGTGCTTTTTCTAACGAATGATGACATCCGTTTAATGCATGTCGTCTCGTCTTTTTTCTCGTCTTTTTCAACGTTAAAAAGTTTTTCGGCACTTTTGTTTCGCCGTTAAATTTGTACTTGTTTACATAAAGATTTTTATAAAAAGAGATGTTTGTATATGAATACGTCGTGTTGAACTACAATTTTAAAATATTATTCTTAATTTCAATTACTAATAGACTATACTTCTTTTAAAACAAACAAATGTAATAGAATTACTTAAATTAATTAAATTATTATTGAATATCAAATATAAATATATATATATATATATATATTTCATTTATCAGCTTTTTTTATTTAAGAATCATTTTTGACAATGTCGGCAAAGAACAGCTATTTAATTTCTTTGATTAATTAAATTTTTATTTTTTATAAACCTAATAATGTATAATTTCTCATGCATGCACAAAGGACATGGGCTTTAAATGATCTACATATTCTAGGTTTTCTTATTAATTTCCATTTCACAGTAGGTGAGAGAAATATTTCGATTTGTGATCTGTGGATTTGCAATGAGCATTGTTTTGTAAAAAATAAAAAAAATATTAATAAGAATACCGGATTATATATCTTACTGTTCTTTCTCTTTATATATATATATATATATATATATATACTAGACTCTCCCGTCGAATTCGACGTATGAGGGTTAAGCAGATCAGTTCCTAGGAAACCGACAGCCCGACAACAGCACATGAGATTTGATTAAAGTGGTGAAGGGTTCGTGCAGGACCATCCACACTTTTTGAAGGGCCAAATACAGAGACCTGGTGCACTACGTGCCACAAGGTCCCCAAACGACCCTCCGCAGGTTTTGAATTCAGAGTTGTCCTTCTCCTAGACCAGTTGCCATCCAAGGCTATAGAACCCAGTCTGTCCTGCTATTTACCAATACCTGGAGGGAGAAGAAGAGGATTCACACCTTTCCCAAAGTGTGAATCCTCTTGTGAATGTAATGGATTCGACTGGAATGCGAACTCGGCTCTCCGATTCCTCAATCCAAGCCGCTATCCAGTACACCACCGTGCCTAAACGTAACACAAGTTAACTTTGAATTTTAGGTCTTGGGGAAGTTGGCACTCATATTACATATTAATGGGAAGAGACACAGACGGAAAAAGCAGGTGATCTGCTTAACAAGCCAGTATAAATGGAGGCTGAACAGGTAGGGAGAAGGATAGTAAAAATAAAACAGTCATTGCTAAATCATAGAAAGATTGGGAAGTTGTGGACAGCACTGACCACTCACTTACCTCACATAAAAAAGAAAGAAAACCGAATAGAAACACTCAAACAAGTAGATTTTTTTTTTAAATAGAAATATAATAATTATTAAAATGTTATCTCAAAATTCACAAGAAAATTTAATAAAGCGGTTAAAATGATCAGCCATTTTTTTCTGAATTGCTTCCCATCATGCCTTACACCTTTTAATCGCCGACTAATGCATCAATTTCAATAAAGATATCTGCCATCATTGATTTTCTGAAAGTCGTCTACGATTAACCGTTTTTAGGGGTCGATGTCGCGAGATTTGCGATAAAATACCTTGGCCTTTACGAACCCTCATGAGAGAAAGTCTATAGGGCTAAGGTCTGTGGACACGGGAGGCCACATAGTGCGGCACTAGTGATCTCTGCCATTCTTGGGGCATACACCACTTTGTGCATAAATGAATAAACCTATTTGTCCGAATAAACATGATTTATGGCTTTAAATTTACATAGAGGCCAGGATCTCTCTCTCTCTCTCTCTCTCACACACACACACACACACATACATACACACACACAGACACACACACACACACACACACATATAGACAGACAAACAGACAGACACACACACAAACACCATATCCCTGTCAGCCATTATTTATATATGGGAAAATACGAATTCAACTCCATATATCAGATTAATAGTATGTAAATATTAGATCACAAGCAGTATAACCCGCCTTTGCCCGGGTCTTTCATTACTGGGAAGTTTTGCCGTTCATTTGGAGCAGTTTAAGTTTAAAGTCAGCCCACCCGAAAATCAGTTTTAATAACAACATTTGGGTGCAACTGAAGTAAATCCCCAAATGTGGTGGTGGTGGGAGGGTCAACAGTTTTGGGGTGCGGTAGCCCTGAAAAGGAAACTGTATTAAAATAAATAATATTATTGTAATAGTTTAAAGTATTTATTTTTATTAAAGTTTTCATGAAAGATATATATATATATCCAAGAAGAGATAGTAAATAGTAAAACGTTGCTGAGAGTTATAATGGATAGGAAGTAGTGGAGAGCCGTTGTCGGCAAAAATTTGGACTCAAAACCGGCACTGAAGAATTATCTATCAAACAAAAAAAAAACAAAAAAATCATCGAAATCGGATGAAAATTGTGTAAATGCATAAACAACATCCGATAACACACACACACACACACACACACACACACATACATACATACATACATACACGCATACACATACATTTTGAGAATTATAGTTTGTATGAGTTAGTGCCCGATTAGAAAATTAAAACGCAAAAATATTGCATCCTCGCAAAAAAAAAAAAAAAAATCTATCAAGTAGTCTCCATTATTCTTAACGATTCTCCCCGTCGTTCAAAAACCTTCGCCTTTTTTATTGAAACATACATACATATTTTATGGTTTTAATTGTTCTATCGAGACCGGAAGATATGAAAATTCGATGGAAACAAGTCAGGAGAATACGGCGGGTATTGAAGGGTTTCCCGGTTCAATTCTTTCAGCTTCTGCAAGATCGCTTTTCCAACATGCAGTCTTGCGTTGTCGTTGGAGGCAAATGACGCTTTTCATATTTGCCAAAATCGGTCGTTTTTTTTTTTTCTTTAAACCAAATCCAAAGGGTCAACGGCAATTGAGATATCGTTTTTAAAACACTTAGCAGTCTCATTCCGTTTTAATCTTTGGTCTGTTCTCAACGATTGCAAGCAGAGCTTCTTCATTATTTTTTTTTCGATAAAGCCCGGGAGCCACTCGATTTAGAGTATTACAGAGTAAGATACACAGTTTAGGCAGATATGTGGGCTAGATAACGGTTAATCCTTGACTTGAACGGGTTAAGAGTGTAGTGATCGGGAAACCCCCACTTAGGAGTCAGTTCCACAGAGCAGCCGTTCGCGGGAAAAAGCTGCTCGAGTGGACTTACTTCTCACAAATACAAAAAGAATGCGGTTGGTTCGCGAGAATGTTTGTAGCATGGCGGGTCTTGGCCATAAAATTTAAAACTAGTGGAACTAACGTATGTAGTTCATCTGAGCACTTTCCATGGATATAGCGACCGAGTAGTGACAGCCTTGCGACGAGTTGTCGGGTGGAAAGTAATTTGTCACCCAAAAGGACGTGGAGACGTTCTTGGACTATATCGAGAGAGAAAAGTGAAGTAACTAAAAACTGTCCGAAAGAATTCTGGCAGTCAAGCTGAAAGAAAATGATTTCAACATAGCTATCATAATAGTGTACGCACCGACAACGACAAGTAAAGAAAAGGAAATCGAATCTTTCTACTCCATGCTAAACAGTACCATGACTCTTTGCAAATCATAAGAAGTCATCATTATCATGGGAGACCTAAACGCTAAAGTAAGCAGTGAGATGAAAGGAGATACAGCCGTAAAATTCGGACTAGAAATCAGCAACGAACGTGACAAAAAATGGATCCAATGGTGCATGGCCAATGACAAGGCAATAGCCAACACATGGTTTCAAGAACACACGAGATGATTATGGATATGGAGTAGCCCAGGAGGAGAAACTAAAAACCAAATTGACTATATAATTATCAACAAAAGATTAAGGAATGCAATGGTTCACTGCAAAACCTACTGAAGTGCCAACTACGGAAGCGATCATCGCCCTGTAATGTGTAAACTAAGAGTGAAAATGCGGAAACTGAAGAAGCCTAATGTAGAGCCCAAATTGCAAAGCAACAAACTACTAAGAGACTCGTACAGGAAAAAATAAATATACGGACTATGTGAATAGAAGATACGAGGGTCACAATGGAAACTCGAAATAGGACGCACTAAGAGACGCTAATGTCAGCCAACGATATGTAAGTAAAATGGACGAAAAAGAAAAACGAATGGATGACTAATGAGATTCTCGATATGAAGCAAAGGAGACAGAAAACTATGGTATGCGAAAATATGGAACGGAATACAGAAAATTACACAATGAAATATGGACCATATGCAGGCAAGTTAAGAAGAATGGCTAAACAAAAATTGCAGAAATGTAGAGATTAAATTCCGCCAACAAAGGAGATAAACAAATAAGCGAACTAACCAGGCAGAATACGTGCTCGTCAACAGGTTGCATGCAGTCAAAGGATGGGACACTAATATTAGAGAATGAATAAATTCTTCAACGCTGGAGCGAGTATGTTGGAGAACTTTTCCACGACGAAAAAGAATAGCCAGAAATACACACAACTACATAAGTAGAAGCTGCACTGGCGAAAGTGAACAGAAACAAGGCGGTAGGTCCAGGCAGAATTGTAACAGAAATGCTGCCAGACCTACAGGACTTTGGCATAGAGAAGATCACAGAAATAATGACATCTACAAAAATAGGTATATACGGAAGCTCTCAGCAGATCTATCTTCATAGAACTGCCTAAGAAACCAGGCGCAAATGAATGTGAGTTCCACCGAACACTCAGCCTAATGTGCCAAGTAACAAAACTCAGCATCCGTACTCTTATGAATAGAGCGCGCAGTAGAATCAAGCCAGTGATAGGGCAAGAACAGTGCAGGTTCGTTAAACACACCGGAACAAGGAACGCGATGCCCAGAATGTTATCAGAAAGAACAATACAAATGCAGAGGGATGTGTACTTATGTTTTATAGACTAAACAAAGATGGTCGACAATGTACGCAACATGGATCTGTTGGAACTGCTAAGCAAGCTTGATATATTTAGGAAAGATGTTAGAATAATCAAGAACCTATACTGGCAGCAAACGGCATGCGTGCGTAGAGGGAACGTGTTCAGTGAATATACAAAAATAGAAAGGGGCGTCAGGCAAGGATGGGTCTTCTCACCAGAATTATTCAACCTATACAGAGAGATTCATTATCGGTGGCCACAATCTTAGCAGAACAAGATACGCAGATTACTCAGTGCTGATAACAGACATGGAAAGTAAATTACGAAACCTTCTACAGAATGCAACAAAGGAGAGAGAGAGAATAAAGCACTAAGCATAAACTACAAGAAGACAGAATGCGTGGTCATCTATAAAAGCATGAACCCGAAATGCTATTTGCAGGTCGAGGACACTAAAATCAAACAGGTGCGGAAGTTTAAATATCTGGGAAGTGTTTTGACAGAGGCCGGCAAGTGCGACGCTGACATCCGTAGACGTATTGGGATGGCCAAGAACACATTCCAAAAGCTGGACACAGTATTACGAGACAGGAGGATTTATTTGTTAACAAAGAAAAGAGTACTGAGCTTCTACGTGATATCTTGTCGTCCTTTACGGCAGCGAATTTTGGACGGTCTCCTCTAAGATGAAGAAGTGACTCGAGGCAACAGAGATATAGCTCTACAGAAGGATGCTAATGATAACATGGACCGAGTGTGTGAGCAACGTTGAGGTTTTGGAGAGGATGAAAACAAGGAGGAAGCTTATATTTAACATCAGGGAGAGGGAAATGAAATAACTGAGCGCGTAATGACTAAGGAGGGACTGGAGAATCTGATACTCACAGGTCGAATAGATGGAAAGAGAGGCTAGGGAAAACAACGTATGACATACCTGGTGAGCTTAAGCAAGTGGATGTCAACGTATGTGGCAGAGGGACGAAACTTATATTAAGGTATAGGGAGAAGGGGAGAGCCTTTATCGCCTACGTCCTAAAGGGACACGACACATAAAAAAGAAATGTTTCTGTCGTAGTTGCCACGCTTACTCCTTTCGGAAATTTAAGTGGTATAATATGGTCAAAGTGCAACCTTTCACCGGGCAGCTTTAAATCATTCATTTGCGGAGAAAACGTCAACATTTATTAACATTCAAACTCTTTCTTCTTCGCAACTGAACGATTCAAGGTTTCAATCTAGAACACACCAGTAAAACGTACCAAAGAAAACACCAATCTAAAGTTGCGGTCTGTTTATATTAACAATGATATTCGAACAACTATATTTTATGATTCTGGACATTAACTTCAGTATGGAAAAGGGTCTGATTTCAAAGACGTCAACGGTAAATTTACTTCCAAAATAATGCAAAATATCTCCTATATAATAAATGCGAATGTGGTTACCTCAGCGTGGTGTAATGGTTAGCAAGCTTGTCTTGCTCAAACAGTTAAGACTGAGTAGTGAGTTCGTTCCGCACTGGGTACCCCATACTTTCGGCTTTATGCGACATCTAAGCTATGCTTAAAAAATCACTTCGGGCACCTCGAGGCGGTGTAATGGTTAGCAAGTTTGTCTTGCTTGCACAATTGCGACTGAGTCGTGAGTACGATCCTCATTGAGTTCCACATACCTTCGGCCTTGTGGCACATCTAAGCTACTCTTAGAAAATCTCTATAATAAATGCGAATTTCACTGCGTCACACGCTTTTAATTAAAAGGAACTTTCGGAAGCTCATATTACAGGAATTTCGGATATCCGAGTTTTCATTATTGCGATTGTCTTTGGCGATTTTTACGTTATTTTTTTTTGCGACAAATTTTTTGTACAATAACAATTTTTATAACTTGGAAATACATTTGTGAAAAATCGGAATTAATTTTGTAATGCAGCAAAAGTCACCCATGAAATAAAATAACTCTTTGTACGGAAAGTAAGGACCTACGTACATCAAATTGTCTTTAAGAGGCAGTCGAAAAATTATCGTTGAACGTTTAAAAGGTAAGAATAAATATGAATGCAATAGTTAAATGCAGCGATCAATTTTGAGTACTGTAGTTCATTGTTGCCGATTGCATACGGCAGCAGTATGCCTCGCAAAAAGAAATCTCCGCCAACAGAGGACCAGATTGCAATTAAAAGACCCAAGGCTGCACCGAGGAAAAGAAAGTCCCGTGTAAATGAAAACCCAGATCAAACAGCAACCAGGAGAGATTCCATTGCTGAGAATATGCAAAAACTTAGGGATTCTCAAACTACTGAACAAGTAGAAGCCTCATTCAAGAGCTCTTCACAAGAGCTAGCTTAAATGTCGCCCGGTAGGGTGGCTTTTAAGCTATTTCTATAATTGTTATGGGACCTTACCCATAATAACATAATGGACTATTCCATACATAATAAATACTGCGCCTCAAGAGGAAGCAGGGAGTTCAGTACGAAGTCGGGCGACCGGGTGATCGACTGATCGGTTGAACACTCTGCCTTCCGCCGGGGAGGAACCCGAACGAGGCTATGTCGAAGGGTGGAGTCTCTTTCGGGGAGGTAAACCGAACCTGAACCCGTTTATACGGGTTCAAAGGGCATATTTTTTGCCGAGCCCACAGGCTCGGAAATCCCACGGGCTCGGAGATCCCACGTTAAACCGGCCTTGTGCCACATGATGCCCTCGTGTGGGGAGTGACTAAATACCGTTCAGTCTGAAGTCTGGAGTGAGGTTCGTCAGAAGTTCGTCAGGAGTCAGTCAGTCAGAGCGAGTCAGTCAGAGGCTGTCCGAAACAGAGTCGCGTTCAGACAATTACTATTAAACCTGATTGTTCGTACTAACACTTTCTACTTCTCTGTATATATTCCTGTTTGTAATATATCTGTGTTATTCCATATACGTGTTCGAATTCTTCTTTATTGGTTCTACCTTGGACTATCACCGTGGTACAAGGAACCGGACCATAACAATAATATAACAATTGTTAAAACCAATTCTACAAGTTATTCTTTCTGTAAAAAAATAACTCTTGTTCAATGTGCCAATTCCAATCAGAATATAAGCTATTAAAAACTTGACTTATAGCCCTTAGCAGTTTTGTCAACTTTTGCTAAGTCTCCTTCCGCCCGTTCGCACAAACTGATTAAGCAAGTGCCTCACTGCTTTCTTCTGTGTGTCTTGATTTCAGTATGACCTGTGAGGGCTAATTCTTAAAAGCCCGCCTTTTTTCCTTGATTCTGAGTATAAGTGTTCCTTTTATTCGCCATTTTATTTAAGTCATCCTTGTTGCTTACTCGCTCAGTATATGTAATACGCAGTAGGCTTTTCCAGAACCACATTTCTGTTACTTAAAATGTCTACCCACTTTCGTGGAGAGTTTGCCCAGAATTCAATGCCAATATAAAGAAAATTGATATCGCATAGGAATTCAACACTGTTTTTGCTTCTAACGAATTTTTTTTCTGTTTTTCAGCAAATTGCTTAAAATCTACGTCCACTAATTGTATTCTTATAACTATCTCAAATGATATATATTTAAATGTTTGAATTATTGCTTTCCTTAGTCTATTTAAATTATGACCAGTCATGTTGTTTACAATTATTAATCCATCATCTCTGTATAGAACTCGGTCTCTTTTCGCCATCGTTTCAGATAAATTTTCAATATATAATTTCCAATCAATACCGGTTACATAGAGATGATAGATTATTGAGGAAATACGAATAGCGATTTAGATAGAGTTCTGAACGTAATAAATTAAATATTGGACGATATAAGATGAGGAAGAGATATAAAAATAGAATTAAAATTGGATTTTTTTTTAGATACAGCGTGTCCCAAAAAAACACAAAGGTATTTCAAAATTGAACAATTTCCTTTTTTAACTTTAATTCAAAATGCCATATTATATGGAGCACCGGGATTCCGCCTTACTGGACACAATCTTACCAATATAACATACGCAGACGACACAGCAATTATAGCAAACACGGAAAAGAAACTACAGGAGGTAGCGAGGGGGAGCGAGAAGAAAGGACTAGCCATAAAATACAAGGAGAGAGAATGCATGATTATCAGATTAACCCTAACCCTGAGCCCGAAATGAGATTTTCTGTAGAATTTTCGATTCACGCTGGAATTCCAACAGTCGCTTAGTACCAGGCTAAGATTGCATCGATAATTGTATTTTCTCTTCATTATCTGGTTTTAAAATTTCGGCCGATGAATTGTCATGTCTTCTATAATCGGAAAATATCTAAAATAATTACTTTCATTATTACGTATTCAGATGTTGTGAGTTTCCCGCGTGTCGGTGTATGAATCAAGACAAACACAGTTTTAGAGGAAAATACTGGTATATTCATAAAAGCAATTAACAATAGAGTGATTAGTAGAACGAAGGTTGGTTAGTACGAAACAATATCCAAAGTCTATAGTCCAACGGTATGTAACGGGTAACCTTATCTGGACTGCTGACGCTCTGTCTCTCGCTCTCTCGTCCTCTCTCTAGAGCTGACTTCTAGTTAGAAGGTGGGTGCGCCCCAACACGTATATAACTGTTTACATTGTCTTTCATGCATGTAATACAACTATTTGACCGATATATTCTTCGGCTTTTCTCTTTTGAATGTGGTACCAATTTCTTAAGCTGCTATTATTATTATTATTATTCATCTTCTTCAATTGAAAACAAATTCAAGACATATCTGGACCGAGAGTTTGATATAACGATATATGGCAATAAAATTTCAATTCATGTTGGAATGAAGTTAATTTATCAATTTATTATATCTAAATGTAAAAGATTTTTTAGACAATTCTGAGAGAATTGGAGATCCTACCGGGATTAAGCATTGGCGGACACAATCTTACCAAAATAAGATACGCAGATGACACAGTACTGATAGCAGACTTGGAAATGGAACTACAAAAAACTCCTACAGAAGGTAGCGAGGGAGAGCGAGAAAAAGGGACTAATGATAAACTTCAAGAAAGCAGAATGCATCGTCATCAGTAAAAGGATGAGACCAAAATGCAATTTGCAGATCGGGGACTCTAAAATCAAGCAGGTGCGGAAGTTTAAATATCTGGGAAGTGTTTTGACGGAGGACGGTAGGTGTGACGCTGAGATCCGAAGACGGATTGGGATGGCCAACGAGGCATTCCAAGAGCTGGGCAGAGTACTGCGAAACAGGAGGATTTCATTGGTGAGTACTGAACTGCTACGTGAGATCTGTCTTCCTATACAGCAGCGAATGCTGAACGGTCTCCACAAAGACGAAAAAAAGTCTTGAGGCAGCGTAGATATAGTTTGGCAGAAAGATGCTGAGGATATCATGGAGCGAGCCTGTGAGCAACGATGAGGTTTTGGAGAGGATACAAACAAGGAGGAAGCTTATACTTAACATAAGTTAGAGGCAGATGAAATTCCTGGGACTTGACCAAGGACGCATTCCAAAAGCTGGGCAGAGTACTGCGAAAAAAAAAAGAATTCTTTGGTGGCAAAGAAAAGACTACTGAGCTGCTGAGTGAGATCTGTCTTCCTATACGGCAGGAAATGCTGGACGGTCTCCTCAAAGAAGAAAAAAGACTCGAGACAGCGTAGATATATAAAAGGATATTGAGGATAACATGGAGCGAGACTGTGAGCAACGATGAGATTTTGGAAAGGATGCAAACAAAGAGGAACCTTATATTTAACATAAGGAAAAGTCAGATGAAGTGTCTGGGACACATCATGAGAAAGGAGGGCATGGAGAATCTGATACTCACAGGTCGAATAGAGGGAAAGAGAGACAAGGGAAAGCAACGCATGATATACCTGGCGGGCTTAAGTAAGTGGATGGCAGAACGTGGTCTGGAGGGAGTTGGCAGAGGCAGGAAACTTAGGAGTCACAAGGGATAGGGGGAAGTGGACCGACTACGTACTGAAAGGATATGGCACATAAAAAGAAAAGATATAGTGTAGATATTGGAAATAATTTTGAGTTGGGAATGATTACTTTTTTTATGTGGTGTCTATTTTCCTGTCAGCATTTCCCAACTCAGACCGCAGTGTTTCAAGCTCTAGTCCTTTGATGTTTGTCTCAATGTTGCCCTACAGTTGTTGGGGAGTCTGTAGATTCTTTTTTTGAGATAGCCGCATAGAAAAACTAAAGGCCTGTCAGATCGTGGTGGCCATTTTTTTGACGTAACCGTGAGAAATTATTCATTTTTCAAAAAGTTTGCCTCGTAAGCTGGATTTGTTGATCAATCTCATTGTACGAAAACAGGTTGATACATTTCAAAATTTATTTGGAGTGACGTCCGAGAGATCCAATCGCCTTCGAAAACACAAGCGGTTACAAAGTGCGGAGGAATTAGTAACAGAAACATTAATGATGAGCAGAAAGAAAAGAGAGAATAAGAGGGTGGATAGTAGATAGCGATTGACATTCCATTTAAATTTTTTGCAGATTAATGTTATCTGGAAATCATTGAGCCAGAATTGGGTTCAGCAATCGAGAAGTGCGAGAAGAGGAAGTGTTAGCATAAAAATTTACAGCCACATCTAGCCAGCTCAACATTGATGCCAAGCAAGTACTGCGCTTAAATTCAAAAACTCTAGTTACCATAGCGAAGAGCTCCTCCGAACAATTACCATGAAAGTATTTATAAAAATGACACAGAGAGGCAACCGCCCAGCCGCCAGATTAGAACCAATGACATTGATTTTTGGGGGATTTTATCAAGGAGATCAAGGTGAATAACAGGGAGACTGTAACATATATGGCGGCAATATTCGAATCATGGACCAATGGTAGATATGTCATATAGATTCGGGAGAGAAAAATTGTCTCGCCCGGCAGTGTGAACGGACTTAGTAGCTGACTGATCAATGGATTCAGTGGTGTTTCCACTTAAATATCTACAGAGAACGTGAGCCCAAAGATACGCGATGAGTCAGTTTCCTTCGCGATATCATCAGCCATGATAATGGAAGGCAGAGAGGAGTCTTTCACATGATAAACGGCGAGAAGTTTATTTTTGCAGGCGTTAAAATTAATAATCCATCTTTTACGCCTAGCTAACTTGAGGTAGTTTTCGACATCGGCTGCTATTTTGACCTTGTCAAACTGATAAGCCTAACTATAGAGGCAGGAGTAAATTGTAGTGTCATCAGCGTAGATAGCAAGTTTAAAGCTGATGTAATCAAGAAGGTCATTAGCTAATTAAAAATAGAGTAGGACGAAGAACTGGGTCATTGTGGATAACTGCGTTAGCACGAACGGATCTAGACGAGTGGCCGTTACAGGTAACTCTCATTTCACGATTTGATAGGAAAGACGGGATTAGTTTTTTTAAACAAACTGTCCAGAGAGACTGTAACTTTTTAGCTTGTGGAGAAGACGTCAATGCCAGTCCATGTCAAAGGCTTTCGAAATGTCCAGTGCATTATTTCGGGAATAAACGTCTTATCTAGTGTATGATAAACTGTGCACGCAAGTTTCGTCAGTTCATGAGCAGTTGACCTGGGGAAACGAAAGCGATATTGCTTGGCTGGGAAAAAGCCCTAAGATTAGAGATGATGGACTAATTGAGGATTAATTAGGGCCACTAGGAATTTCTTAAAAAATAATAGAAGGCTAAGAGGCTGATAGTTGGAAGGGTCGCACGGCTTGAAAATTGGAACACCAGATGATGGAAAGCATGGTGTAGTTACATATTTATTATAGAGTTTAGAGAACAAGAGTTAGTTCGAAAGCAGACTACTTCATGACTAGTACAGGGATGCCATCGGGTCCACGTGCTTTATGTGGATCTAGGTTAGAGTTGATAACAGAAACCATGAAAGGTGTTATATGCATATCACTCAACAGTCTCAGTTCTAGGAGGGAATTTAGTCAGGGATATTCCGGATCAGTCAAGAGTAGAGTTTTAGGACAATTTACGAGCAAAGCATTCAGATTTATCAGCAGAGGAAGATAACATCTCACAATGATTGAAGAGGCGAGGAATAGAAACCTTACACTTATTTAATGCCCTATTACAAAGCCAATAGTAATCACGAGGGCCAAAGTTGTTAGAGACTATGTGGTGCTTCATTGCGAGCATAAACGAATAAATGCCTGTTGTGATAAGAGACGTCATGCTGGTATAGTCGAAAAAGGTAAATTAATAATGTTTTCTCTTAGAAACATTTGTGATAAAAAAAACAACAAAGACGAGGATGCTAGCATGAAAGAACAATTGTATCATGAATAAAATGAAACTGTCAGGTAAGTTAATTACCCGTATGAAGACATATTCTAAATGAGTAATAAAGAAAAAAGACAAAAACTTTAAAAAAAGCTCCACTGGGAATCTGAAAACGTTGGTAACGTTGCCAATAAACATTTACTACTTAAAAAGAAAAAAGAACGAAAGTTTGTAACGCTAAAATGGACATATATCGGAAGGATGTTCAATAAAGAAAAGTTTAGAAATAAAAAAGATATGACCAAAAGCATCGTATTCGAAAAATGTGTTGTTATCATTATTTAAAGAAATTTAATCGTTTTTCTTTTATTTCATTTTATTTTTCTTTGTGGAGAGATGAAAAATCCAATATGACGTCTGTTCTGGCTATCAACTTAAATAATTATCCGAATATATAATAGTCCCTGTCTCCAACGCAACACTTTGTTCATAATAAACACATTAGCGGTCGAGGCAATGCGGGTTTGATAACATCAACGAAAAAGAACACATTGTTTCACAAATATCATATTATAATTATACTTGTCGTTCTGTTAGGAAGCAAAACTTAGTACGCTGCACCCTACGACTACCTCAAATAAATAATGGATCATTCCGTTGTGATTGTAAAGAAAGATTCAAGAAAAAAACATTTAACAGACGCCAACAGTTATTTAGGAAGAAAAAAAAAATATAATAATAATAATAATAATTATTATTATTATTATTATTATTATAATGAAGAAAAGTGCTATTAGTTAAATGACAATTCTCCTATAAGGCCTAAGAGCCATAGTTTGTACCCGGCTCTACAGGATACAAATCAGAAATAATAATAATAATGATAATAATAATAACAATAGGTGTACTACAGGCGTGTACGTCTGGTACTAAATACTGAGCTGAACTCAAAAAAACAGGATACCAGCCATAAACACATTGGCTGTCCCTGTGGTGCAATACAGCTTTAATGTCCTTAACTGGACCATAGCTGAAATTAAGCGAATGGACGCCAAAACGAGAAAGCTTCTCACTTGCTACCGCATGCATCATCCCAAAGCTGATGTTGATCGTCTGTATGTGCCCAGATCCGAAGGAGGCAGAGGATTAGTTCAACTAGAATTGTCCTACAAAACTACAACAATTGGCCTTCAAAGATATTTGGAAACTACAGAAGACTGGATGATGGTATGCGTCAAGGAACATGAAAGCAGTAAGCGTCTTTACTTCGTAATAAAAGAAGTCAACAAATTATTAAATATGGAGTTTCAAATGGGCGTAGAGATGCAAGTACGGTACAATACACCAGCTGAAACTGCAAAATACTTAAAAAAGACAGCAAAGACGAATGCAACCGACCAGATGCAGAAGCGATGGCAAGATAAACCGCTTCATGGCCAATAATCTGCCCCTACCAAAAAAGCTGACGTAGACAAAACCCGTACCCATCAGTGGCTACGTAGTGCAGGGTTGAAAGTTGAAACTGAGGGTTATCTTTGCTGCACAGGACCAATGCTTGCTAACTAGGAATTATCAAGCTCATATACTAAAATATTGTGTTAGCCCAAAATGCAGATTCTGTGATAGATATCCAGAAACGATTGATCATCTTGTATCAGGTTGCACGATATTGGCACCCACTGAATATAAAACCCGGCATGACAGAGTGGTTCAATATCTGCACTAGAAAATCTGCAACTTCTACAGGAAGGAAACTGAAAGAAAATGGTATGAACACCACCCAGACCCGGTTACGGAGATAGGACCTGTTACAATTCTATGGGACTACACAATAGACACTGACAGCCAACCGCGCAGATATTGTTATTAAAGACCACAAACAAAAAAAAGTGCCTCCTTATTGATATGGCAGTCCGTGCTGACTGCAATGTATCTCTGAAGATATTCAAAAAGCTGTCAAAATTACAAGGACCTTGAAATAGAAATCTCGAAAATGTGGCATATGGGAACATCAACAATCCCTGTGGTAGTTGGAGCCCTAGGACTGGTTGAAAAGATTGCAGTAGACTAATTGAAGGGATTCCTGGAAGTCCATGCCTCAAGGAGATACAAAAATTGTTCTGACAAGTACAGACCATACTTTACGAAGGGCTTTATCTGTGTATTTTTTTTTTTTTTTTGTAACTGGAAAGTGTCATGATGCCACTTCTAACCTTAGGTCTCTGGGCGGGACCCGGAAAGAAATGTAAACGCCAAAAATCAAAGAAAATAATAAAAATAATAATAATAATAATAATAATAATAATAATAATAATGATAATTTTTTATTATTATTATTATTATTATTATTATAATGACGAAAAAGTGCTATTAGTTAAATGACTCTTCTCCTATAAGGCCTAAGTGTCATAGTTTGTACCCGGCTCTACAGGATACAAATCTGGAATAATAATAATAATAATAATAATAATAATAATAATAAGAAGAAGAAGAAGAAGAAGAAGAAGGAAGGAGGAGGAGGAGGAGGAGGAGGAGGAGAAGAAGAAGAAGAAGAAGAAGATAATAGAGTGGTCCAATATCTTCAATGGAAAATATGCAACTATTTCGGGAAGGAATCTTTATGAAACTGATATGAATACCCTGCAGACCCGGTTACAGAGATAGAACCTGTAACAATTCTATGGGACTACACACAGACAAAACAATGAAAGCTAATCTCCCATACATCGCGATCAAAGACCACAACAAGAGAATGTGCTTTCTTATTGACATGGTATTCCCTGCAGATTGTAATGTATCTTTGGAGATCTTCAGAATACTATCAAAATACAAGGCTATTGAAATAGAAATCTCAAAAATATAGCACATGAGGTGTCATCCGTCATTACCTATGACTACAGAATGAACTCTTCCTAACACTATGTATACTACGCCTCTCAAGAGAGAGGGTCGAATCGAGTCGAGCCGATAGTAGTTCACTCCAAACCAGATTAACAATCATACTAACACCTTCCACATCTTGTATTATTATTTCGTGTAATATACCTTCGTTATTTCTACTCTTGCGTTCGTGTTGTTCTTCCTTGGTCCTAACCTGGACCATAACATGAGGGCATCATTTTAGGTGGAACACTACGATCAATTTGAAAAAAATTCCTATAGAATCAGTGAAGAGATTTCTGGTACGTCATGCCTGAAAGAAATACAAAAAATGTACTTATAAGTACAGCTGACATATTACGAACAACTTTATCCATGTAAAATGTGTGTAGTCATAGTTTGTGCTTTCTTTTAAGAAAAATGATCAGTGGAAAATGTCATGAAGCCAGTTATAACGTTAGGTCTCTGGTTGGGACCCGGAAAGACATGTGTATACAACAGAAATCCAAGGGAATAATAATAATAATAATAATAATAATAATAATAATAATAATAATAATAATAACAACAACATTTATAATCAGAAGGAAAAAAGAAAGAATACGTGTTCTTTATAACTATACGATTCTTCGAGATCTACTTGCAACAAATAACTTAATATTTCAATAAATTGAAATTATTATTATAATAAATTTAAAATGCATAATACGGCTTACGTATACCTTAGAAAAAATGGACTATTCCGATGTGATAGAAATAAAATATATATTTCACAGACGCCGTTGGTTTTAGAGATAAAAAGAAAGCATTCGTAATAAAGAAAGAAAGAAAGAAAGAAAGAAAGAAAGAAAGAAAGAAAGAAAGAATGAAAGGGAAGAGGAAGTCATAACGCTATAAAGCGCTTAACATCTGCTTCTGTGAAATGAAAACAAGGAAGAAAAATAAAGAAAATTGAAAGGAACAGGTAGGGAAAGAAAGTAAAAAAAATGTTTGTAACGCTAAATTGGACATAAATTATTTACATATATTATAATTCTATGCATCTAATATACGTTCTTGTGTATTATTCACATTTCAGTGATAATTATCCTATATTAATGAATTAGACTTTAGATGGTTGACAAGATAAAAAGAAAGAAGTTCTAACAGAAGGATGTAAAATAATGAAAATATGTTTTTTTAAGTTGTTATTCGGAAACAATTCCCGATATAATCGTGGAAAATCCAATGATATTTTAAAGTAGTGTAAAGACAGTATTCAATTATTAAATTATTATAATTTAAAAACTGTAAAAAAAAACGTGGGTAGGAAGGAGCTGGTATAGACATATATCCATACACATTATATTAATCCACATACTTTCTGTTTCGCTGTATCATAGCTGCTCAGTCTTGCTAGACGTCCGATTGCTTCAACCGGGATCGAAACCTAACTGATTTAACACCAGTCAAATATCTTACCTCTAGGGTATCGTCGCAAGGCAGAAAGGAAAGAAATGTTAACGTTTTTCTCGATACCAAATAAAGCAGTGATTATGAGAACTCAATTCATACTTGTAGAGTAATGCTTACTAGCAGTAGGAGCCGCTGTTTTTTAAAATATCTTTCCCCAGAGAGCTGAACCGGATTTTCGGGAGAATATACATTATATATATATATATATATATATATATATATATATATATAATATACGGGAATTACAGTTTTTTTATTAACTGTATGCTGCATTTAAAATAGACGGGATTTTAATTTTATATATATGAAATACATAAAAATATTAATTTTATTTAAAATCGTGAATATTATTTTATACTAGCAGTAGAGCCCGGCGTTGCCCAGGGATGTAACAGTAAGAGATAGATCAAGTATCAACCATCATAAAGACTGAAAAATAAAATTGATGAAGATTATTGTTTAAGGTTGACGGACACGCATGTCTTAATTATTTATTTATTTTTTTTTTTTTACGAATTGGTCAAACCCAAACTCAAACAAAAACATTGTTTACAATCGTTATGAGTCTACCGATTGAATAGAATTTTAATATAAACAATTGTCTTGTAAATGGAATTTTTAAAGCATTCTGAATGTAAAAATAAAGAAAAGAATGTGCACGACAATAAGAAACACTACCTGCCAAAAAAAAGTGAAGCTTTGTTGAAATCGGTGGAAAAATGTAGGAAATCCGATCCCATATATAAACACACTCACACACACACACGCGCGCGCGCGCGCGCGCACGCACGCGCGCACACAAACTAGCTCTGTTTTATAAGTATAATTCGATATGAGTTGTCCCCCTTTCATTCCCGCGATGCCTCTTAATCGTGTTTTCAAATTGATTTTGTGCAAAAACAATTGTGTTTTTCCCATTTTTGGCGCTGCCAGAGCCACCACAAGGTAATTTTACGTAGTCCTGTGAAGTTTTGTTGAAATCGGTTGAAAAATGTAGGAAATCCGAACCAATATATAAACGTACAGACACACACACGCAACCTGGGTTTTATAATAAGTATCATTAATTATAAAGGGAGATTACTGGATTTAAAAAAATATATATTCTTCCATAATGGTTATTTGTAGACCAAAAGAAATAATACAGAATTTAACATTCCTATGGGGATGTTTGATTCTGCTGATGCATCCGAAGTTGTGGGAAATTTGCTATCCTGGTGACTAAGATTTATTTTCGACATTAAGGACACAGGTCTTCGCAAAAATATATATATATATATATATATATATAAGTAATTATTTTATTTGAGAGTGTGCATAACCGTAAAACAAGTTCAAGAAAAATAGACCGATTGAGAAAGGGACTGATGAAATTTGTCAAAGTGAACGAGCTAAATATTACCACAACCACCATTGCTAAAGTAATTAACTCTCTCTATGTGACCTAGGAATTGAATAGTGTTTTATAGATTTATATAACCACAGATAAGTCACTAAAAAGTCTAACCGACGGTACAATATTTTAAATAATTTATATAAATCAGTACAAGTTAGATTATCTGTTAATTCCAGCAATAAGATAATAGTTGATAATAATAAAATTAAATGTATAAAAGCATTAAAACTAAGCAACCATAAAATAAATTCAGAATAGTGTAAATATAAACAGACATCGTAATGTAATATAGCTTAACTCACCTTTTAATCCTAATTTTCAAACGAATATTTGAAGAAGTTTCTGCAATTTAATTCAGAAGCAATTCAATCACTCAGCAACGCTAACGAAGATTTTGAACAATTTAATTAATATCATGTAACAGTCTTCAAGCAGTTCCTGAAGAATGCGTTGATAGATATTATCTATATTTATTAATATATCCTTAATAGCTCTCTTATATTACATCGAGCACTGTTTTATCTGTGTGCAATATATGTATTTATACATACATACATATGAAGAAAAATATACGGAAACAACAAACAAAAATCCTTATATGCAATTATGCTGTTTTCAGTTATCTGTTTGGATAAGTCTTGTTCTTATGTCCATCGTCTTTGTCGTGTTGAATTGATAATGTTAATTATATTTTATGAATATGTCCTGAAGATGGTTTATTAGACCGAAACGTCCGACGTCGACATTATATTAACATTAAAACAGCATAATTGCATATAAGGATTTTTGTTTTTTTTTCCGTATATTTTTCTTCATACTGTCGGATCTATATCCATATATTTGCTTACACACACACACACACACACACACACATATATATATATATATATATATATAACGTGTTTGTATGTATATATATATATATATATATATATATATATATATTACGATATATGCAATTTTATACACGCACACTCACACACACACACACACATATATATATATATATATATATATATATATATATATATATACGGTACTTAATGGAAAGCGCTCAATATCAGTGATAGAGATAACATATTTGGTTGGATTGATGTGAGTTTGTGACCTTGGGTTTCACGCTATTTTGCGATCGTCACGCTATTTGCGTTATATATATATATATATATATATATATATATATATATATATATATATATATATATATATATATATATATATATATATATATATATATTATAAAACATTTTATGTTTAACGTTTTTTTTATGGATACAAGTATTTAAGTAAATGCTCTGTTTATAATAACCAGTATTAAATAACATATACCGGCCTGAATGTCCGAGAAATTTTCATAGAAAATATTCGTCCTTTGACAGGATTCGAACCTGCATCCTATATGGAACCGTCATTTAGTTAGACACGTCAAGCTATATGACGGTTCCGTATAGGATGCCGGTTCCTGTCAAAGTACGAATATTTTCTATGAAAATTTCTCGACATTCAGGCCGATAAATGTTATTTAATACTGTTTATTATAAACAGAGCATTTAATTAAAACTTGTATCTATAAAAAAAATGTCAACCATAAAAATGTCTTAATAAATTGTCGGACTTTGTCCATTTCTTAATATATATATATATATATATATATATATATATATATGCAATTTTATATATATATATAAATTGTTATATATTATATATGCGCGGTACTTATTGGAAAGCGCTCAGTGATAGAACTAACATATTTAGTTGGATTGATGTGAGTTTGTGACTCTGGATTTCATGCTATTTGCGATCATCAGACAAGTTGATTAATTTTTAAAATCTGGATTTATATAGGGTTGCGTATATCGGTGTTTTTATGGCAGTGGGAGGAAAAATTGTCGTCGGAACGCTGTATTCAATGTTAGATTCTGTAGCGAACATTTTTCGAAATTTCCCCTAGAAAAATTGTAAATTATATAATTATATATTTTTTTCCATACAGATATATACAGACATATACGCTATTTGAAATCTTATGAAAAACGTGAAAACAGACATAGATTTGGAGATATATATATATATTGCAAAGAATAGATACAAATTATTTCCTAAAGGCATTATGAAAAATAAAAAATCAGAGAACAGACCAACCGGTTTCGTTCCCAAGCTCATCAGGGTCGACTGGGAACAATTTAACAATTATTGCAATATATATTGACTCACACAAACACCCTACATACAATTAAAACATTAAAAAATGAAATGATTAATGGTACTTGGAGAAAAAAAATCAAACTGCGCGAATTTGCACAGCGCAAAGAAAAGAAAAAGGGGGAGTGTGAGAGGAATATATGATACACACTAGAGTGTAATAACGTGAAGCCAAAGGAGACAGTCTTTTTTGTTACAAAGAGACGGCTCCCTGGACCGAATATAAAGAGATTCAAGTGCCCGAAAATGAAATGGAAAGTGCGAACTGGACAGTACAGTAAACCAATTCGGAGTGAAATTCATTGCACAATCCCTGCAATTTATCAAATGTTCAGTGATCGCTGACCCGGAAGTATTAACCAACTGGCTCTTACGGGCATCCGGATTAAGAACTCGTAATGGGACATGCTGCCTGATCCTACAATCTAAACGTTGGGAAGTCCTTCCTATGTAGTTGCTATCGCAACCACATTTAAAAGAATAAATCACGGAAGAAACATGATGGGGAGAAAGAGGGTCCTTACGCATAGAGGAAAAGGTTGAACGAGTCGCAAAATTAATCCTTAGTTGAGCTGCAGAAAAATAGCACAGATGTATCCGAAGATGGCGTACCGTTTCTGCATATTTTCTGCGAACATAGAGGTGACTCCGCCAACCCAGGCTATAGGCGCAGAGTGTGGAACAGTGGGGACACTACTGACAGATCTTTGGCAGCAGTGAGCTGCAGGCATCGAGCATTCTAGAAGCTGATAGAAGTAAGAGGGATTGTGATTCGCCAACGTGGTCGATCAGTGGCGCGACGCTCCATTTCTTTTGGTTTGAGATTGCACTCCTGGAGATTTCCTATAACGCTTCTTTAGACAGCCTTGGTTTTCCTTGTCGTGCACGAGCCCTCCGTCCAGCAGACGTATTGGCAAGTGGTACTCCCCCATGCGGATGACATGCCCTACCCATCGGATTTCGGCATTAATGAGCACGGAATCACAGCTTGAGGAGTGAGTATGATCCAGTGCCGCAAGGTTGGTAACGCGGTCCTGCTAGCGAATTTCAAGTATGTAACGGAGGGCGCGCACGTGGATGTTCTCCAGCTTCTTGATTTGTCCCCGGTACAGTGTCCAAGACTCACAACCATATAGAAGGAAAAGACCACTGCATTATACTCTCACAGCTTTTTAGTCAGCCGAACATTTTATTGACTCAGTACACTGGTGCGAAGACTTCTGAATGCCTGACTTGCTCTGCTGATTCGGGTATAAACTATTTTTGTTAAGGAACCGTCACGAGAGATGGTACTTCGCAGGTATCTGAAATCCTCAACATTGGTAAGCAGCGTGTTATCGATGACGATGGTCGTTGATGGGGATTGTGTGTGTTTGGTGTGGGCTAATGAAGCACCTCAGTCTTGCCGAAATTGATTTTCATGCCTAAGAACTTGGGGTCGTCAGAGAAGCGGTCTAGCATCAGCTAGAGATCGAACTCTACATAGGCTACCAGTACACAGTCATCAAAGAGGACTTCCGGGAGGAGATCTTGGAGGCTCTTTGTCTTGGCAGTGAGGCGACGAAGGTCAAAGAGCGAGCGCATTCAAACGGTAGTGAATGTAGAATTCCTGCTGCAGATCTTGGACAGCGTGGGGGCAGCAAGCAGACAAAGAAGACGTTGAATAGGACCGGAGCTAAGACAAAACCATGCTTTCCACCGTTTCTGATCTAGAAAAAAAAAAAGAAAAAAAGTGCGATTAGTAAATTGTCGCCATTTTATATTTTAATTTCGCGCATGCGCTTTGATTGTTTTTTTTAATGTTATCGACTGAATAGTATAGTCAGTTGTGCGCCATCTGTGGGAAAAAAAAAGACGAATATGACAAAATTCACTCTGCCAGCAATATGGAAACATAGTGCTGTCCTGCTTGGCAATCATGGGGAAGTGTTTTGGGGTCAGTGCAGAGGATTCGTAAAGAGTTGGATGAGTTGGATTATTATTATGACGGTGTCTTGTATGATTACTGGTGACGGCGACGTCATGCCTCCATTCTTCATCCTAGAGGGTCTCAGACTCAACAAGGAGGCATACATCAAGTGCCTTTCGGAGGTCGTGCTGACTTGGCTCAAGAGGGTAGCTGCTGGAAGACCCTATGTTTGCAACATGACTCCGCACCATGTAACACAAACAGGATGATCCAATTTCTGCGACCACATCACCCATTTAAACCTGGCTACCTAACTCCGTAGGCTGCACCTCCTTGATTATTATGTTTGGAGTGCAGTTGATCAAGAGACCAAGTCCATTCATTTTAACAACAAAAGGGTTATAGCAGCATTCACCAACGTAACAGTCCAGAAGAGTTGCATGGGTTTCTGACGTCTTATGGAGGCCGTGGTTGAAGCCAATGGCGATTTTATTGAATAAATTTACTCTTTAGTATTTCAAGATATTTTTGTGTAATTTTGGTAAATACATCTGTTAAAATGAGATGTCAGAGTTATTTTAATTTTTGCGTAACTTAGATGACAATTTATCCATCTCACCATATATATATATATATATATATATATATATATATATATATATATATATATTTGTTATGTCGTGGCACAATAGTAAAAAATCAGAAAATCAAGTCAAAGTTGGTTTAAAGAACAAGTGTATTTAACATCACAGATACAAAGGTAGGAAACGGGTACTACTAGGCAGTTGTAGTACTGTCGCTGCTTACCCCGGGTAGGTATCACTGACACTATATATAGTGAGAACCGGTGTAATTCCCTTGTGTTAGAGGCCGGTGCAACAATGTTAAAGGCATTTTTATGTTTAACGTTCTTTTTATAGATACAAGTATTTAAGTAAATGCCCAGAGCATTTACTTAAATACTTGTATCTATAAAAAGAACGTTAAACATAAAAATGTCTTTAATAAATAAATTGTCGGACTTTGTCCATTTCTTAATCTATCTATCTATCTATCTATCTATCTATCTATATATATATATATATATATATATATATATATATATATTTGGGGCGGGTTCCTCACACCAAAACAACGAAAAAAGTCGATATAAATTTGTGTCCGCAAATCCTTCGTTTCTGGGTTATTAAGTTTAAAAAAAAGTTTACGGTAGATGGCTCTGGGTTTCCAGGGAGACTAGGCAACATTTGTCATTCGTGTATCTAGTCCGTGTTGAACGTTTAATGTGTGTAGTTGTTGAGTTAACTGAAAATTGTTCCGTTTAGAAATGGCAGGATATTCATATCATGAACAGGGAAATATGATTTTTACCTACGGACACTTGAAAGGGAATGGACGTGAGGCTGCACGGCTGTATCAAATTTGCGTTACCAGATCAAAGACAGTCGAGTCATCCAACGAATGCTGTTTATCGTCGCGTTGCTGAACAATATTAGAACTACAATCTATGGATCGAGGAAGACCGAGATCCAATCGTACGCCTGATCATGAAAAACTCATTCTACTGGCTGTCGGAGACGATCCTGGTATCGGCACACGCCAAGTGGCCCCAGTATATCGTACATCTCATTGTACGGTATGGAGGGTACTTCAAGAGCAGTTCCTGTATCCGGATTATTTGCAATATGTGAGGTGTCTTTCACCCTCTGATCACTCAGCACGAGATAACATTTGCCGATGATTTATTGCATAAACTGATGATCCGCTGTTAGACTCTTCAGACTTGTATATGGATGAGGCAATATTTAGAAGAGATGGAATAACAAATTTAAACAACCAACATTTTGGGGCTGATCGGAATATCTATTGTACAATACAGACACCATAATAAGTTTACGGTTAATGTGTCCGCTGGAATTATACGTGAGTGTCTGGCAGGTCCATATGTTCTTCCAGTACTTCTTACAGGAGCTCTCTCCAGAAACATTATCAATTTAAAGAAATATGTAAAACATATTAATATAATTTAAATTGGGATTAGATTATTATGGTATGCCATGTATGTATATGCTGTACATCTTCAAACATATGAGGTAATTAATTTAACAGTTTTCTTTTGATTTTTCTCAATCTATTTGTGGTCGTGTATTTTGGTTTGAGAAAGTAGTAATTGTTTTAGGTAAGGTGACATTGGACAGAAACCAGGGCGTAGATATATATTTTGATAAGATTCGATAATGGCACTCTCGGGAATTTTCTTTTTGAGTAAATTGTTTCCATTTTTGTGCCATTTTTATATCAAAATTGTAGTTGAATTTCTTTCTGTGTATCGCGAATACATTTGATAAATTGTTATGTATAAGATCTCCTTTTGTGTTCATATATACGTTTTTCTTTACTTTTTGCATGTTTCGCAATATATATATATATATATATATATATATATATATATATATATATATATATATATATTGAAAAGAATGGAATAGATAAATACACGTGTGCGCATGTGTAACTATTTAAGAACCCTCAGATTTTTTATACGTGAAGAAAAACACATGGAAAATTTTGTTAAACTCATCCAATATCCTATTTCATATATAATGCAAAATGAACAAAAATAAAAAGAAAAGAGCGAAAATAAATTTGATAAAAACGATGTAATCATTACTGCCACTAACCATAATGCCTGCAATTAAAAAAGAATTTAACCAATATTAATAAAAGGAAAATTCCACAACCACTTCAGAATCAATACGAGATTTAATCAACACAAACAAAATAAAGGTATATACCTGAAGCAAGTAATTACAAAATTACCAAATAAATTGCAAAATATTACAAAATTGGTGAGACATCTTAAATAAAATATCATGTGAGCAAAAGAGAGATTTTTATAAAACAGTACACTCAGCACTTATAGTAATAGATCTGGTAAGAATTTCGATTGAAAAATGTGGTTTATATTTAAAAAGAAAATAATTTACACAGTGGGCAATGCCATCTACTCTAAATTTAACTCAAGAATCATGCAACGTCCAGAACACCCTCAAATAAAGTAATTACTAATACAATGTGACTTCATTAAAATCAATATATATATATATATATGTGTGTGTGTGTGTGTGTGTGTGTGTGTGTGTGTGTGTGTGTGTGTGTGTGTGTGTGTGTGTTTGCAGTGATCTCCATTGAAAAGTTAAGTATATATATATATATATATGTGTGTGTGTGTGTGTGTGTGTGTGTGTGTGTGTGTGTGTGTGTGTCTGTGTGCATGTGTGTGTGTGTGTGTGTGTGCATGTGTGTGTGACTGTGTGCATGTGTGTGTGTGTGTGTGACTGCGTACATGTGCGTGTGAGTGTGCGTGGTGTGCGTGTGTGTGTGTGTGACAGAGAGAGACTTTGTGTTTCGTCATGCCTCTTCAAACAGCACCCCAGAACTATCATGTATAATAATAATAATAACAACAACAACAACAGCAATAATAATAATAATAATAATAATGAAGAAGAAGAAGAAGAAGAAGAAGAAGAAGAAGAAGAAGAAGAAGAAGAAGAAGAAAAGTAAGCCTATAAGTATCTAGGAATTAGCGAAGCAGATGGTATACAGCATACTAAAATGAAGGAGAAACTAAGAAATGAGTACTGCAGGCGTGTGTGTCTGGTATTGAATACCGAGCTGAATTCAAAAAAACAGGATACCAACCATAAACACCTTGGCTGTCCCTTTGGTTCAAACAGTTTTAACATCCTTAACGGGGCCATAAGCAAATGGACGCCAAAACGAGAAAGCTTCTCACTTGCTACCGCACGCATCATCCCAAAATTGATGTTGATCGTCTGGATGCGCCCGGATCCGAGTGAGGCAGAGGTTTAGTTAAAATAGAACTGTCCGACAAAACGACAACAATTGGCCTTCAAAGATACCTGAAAACTACAGAAGACTAGATGTTGATATGTGTCAAAGAACATGAAAGTAGTCTTTATTAATACAAGCAAGGTACAATACACCGACTGAAGCTGCAAAATACTTTAAAAAGAAAGGAAAAGCAAGTGCAAACGACTAGACACTGAAACGATGGCAAGATAAACCGCTTTATGGTCAATACTCTGCCTGTACCAAACAAGTTGATGGAGACAAACCCCGTACCTATGTAGTACAGGGTTAAAGGCTGAAACCGAATTTTTTTATCCTTGTTGCACAGGACGAATGCTTGTTACTTAGAAATTATGAAGCACACATAATAAAATATTGTCTTAGCCCAGATTCTTTGATAAATATTCAGAAAAAGTCTATCATCTTTTAACAGGTTGCACGCTATTAGCACCCACGGAATATAAAACCCGGCATGACAGAGTGGGCCAATATATTTGGAAAATCTGCAAAATCTACCGGAAAGAAACTGAAAAAAATTTGTATGATGACCACCCAGTACCTGGTTACAGAGATACGACCTGTTACAATTTTATGGGAATACACAATACACACAGACAGATCTAATGAGATCTAACCGCCTAGATATTGTTATTAGAGACCGCAAACAAACAAAAAAAAACCTTATTGATATGGCAGTACCTGCAGACTGCAATGCATCTTTGAAGATATTCAAATAGCTATCAAAATACTAGGACCTTGAAATGGAAATCTCAAAAATGTGGAACATGGGAACGTCAACAATAACTGTTGTAGTTGGAGCCCTCGACATGATTGGAAAAGATTTCAGTAGACTCATTTAAGGGATTCCTGGAAGTCCATGCCCTAAAGAAATAGGGAAAATTGTTCTCACGAGTACTGCCCACATCTTACAAATGGTTTTATCTATGGAAAATGTGTTTGTGTGTGTGTGTGTTTTAATTAGTCAGTGGAAAATTCCATGATGCCATTTATGACCTTAGGTCTCTGGGCAGGACCCGGAAAAAAATGTGTACACACCAGAAATTAAAGGAAATAATAATAATAATAATAATAATAATAATAATATTTGGTATGAACACTACCCAGACCCGGTTACGGAGATAGGACTTGTAACAATTTTATTGGACATTCCAATACTAACAGAACAGACCGCAGAATATGCCTTCTTATTGGCGTGGCAGTCACTGCAGACTGTAATGTATCTTTGAAGATTTTCAAAAAACTATCAAAAAGCAAGGACCTTGAAATCGAAATCTCAAAATGAGGACATCAAAGATTCCAGTTGTAGTTGGATCCCTCGGACTGATTGGAAAAATTTCCAACAGACATATTGAAGGGATTCCTGTTAACCCCTTCCTTAAAGAAATACTAAAAATTGTCCGCACAAGTACAGCACTCACATTATGAATGACTCTATCTGTGTAAAATATGCGTGATTTTTTTTTCAAAACTGCTCAGTGGAAAAAGTCGCAAAGCCATTTCTGACTTCAGGTCTCTCGTCGGGACCTGAATGAGTACGCATTAGAAATCAGATTAAATAGCATAGTACTTATAATAATACCTATGTTATAATTTAATCATTATTTATATGAAATAGTTCTACTAATCATCGTATATATATATATATATATATATATATAGAGAGAGAGAGAGAGAGAGAAAGAGAGAGAGAGAGAGTTAGTTAGTTAGTTAATTAAACCTAGAGAGCCAGACAACCTACCAAGGTTTCACCTCAGCGGATCGTCAGGGATTCGTATAGTATAGAGGATAGAGTAGATTTTTTTTCTTTGGGCCTTGGTCTTGCAAGCTATACGATTATTTGTGGCTAACGCACATGTTCTTGGTTCTTTCTTTTTTATATACCCTTTTTTCCCTTTGGTATTGGTTTGATTATTTGCAAATCAAGACACCGAAGGTTTTCCGAGCGAGTATAATTTCTTATACTTATAAAATTTCTATTCATAATATATATATATATATATATATTGGACCTGAGGGTTGTTTCTGGCACAGTGATTGACGTACACCCTTGTGCAAATTAATTAAAACAACCGCTTTAGTTTCCTGTCTTTCAATATACAGTCAGTTTTAGACTCACTGGAGGGACAGGGTGTAATCGATTTATATTTTTTCCTCAGAAAGGGTAATTTGCAGTAGTGTACAATAATATAAATTTATTTTAGGGTGTATGATGAAATTTGTTTGGCTTTGATAAATATTGCGTAATCCGTGATTGCATCCGGTTTCATCACGCCCAGACACTATTGTCTCGACTGTTGATTAGTTGTCTTATTCTCATTGTCTGCGATGGACGTTACTCCAAGGAAGCGTACGAAAATTATAACGCTGCACGAACACACTGGCAACCTTACAAGTGAGGAAATCAAAGTCGTATAAACTGGCTCGGAAACTATCATGATTTCAGTCCAATCGAAAATCTGTGGTCAATATGTAAGGAACGACTTCATGGAATGGACACACGAAGTACTAACATGTACAACTGGTAATGCTTCACTGGGAAAATACGACAAACAGTAAATAATAGCGGAATTATTCGTTTTGTTTTAATTAATTTTCACGAGGGTGCAAATAGAAAAGTCACACCGTTTTACAATGTTTTACAATATTTCTACAGTTGGTCTGTTTCTTTCAGTTATGTTTAGAAATTCCTAGCAAGTATGAAAATATAAAAGATTTCACCTCAGCGGATCGTCAGGGATTCGTATAGTATAGAGGATAGAGTAGATTTTTTTTCTTTGGGCCTTGGTCTTGCAAGCTATACGATTATTTGTGGCTAACGCACATGTTCTTGGTTCTTTCTTTTTTATATACCCTTTTTTCCCTTTGGTATTGGTTTGATTATTTGCAAATCAAGACAAACGTCGCTTTTCTTGAGAGAAAAATGGTCATGCTTATAATCAACGCACCAGAAAGGAAGGTAACCCCGCCAACAGAAATGGATTGCAACTGAAATCTTTGTAACAACATAGGGTTCGTATTCATCTTGAAATCTTCCGTTAATTTATTAGTAACTAAGTGGAATTAATCAAATAGTATATATTTTAAGGAACGCTCCCGTCATTTTGTTTATTGTCCCGGGATGGGACGTGTGTTGAATGCGTATGTAATCCATAGTCTATTGTAGCAGTATGTTCAGCAAGCTACGTTGATAACACATTGTTTTGTGATGTCAGCGAACACTCTGTTGACACTTTTTGAATACCAACAAATACTCGTTGTCCCTTTTGTAATACTCGTTGTTGTAGAGACTTTGTAATCGCAGATACAACTATAGTAACGCCGTTGAACAATACTGGTATCAGTCGCCTTTCACTATCACTCGCACTAATAGTACTTACTCGATAACATTCGCTTGAATAGTAACCCCCGAATAGTAATCCGAATAGAGAAATAGTATAGTGAATAAAGTAGAGAATAGCGGTCCATATAGTAATAGAGGATAGAGTAGGAATAGCGATCAATTAGATGCCAAGTTAATTCTTATATATGCGTTTTCTCTATGTAACATCTGCTGGCCTGAGTTTTCTGGAGGCTTAATTAAAAATAGTCCCTTAAGGTAGGGTTCGAATCTGCATCCATTTACACGTTTGTTCACTAAAATTTAACGTTTACTGTAATAAAAGCTAATATAGGATTAAAAAAATTTGTGATTTCAACGAATACTCGTTGTCACTTTCGTAATGCTCGTTGTAGTAGAGACTTTGTAATCGCAGTTACAAACTATAGTAACGCCGTTGAACAATACTAGTGTCAGACGCCTTCGAATAACACTCGCACTAATAGTACTTGTTCAATAATACTCGCTCGGATAGTAACTCGTATAGTGATCAGAATAGAAAAATAGTACAGTCAATAGAGTAGAAAATAGCGTTCCGGATAGTATAGAAGATAGACTAGAAATACGATTCACATAGTACAGAGGATAGACTAGAAATACGATTCGCATATTATAGAGGATAGGCTAGAATTAGGATTTGTATAGTATAGAGGATAGGCTAGAATTAGGATTTGTATTGTATAGAGGATAGACTAGAAATACGATTCGTATGTTATAGAAGTTGGACTAGAAATAGGATTCGTATATTATAGTAGATAGACTAGAAAATGCGATTGTTAGTCGTCAGATACTTTCTACATATATGCGTTTCATTTATGGTCACGTGGTCTACGTAATTCAATAATGGGATCGCCTCTGTTTGCTCACTGGCGATCTATGTTCAAAATCAAGTGTCGACAGCAACACTTTATTTCTATATAAGACATTGACACGGCGGTCATCATCCCTGTGAGCAGTAAAGCTTTTGGTTCATCCTATTTTTGTGAAATTCACATAAATCAAGTCATGTCTGTCACATTGGGCGGTGTATATCAGATCCAGAAATATTGCTACCTTTTCTAGAAATCGTAATGTTTCTCTCTTGATGGAATTGTCTTACTTCATGTAGTTTCACAAACGTACACGGTTTTATCCTTCTACGACTGTTTTCTGGTGTACAACCATCCGAAAACCCAACGGACATTTGAAGGTGATCGTTTATGTTCGTTCAAATTTGCCTGATGTTTTTGTTTCGTTTGAACGATTCGTTAGGCGGGTTGGAAAAAAAACCCTTAAAATGATTTACGGGAAATATATTCATAGAAGTCATTGAGTACCATATCAGCAAGGTTTCGCTGCCAGTTAATAGCTAACAGGATTCAGTAAAAATTTTGATTATGCTTTTTCAGTGTTTTGATCTTCTGTAAAATTTCGGCAATCTTTATTTTTAGCTATTTCATTGGCAATTTGTTTCACTCTCGACTCGTGATAACCGCGTTTGACGTAATGCCGAATGAAATCATTGGCTTATTTCCAATACTCTTTTATCTACGTGAATATCCGTCTCATGCGCAAAAAGACTTTAATTTTGCTTTTATCGTGCGGTAAGGATGATCAGAAGGGAGGTGGAGATAAATAGGTGATGAGGTTGCAAATTAGCTCGTTCATTAGACGACTCATGAGACTTTTGCTCCAGTAAAAAAACAAAATCTAGGATTTCTAAATATTCTATCTAAAAATTCAACGCTATTTTTTTGAGAAACAGGGTGTAAATTTTATATTTAGTCGCAAATTTTTCCTTTGTGCAAAAGTATTTAAAAAATGTAGAAATTACAGCAAACTTTCCTGTGTACGTTTCTAAGTGAAGAAAATATCTATAAATCACAGCCAAAGTACTATTTATGGCCGTGCTGTGATTTGAAATCTTCAAGTAGTTTTTCTTCGATGTTTGTCATGGAAACATTCTCAGAGTTAACGGCTAGTGGGGTCCCCATTGCACATCGTTTGGTTTGGTGCTAAAACAGTTGTCGATACTGCATTGTGTTGTCTTCCAAGACGAAATTTATAAGTCAACAGGTAAAGTTTGAGGGAATAGTTTTGTATTTACTTTATCTCAAAAGCTTTGCTGCATGCCGAAAATCCTTCATCGGGATCAGTGTTGGGTTAAAGAGATATTCTTAACTAAAATATCAATAATGGAAATTTAGTTTTTCGTTCTATGAATTTATAGATTTTAGAAATGAAATCAAATCTCCCGGATAGGAAAAAGAAGACGGGAACTTTTTTCTCATAGGAAATAAAAAAAAAAAAGATACAGAGCAACCTCGGTTCTCGAACGTCTCACATGTCGAACAAATCAGTTTTCGAACAGAAAATTCGAGATGAAAATGCTTCGGTTATCGAACAAAATTTCGGTTCTCGAACAACATAGCCGAACCAAGTTAACCCGAACAGAATCATTTATGAGTCGACCGCCATGCTGTATACATTCGTGTGCTGTTCCGTGTTTTTCTTTTACAATTTTATTGTAACGTCATTTTTTTCCTCTACATTGATTCATATTGGAAAACTAATTTCGCTTTACGAACGGCCTTCATTAACAAATTAAATTCGTAAACCAAAGTTCCTCTGTATTCTAACCAGAGATTTTGTCAGTGCACTATTCATATCCATATCGGGCTAAGTGGATGGTATTTTTTCAACCATTTTGTGTAATTTTGAGGAGCGTAAATAATGTTTTGAATTCCGTTTCAGTAATGAAACTCTTTCATTTCATTATCTTGTCTAGCTTCTTTTTTTTCTGTAAAAAAAGAGAGGGTCTATTTTTACTTATTTATAAAACCCTTTGTCACTTAAAGCATCTTCGCAAGCCAAAATATAATTACACTTATCGATAATATCAATGGCGCTTCCTTTGTCTGCGATTTCGATGATGATTGAATAATTATTATTAATATTATTTTTATTATTTTCCTTGCATTTCTTTTATATACTTATTTCTTTCCGGGACCCAAACAGAAACCTAAGTTCAGAAATGGCTTCATGACATTTTTCAAAGATTATTTTTGTAAAATAAAAGCCAAAAACTAAACACATAGATTGGTTCTTACTGTGTAAGCTGTACTTGTAAGTATTTTTTTTGTGTTTCTTTAAGGCTACCAGGAATCCTTTCAATGAGTCTATCGGGAAGTTTTCCAATAATTCTGTGGGATCCAACTCCAACTGGAATTACTGATGTTCTCATGTGCCACATTTTTGAGATTTCCACTTCAAGATCCGTGTATTTTGATATTTCTTTTTGATGATATTCAAAGATGTATTACACGCTACAAGGACAGCCATGCTTAATAAGAAAATAGGTTCTCATCTTGTGGTTGTTGATCCCGTTGTCTGGGCGATTTGTTTGATTGTTCTGTTTGTCTATATTGTAAAGTCCCATAAAATTGTTACAGGTCCTATCTTTGTATCCAGGTCGGAATGATGTACATCTCGGTTTCATACAGTTTCTTTCCCGTAAATATACTGGCCCACTCTATCATGCCGTGTTTTATATTCAGTGGCTTCTAATAGCGTGTCACCTGATACAAGATGGTCAATTCTTTCTGGATATTTATAACAGAATATGAGTTTAACATTTTCACTGCTACTCATTTGCCTAGTGCTGCCCCCCATCCGGCCAGCCATTTTTAAAGAAAATGCCAAATTTCAACCTACATATTTTATTACACAGAAAACTGGAACCAGTGTGTTTTACAGCATTCCATTTTCATGGATATACCTGGGAATGTGTTGTGGAGTATTTTTCACAGTGGAGGCTTGTATTTCTATAAGTCGTCCTAAATTAGCTTCGACGTACAAAACGTTAGGAACTTGGAAAATAAGAGTTAATACGCAGCAATCTAGTTGTGATGTTTGGTACTTCAATGTCCGATATCGTCTGACTACCTCAACACCACTGAGCCGAACTGGTTTCCGTACTTAGCCAGCTGGAGCAAGATAAGAAAAACGAAGATCTCCGTAGTTAGAAGCGGAAGTGTTAAGGTTTACGCTATTTTTCAGTATGTGTGCTTGAAAAATTCTAGTTAGAAACCATTTGTACTGGACAGTAAGAAACAAACCTTCTGTTTCGGCTTTTAACCCTGCACTCTGCAAACATTGATGGTTACCGGGTTTGTTTCAATCAGCTATTTTGATGTGTGCTCATCTTACCATCGATTCTGCATTTGGTAAATTGCCTTTGCTTTTGCTTTGCTGCTTAGAATCTTTACAGATGCAGTTGGTGCATCATGGGTTATTTGCTCGTTTTCCCCACTTGAAATTCGATTTTTAAATAGTTGCCATCCTTCATTGCTGAATAAAGTTTCTTTCGTGTTTTTTGACGCAGATCATCATCCAGTCTTCTGTAGTTTCCGGTATCTTTGAAGGCCGATTGTTGTCGTTTTGTAATACAGTTCTAGGTGAACTCATCCTCTACCTCCTTCGGATCTCGACACATACAGACGATGACAATAAGCCTTAGGTTTATGTATGCGGTGGCAAGTGAGAAGCGTTTTCTCGTTTTAACATTCATTCACTTAATGTCAGTTATAGGTCAATTGAGGCTGTTGAAAATATACTGCGCCGGAGTGTTATGGTCCGATTCCTTGTACCACAGTGATAGTCCAAAGTAGAACCAATAAAGAAGAACTCGAACACAGGTATGGAATAACAGAGATATATTACAAACAGGAATATATACAGAGAAGTAGAAGTGTTAGTATGAACAATCATGTTTAGTAGAGAGAACAATGTAGTCTCGACCAGTATCACTATTCCAATGTCTTGCAGTAATTGTCTGAACGCGACTCTGTTTCGGACAGCCTCTGACTCGACTCTTGACTCGACTTGAACTACTGACAATATTCAGCCCCCCCCCCACGAGGGCGTCATGTGGCACAAGGCCTTTTTAATGTGGGATATCCGATCCAGTGGACTCGACCAAAAATGTGCCCAATGAACCCGTATAAACGGGTTCAGGGTCGGTTTACCTCCCCGAAAGAGAATCAACCGATCTGTCGTTCAAGACTTGAACTATTGACGATATTCAGCCCCCACCACTGGGGCAACATGTGACACAAGGTCGGTTATTTATTGTGGATTTTTCAAGCCCGTGGGCTCTGCCCAAAAATATGCCCATTGAACCCGTATAAACGGGCCGGTTTACCTCTCCGAACGAGACTCCGCCCTTCGGCGTAGCCTCGTTCGGGTTCCTCTCCGCCCGAAGGCAGAGAGTTCAACCGATCTGGCGTTCAAGACTTGAACTACTGACGATATTCAGTCTAACACCACCCACCCAGTGGGGCAACATGTGACACAAGGTCGGTTATTTAATGTGGGTTCCCCGAGCCCATGGGATCGGCCCAAAAATATGCCCATTGAACCCGTATAAAGGGCCTCAGGGCCGGTTTACCTCCCCGAACGAGGCTACGCCGAGGGGCGGAGTCTCATTCGGGTTCCTCTTCGCCCGAAGGCAGAGAGTTCAACCGAACAGTCGCTCAGAAAGTGAGCGACTGACGATATTCAGTCACCCCCCACGAGGGTGTCATGTGGCACAAGGCCTTTTTAACGTGGGCATTCCGAGCCATTAGGCTCGGACAAAAAATAGCCCACTGAACCCGCATAAACGGGTTCAGGGCCGGTTTTACCTCGCCGAAGGAGACTCCGCCCTTCGGCGTAGCCTCCTTCGGGTTCCTCCCGCCCGTAGAAAGAGTGTTCAAACGAACAGTCGCTCAGAAAGTGAGAGACTGACGATATTCAGTCACCCCCACGAGGGTGTCATGTGGCACAAGGCCTTTTTAATGTGGGCATTCCCGAGCCATTAGGCTCGGCCAAAATAGCCCATTTGAACCCGCATAAACGGGTTCTGGGCCGGTTTACCTCCCGAAGGAGACTCCGCCCTTCGGCGTAGCCTCCTTCGGGTTCCTCCCGCCCATAGGAAGAGTGTTGAAACGAACAGTCTCTCAGAAAGTGAGCGACTGACAATATTCAGTCACCCCACGAGGGTGTCATGCGGCACAAGGCCTTTTTAACGTGGGCATTCCCGAGCCATTAGGCCCGGCAAAAATAGCCCATTTGAACCCGCATAAACGGGTTCTGGGCCGGTTTTAACCTCCCCGAAGGAGACTCCGCCCTTCGGCGTAGCCTCCTTCGGGTTCCTCCCGCCCATAGAAAGAGTGTTAACCGAACAGTCGCTCAGAAAGTGAGCGACTGACTCCTTGCCTACTCCTGAAGCGCAGTATTTATTAAGTATGGAATAGTCCATTATTATTATTATTATGGGTAAGACCCCATAACAGGGACGAACAGTCAAAGTATTTAGGTCAGATATTTTGTATTGTGTAGTCCCATAGAATTGTAAAAGGTTCTATCTCCGTAACCGGGTGTGGGTGGTGTTCATACCATTTTCTTTCAGTTTCCTTCCCATAGAAGTTGAAGATTTTCCAGTGTAGGTATTTGCCGACTCTGTTATGCCGGGTTTTACATTCAGTGGGTGCCATGCAACCTGATACAAATTGATCAATCGTTTCTGGAAATTTATCACAAAATCTGCATTTTGGGCTGACACAATGTTTTAGTATATATATATATATTTTTTTTTAAGCACATATATATATATATATATATATATATATATATATATATAGCGAGAGATAGATAGAGATAGATAGACGTGGGGAGTGAGACGCTGATAGGGACAGACATATATATAGTGAAGTTTAACATGGGATATTGAATCTGATGTTTGGTGGCTGAAATATTGAAAAGGACGTTCGGAAATGCAGCCAATACACCGAGAGCTGCAGGAACCCGGTGTGTCTCGTGCGCTCGACGCCTCCATGATAATTAGTAGCAGCAGCAGCGGCACAGGGAGGGGAGGCGATTCTAGCTAATTACACTTTCGGACATGTTTTTAATAAAATTCAGCCAATAACCTTCAAGTTTCAGCCAATGTAGAGGATTAATGAATGACGGTTGTGAGATGAATCAAAGGTGGACGTAGAAAAAAATGCAAAATTATTCGGATGAGGGGGATAGAGGATGATTGACCTTTGATTTGAGGAGGTTAATATAATAAATATTTATACAATTTACACGCTGTCTTTCATCCTCATTTTTTTTTTGTTGTTATCGCAACGTTTCGTTGCACCCTCCGACCTCAGGTGTATGTTTGTAACCCTTAATCAATACCGAAATGAACACTTTATTTCATCTACAGGGTCAGTCTGTTCTTGTTTTCTTGCCCATCTTTAAGGATATCTCGTCTATTTCTTATTTTTTAGTATTGCTTAGTTACTTCTATCCCCTTTACACTGATTCCAAATTCCCACTACCCGGCCCAGATGATTACTAGGTGACCAAACGCGTCAGATATTCATATTGTCCTTACACAGATACATTCCATGTGCAAAATTGTACACACGCGTGCCGACACACACACGCGCGCCGGCACACCCACGCGCGTCGGCACACACACACACACGCACACACACACACACACACAGATATATATATATATGTATAGCATAATGAGAAGCGACGTATACTTTCTTAATATGTATATATACATAAAGTTGCAAATTAAAAAAATAATGTTTTTTATGAAAGTATTTATTTATATTGATTCATTTTATAGTTATTTCTGAAGAAAGATTGAGGTCAATGTGAAATATCAAATATGTATATAAATAAATAAATACTTTCATAAAAAAAACAGTATTATTTTTTTAATTTGCAACTTTTTATATATATATATATATATATATATATATATATATATATATACACTGCGTGCCAAATTATTATCGAGATAACTATTTTTCTAATATTTCAAAAACCGTCCAATCAATTCACACAAAATTTTCACACAATGTTGGCAACACTAACCTGCGTAATCACTGAAATTTTTTACTGATCTGCGCAATGTAAACAATCTGGCGCTATATTTATTATCAGCACGCTGATTTGAGCGTGCCAAATTATTAGAAAAATCTAAGAATTGAGTGAAATGATGGGCCGTAAAAGCGGTTTAAGTGATGCTGAAAAGAAAATTATCACCTCAGAACTCTCAAAAGGTAAATCTACCCTAGAAATTTCTAAAATGACAGGGAAGTGTCATCAAACAGTGAAAAAATTCACCGCCGACCCTACACAAGTACGTAATAGGGCAGATACAGGCAAGCTGAGGGTTATTTCACGTCGTTTCATGTCACGACTTAAACGAGAGGCCACGAAGAACCCTGAACTTACCAATCAAGAGCTTTTCAGTCGCATTGGAGATCCTACTGTGTCTAAAAGTACTCGGTATCGGTATCTGAGGCAAATAGCAACAACAGTCAAACCTGTATCGAAGCCTCTGTTGACGAGAAATCACATTCAACATCGATGGAAATGGGCCGAGGACAATATGAAGATTGACTTCTTTAAAGTTTTGTTCACAGACGAAACTCGAGCAAAACTTGATGGGCTAGATAGATGGTGCAAAGGCTGGGTAATGAACGGACAGAATCGCCATCAGCGTTTGAGACGCCAACAAGGCGGTGGAGGCATAATGATCTGGGGTGGTATTATTGGAAAAACATTAGTGGGCACATGGAGAGTACCAGATGGCGTCAAAATGACTGCTGATGCATACATAGCGTTTATGAAGGAGCATCTTGAGTCGTGGATGAAAAGGCAAAGAGTTGCCTCCAGAAGGGCCATTGATTTTATGCAAGATAATGCTCCCTCACATGCTGCTCACAAGACTACTGAATATTTGAAGCAGTTAGGATTTGATGGACCTCAAAAAATATAGTGGCCAGCAAATTGTTCGGATTTGAACCCAATCGAAAACATTTGGAGCATCATGAAGCGAAGACTGTACGCCAACGGACGACAATTCAGGAGCAATGCTGAGTTGTGGGAAGCAATTCTTGACATATCTCGCGGCATTACAGCAAATGACATCCTACAATTAACAAATTCTATGGATCTTCGACTTCTTCAAGTAATTTCAAAACAGGGAAAGCACATTCCCTATGAATTTGTTTAAAACTGTGCCTTTGTTTGTATCTGTTATTATTCGCTTGATTATCTTATTTATTAGCTTCTTTTGATCATAAACATTCACGTGCAACCTTAATAAACGTTTTGCGTGCTCAATTCTGGGAATTTTACTAAACCTTTCTAATAATATGGCACGCTAAAATCACCGTGCTGATGACAAATATGGCGCCAGTTTGTTTACATTTCGCAGATCAGTACAAAAATTTCAGTGTTGCCAACATTGTGTGAAAATTTTGTGTGAATTGATTGGACGGTTTTTGAAATATTAGAAAAAAAGTTATCTCGATAATAATTTGGCACGGAGTGTATATATATATATATATATATATATATATATATATATATATATATATATATACTACCTTACGAGTGAACAAAGAGAATGCTGGAGGATCCGTCTACGGTAATTTGTTGTCGGGATGCTGAAAGTAACATTAATCAGCTAAGTGACAAACTTTATATTTGTCTTGTCCGCTAATAATAAATCGTGCGATCACCTCGGTGTAAATTTTAAATAAATCTTGTGAGAAGACAAATCCATTTCATAGGATCATTTCTATTTTGAACTCTGTTAAGGTTGGAAAGTGGCTCCGGCTCAGATATTGCAGTAATAATTCATTTAGGGTGTAAGCAATCTCTTGCAAAGTTAAAATATGACAGGATGAGTGCCAGTTGAGGTCTGGACTGAAACAGAATCACAACAAACGGTCAAATCGTGGTGTCTCATTGATTATGCAACCGTTCCCCGAGACTAGAGAAAATTCAGGCTTGACCGGTGATAATGAAATGATATTAACTTAGTTTTTTGTCGTACTGAAAGTTACAAGTCAATACTTTTCTCGGTTGATATGTTATGCCAGAATAGAGATCAACTGAAAGGCCACGAGCATCAGACCGTTAATAAAAGACAAATAGAAGGAGGACCAAGATGAGAGAAATCGGGAATGCCTGCATTGTCATAGCCTACAATAAATAGTGCCTGCATTATAGCCTTGTTTTTAATGATACCCTATTCTATCAATGGCTGTATGTATTTCTCTCCCTCTGACCTCCCATATGTACTTTTATATGGCAACACTAATTTTACAGTTCTCTGAATGGAAATATTTTTTGAGCTTGTTCTTTACCAGTTTTGTAGCTGACAAGCCAACTTTAGACGAAAGTACAGAAAATTTATGGTAAAAACCAGATGAAATGTCTGTTACGCACAATGAGGAAGGACGGTTTGAAGAATATGAAACTCACAAGACATAATGAATTCAAAAATGAAAGACGAAAATAGTTATTTCTCTAACGAACTGGAGTAAATGGATGGTAAGGACGGTTAATGATAGTATAATGTGGATAGGAGAATGTGGAGCCAAGATCGACATCGTTCTGAACAAGATCGAAGTAGGTAAACAACTAATATTTTTTTGTATTGATTCGAATTTACTATTCATTTATTTTAAAATCATTTCTCCACATGCAAGACAATAAAACCACTAAAACCTAATGGAGTGCTGAGTGCTAGAAAATAGGAAAATAACAATTATCAAGACGAGATTACAATAAAAGAACAAGAAATAAGACGCCAGAAGATGCATTTAAATTTTTAAAGACCAATGTTGACTGGGAAGCCAGGAGCCATGAGAGAGTTCCACAAACAATTGTGACAAAAGAAACTGTTAGCATAGAACTTACGGTTACATTTGTAAAATGAATAGACCAATCAACTACCATTAAATTCATAAAATCTAGGTACCATAGAGGAAAGTTCACCCGAAGAATTACCAGGAAAATATTCGCAGCAAAGGCACAGAGAAGGTACGTTACGGTGGTTTGAAAAAGACTTAATCTGAGATATCATTTCAGGACTAATAATGTTGCAAATTCCTCTTTGGGTTTTATCAAGAATATCTAAATATATAGCAGGAGTAACAGACCATATGTCGCAGTTATATAGAAAGAAAAGACGAATATTTAAGATAACTTCTGCCAAGAAAAAAGTGTAGCACGACATAGCGAACAAAATTTCCTAGCAGCAGATGTAGCAATTGATTCAATATAATCTTTCCACTTCATGTCTGTGTGAAGAATTATTCTGAGAAGTCGAAATGAGTCAATAAAACAAATATTTCGCCAATATTTACAAGGATTCGGAAACCTTCATAACATAATGTTGAAAAAAAACATTAAAAGAAAAGTTACTGCTAAAATAACTTTTCTTGTTTTAAAATATTAAAAAAAAATCTTGACGATTTTTATAGCACAATTGAGGAACGCTGTTAATTTCAGACTATATAATATACAGCATAAAATAAATATTTTCTTTTACTTGATTGAGAAACATATAGTGAAATTACAGAGAGAAACGATCTATCATAGAGGGAGCGAGGGAAAGAGAGACATAAATAGCGAGAGAAAAAGAGAGAAAAGAGGATTTTACAAGAAGAGGTTTCCTTAGGAATATATTAAAAATAATGTCATCAATTTGCTGTCTACAACTATGCCTACGGAATTATTCCGCAGTTCAACTGAAAATGTTTCACTATAAATTTGGTAAGGAGTAATACGGATTAGAATCAACTAAAAAAATCGTGCCGTCTATAAATGAGTCAATCTGAAGGTTGCCATCAGCCATGTTGAGAGAAGGCAGAATGTTTCTCTGTCGATTAATAGAGAGCAGTTTCGTGTTGGAAGCGTTAAATTTGACAAAACATCCCTTGCCTCAGTTAGCAACAGTTTACAAAACCAGACTTTTTAATGTAGAGGAAATAGTTGTATGATCAATAGATTCCGAGTCAAGAACTGACGATATCAGGAATATTGTTGATAAAAATAAATAACAACTTGGGTCCAAGGATCGATGTCAGCTTTAAACCAAATATCAACCCAAGGGGCATCACGTATATATATATATATATATATATATATATATATATATATATATATATATATATATATGAAAATTTCTCTGATTTAACCAGTCGAGAAGACAATATTTATGAATAAAAAGACACAATAGGAAAACTGGTAATTGCTGACGCGTTTCGTCCAATGTGGACTTTATCAAACCAAAATACTAAAATGAAAAAAAAAAATTGCTTTGATAAACGCGTCAGCAATTACCAGTTTTTCTATTGTCATTTTTTATTCATATATATATATATATATATATATATATATATATATGGTGTGTGTGTGTGTGTGTGTGTGTGTATTTATAGTCTTAAGGTGTGCTATATTTTGGGATAAAGTGCACAATATCAGAGATACAGCGTGTGTAAATATAAAATATAAAGTGAACATTGAAGTCAACACTTAGAGGCGACAGTCTGTTTCAGAAAAAGCCATATATATATATATATATATATATATATATATATATATATATATATATTAAAGGTTTCATAAAATACTAGCACCCAAAGGGTTTTGGAGCGAGAGCAAAGAGATAGGAAAATAGATCAAGGCATCTTGGAGATGTCGATTGACATGACATTTGAATAATTAAAAATTATAGCTATCAGGAAAACAAGAAATGGGGAGGGAGTTCACAGGCGAGAAACATATTTCGAAAAAGACGGCTATATTTATCAGTTTCGTCAGTGAGGGTTGAGAAACAGTTGAACGCTTAAATTTGATGTCTGGAAACTAGAGAAAGCAACTCATTACCGTCAAAGCATTTGTAAAAAAAAAGACAAAAGTCGACGATCTATGAAGAATATAATTTTAAGATGTCTATATTTATGGGATAAAGTGGAAAGAACGGAAAATAAATATATAAGAGACATAAAACAAATAGCTTCTATGTTCACTTACATATATATATAATATATATATATATATATATATATATATATATATATATTTATGAAATAATAGTATCTTATGTATCTCTCAGAAACCTTCGTTGTCTTGATTTGCAAATAAACAAGCCAAAACCAAAGGGGAAAAATGTATATAAAAAAGAAAGAACCAAGAACATGTACGTTAACCGAAAATAATTTAGTATGCAAGTCCAAGAACCAAAGGAAAAACCCTCAATACAGCAGATTGTTTCACCTAAGCGGATCGTCAAAGACGATCTGCTCAGGTGTAATTATATATATATATATATTCATGAAATAAGTTTTTGACAAGGTAATTTTGTTTCGTATTGTTTTTGTATACGGATAGATGTTTTTTTTGTACTTAAAGAACGTAGAAAAAATTTAAGTTAAACTGTCATCAATTTTCAAGTATCATGTTTTGTTAAACTACGATAATAAATTGTGAATAAGTCTCACTCTAGAAGATATACCAGATGTAACAGCAAAATTATCGAAACCTTGTAACTACATCCCATAAGTTATTTAATTTATAAAAATACAACTAAACTAATTCAGTATCTTTTTCCTGATTTTCAGATAAGAGGTTTAGCCATCTGGACACCATTTGTCGTTAGAATCACTGAAAAAACCTTTGAGTTATTCAGCTAAAAAGAGAACAAGTTAAAATTGTTTTGTGTCAGTTCCAGTGTGTTCCCAAATGAGCAATGGCGAGAAGAAAAAATATCATTTAGATCTTCAGTAAAGGAACGAAAAATTTATGCTCTGGCTTTCACGTTCAAAATCCATTCAATAACGATAAAGAGAACGGTGAATAAGTTTAAAAAAGAGTGGGAACAATGGAGAAGAAAACTGGATCAGGTGGCCTCGACCGGAAGAGGGATCATCATCTCAATTTAGAGCTAAAGAGACCAATTCGAAAAAATCCAGCGCCATCCATAGGGGAGAAGAGATTCATGTATGACAGTCCAAAGAACAATTAAAAAAAAGACTTCAAAATAAAATCGTACGTGAAACATGCGAGGCAACTTGTTACTCAAGGTTAGGTTAGTGAGGTGGAAGATCCCTTTGAATCAGTTGGAAAATGAAGCTGAAATATCATATATATATATATCAGGTCACAGGTCATCCCATAAGTTCTGTCTGAATTTTGAATAAAGAAAACAAGTGACCAAATGTTACATTTAATTACAGATTCAATCAATAATGTATTTTCCCTGATTATCTATGACTTCCTTCCATCTATTAACAAGCTTACTAATTACTTTAAAATTCTTTTGACTTTGATTCGAAGAACTCACAAATATCAGTTTTAACCTCTTCCTGTGTTACAAAAGCTGTTTATTCCAAATGATTCTGTAAGCTACGAAACAAGTGGTAGTCTGAAGGAGCAAGATCGGGAGAATAAGGTGGATGAGGAATTTTCACCAAACCAATCTTTTCTGAGGTGATTCTTGCTGTGTGGGGTCGCGCATTGTCCTGATGAAACATCGCCTCTTTTCGATTCACTACAGCAGGTCTTTTTTTCTTCCAAGCTTGGTTCAAACGCTCTAATTGCTGACAGTATATGTGAGCATTAATTGTTGCATTAGGTAGTAAGAATTCAAAGTGGATTATTCCTTGGCGATCCCACCAGATTGAAAGAAGAACCTTTTGCCCATGAAGTTCCCTTCTCGGCTGTGGCTGGGGTCCTTCCCCTTTACCAAATCATTGTCTACGACGATTAACATTTCGATAAAAGATCCATTTTTCGTCGCCAGTCACAAGTCTATCCAAAAAAGGTGAAACAAGTTGGCGAAAATGGAGAGAAGAGCAAATGTCAACCCGGGATTTGAGGTTGTTTTCAGACAATTCATGAGGCACCCATTTTCCAAGTTCAGGAATTTTTCCAAGTTGTTGAAGATGACGATAAACTGTTGTATGGTTTGAACTGAGAACCACTGTCATTTCCTCAACTGATAAAGCAGGATTATCTTCAAGGGCTGCTTCAAGAAGCTTTTCATCAAACTCAGCTGGACGTCCGGTTCGATCTTCATCTTCAAGGATAAAATCTCCACCTCTGAATTTTGCAAACCATCTTCTGCAAGTTCTTTCATTCACACATTCCTCTCCATAAACTGAGTGAATGTTTCTAGCCGCTTCGGCTGCTGAGTTTCCTTTCTTGAACTCATAAAGTATTATGTGTCTCAAATGATTCTTGTGTACTTCCATGCTAGCAGGGTTTTACTCGAACAAAATTTAATTTTATTGTTCTCTGAAAAAGTCCGGAGCGTACAACGGCCGAAACATTGTGACAAATATGGCAACAAAGATGATGACAATAGTCCGAATAATATAAATAATGTACATAATACCTCATCTCAGAAATATAGACAGACTCCAAACTTTGATTAGTTTAAATGCATCTAAACATAAAAATAATGTTCAGCTCCATTAGGCATTATAAAATACTCTTTAAATTTCGTTCATTTTAACAAAAAGTTAAAATTCGGACAGAACTTATGGGATGATCTGATATATATATATATATATATATATATATATATATATATATATATATATATATTAATTTAAATACATCATGAGCTTCCAATTATTAGGTATGGTTAATTAATGATGATAAAAATCAGAGCTGTTACATCACACGAATTTCATACCTCATTCCATCATCAGACAATGAGACCATCTGATAATCAGTTAAAGCATGGAACTGACACTTACTATACAGTGTTTATTTCTGTGTCCACAGCGATGCGTTTATCCATACAAACGATCTGTTCTCAATTTTCATCATTCTTCCACATTAAATATAGCCGATTTAAACAATATAATGACATACATATATATATATATGTGTGTGTGTGTATGTGTGTGTTCGCACGCGCGTGTTCGTGTGTGTGAAATAATCGTATTAATATTGTATATATATTTAATCGTATTATACACAGACACACCCATACCCATGTGTATCTATCTATATATCTATATCTTTATCTTTGTATCTATGTATCCATCTATGTATCTATGAATATATATATATATATATATATATATATATATATATATATATATGCATGCGTGTGTGTGTAATTATATATATGTATATTTTAGAAAATCTAATCTGTAAACATCTTATTAAAATCTGCTTACATCGCTTTTGCACATAAGTTGCTAAGCCTCATCGCATTTCCTTCTTTCATTTTGATAACAGAGAATAAGAAAATCATTATTTGTAATTTTCTCCAAATATGTTTGACCAATCTAATCCATCACGTCATTTCTTTCAAACACGCGTCTTCTTGTAAAATCCCTCGCTTCCTCTATCTCCATCTCCCTCACTCTTTCTCTTTTATCATTCTATCCCACACACTTTATCATATATTGTTTCTCCCTACAACTTAACGTTGTATTTCTCACATATAAGAAAATAATGGTTGTGCTGCCAAATTTACTGTTAAGCCAAATGTTGTATATTGATGTGATATAGAGGGTGCGGCAGAAATACCTCCCATATTTTCCTTGCAGAAATAAGTCTTAAATATATGAAATATCAAACAGAAATCTGTAAAATGGATCATATGATCACAGAAAATATTAAACGAAGGCAGCGTTTATGTGGTGAGATTAATATATATATATATATATATATATATATATATATATATATATATATAAGTTGGTAATCCGTATGGGTAATCCCAAGGAGGATGAAATCCTGAGAGCTCAATATAAATCCAGAGCTAATATTTTAAAGAAAAACAGACCACTTTAAGATACCATTATAATAATTTATTTCACCAGAGCCTTTTTAAAGGACGTCGGATCATCAGATAACTCTTCCAAAAAATGAAACGAAAACTGAAATGAAAATTGATGGGTAGTGTAAGTTTTTGTAATTTAATAGAGTGTGTATTAGGGGTAGTTAGAGAGACATCGTGGAGTTTAAGGAGGGTTTAATATAATATATCTCTGCTATTTGTGCAGAATCAAATGCTCCCATTGGGACATCGAAATTGTCTCTGTTTTTTTAATCCAAGTTGTGTCATTAAGTCTTAGTATAGACTGTCTAGAATCCATTATAGTAAATAGCAGACCTAATAGGTTTACACATTTTAGATATTCTGAGCAGATTCCTTAACCCCCAAAATGTAGGGCTTTACAGCGATGATGGACTCATTGTTATACCTAATTTCAATGGTCCTCTAACATCCCAACTACTGAAGAAAATAATTAAGGCATTCAAATTTCTAGGATTTAAAATCAGAATATCATCTAACCTAAAAATAGTAAAATTTTCTAGACGTAACATTTGATCTCGACAATAACACTTATAAACCCTTCCAAAAGGAAAACCAATCGCCCATATACATAAATATCGACTCAAACTTCCCGAAAGCAATTATAAAACGAATTCCAAATACAGTAAATACAAGAATAAACAAACTATTTTCTAGTAAAACTATATTTAACCAAAATAAATCGACATACAATCAAGCCTTATTAAAAAGTAAATTTAAACAAACGGTAGATTATAGAGATAAATCAATTAATAACACATCCTCTAAGTCCAAAAATAGGAAAAGGAAGATTATATGGTTCAACCCGCCTTTCTGTAGACTTTCGAATATTAATATAGGGAAAGAGTTCCTTAAACTAAGAGACAAACATTTTAGAAAAAAATGAACTATTGGAAATGATGTTCAACAAAATGAATTTAAAAATAAGTTATTCCTGCATGAGCAATGTAGAAATATATAAGCTCTCACAATAGCAAAATTTTAAGTGAATTTCATAATAATCAAAAAGATCTTAATGCAAACCAAAAGAACAAATCTACCTGTAATTGCAGGGAAGGATCCGTTTGTCTAGTAAAGGGAAAATGCATGGCAGAAAACGTAATATACGAAGATACAATTTTCCCCAAGGAAGATATTAAACAGAAGAAAATATACATAGGAATATCGGTGGAAATTGGAAGCAACGTTTTTATAACCATCGCCAGTCCTTCCCAAATAAATCTAAAAAAACACCAAACGGCACAGTCAAAACATTATTGGGATTTGTTGGAGAGCAACTTAACCCCATAAGTAAAATGGAAAATCGTCTTGAGGGCAAGAACTCCAATAAATTTCAGAGACCGATGTGACTTGTGCATAAAAGAGAAGATCCTAATAATAAGGCATAAAGATCCGGACATATTACTTAACAAACATAACGAGTTAATTTTTAAATATAGACATAAAAACCACCTCACTCTAATTAATATATTTAAAAATAACTGTATACAAAGGAAAATATTATTTTTGGTTTTGAAATGAATGAACACATGAATGCGGATGCATAATCGTATGTATACAAAAATGTAGATGAACTTGGACATTGATATGTGATTTTATGTATGTATGTATGGGCAGTTTGGATAAGGGTGTGTATATATGCATATATGTGTATGTATGAATTGTAGGCGCACGTGTGTATATGTATATATATGTATATATATATATATACATATGTGTGTGTATGAATATATGTATGTGTTGTGTATTGGTGCATGCGTAAGTTTTAGCTAGGTATTTTTTATATGTATATATATATATATATATATATATATTTTATAAATCTATCTATATATATGTATGGTTTCTTGAATATAAAATTGCATGTGGTCTATGTATGTATGCGTGTATATGTATATAGATATAAATATTTGAGAGTTAATATGTGTAATACGTGTGAATATATGTAAAATATAGTAATATAAATACATGTGCATGTGTGGATGTTTATGGGTACAGATCTGTTTTTATATGCTTATATATATATATATATATATATATATATATATATATATATATATATATATATATATATATATACCTTCTCCTCTTTTGATGACTTATATTTGAAGTATCAGTGGATTCGAAACCTTATCACTTTTGAAATAATTCTTGATGAAATGTTCTCAGCTCGCTAACTGAACAATTTGACAGACATATTTGAAGATGACAATTTAAAGCGCTTCTTTTGACCCCTGGAGATAGTTGAGAACTCGGTGAATACAATAACCGAGAAATACAAGCCTGAAAAGCCACTCAGAATATAGGGTGACACAATGACGCTTATGATATGAATGTAAGAGACAGACTAGAAAGTGAATATTATGTGTATAAAGAGGATCGTCAACGATTGACAATCGACTTGGAGAGGTTAAGATTGTAGTTTTCAAGGAAGCAACAACGCATTGTCTGTTCCACAAAATAAAACTTTTTTTCTTTTTCTTCCTCTCTTTTCTTTTGACCTGGTTCGACTTTTCTTTTTTCCTTTGTTTGTTTGTTTCTTTTTTTCTTTTCTTTTTTTTTCCTTTTCATATACAGTGTAACCTGGATATAAGAGAGTTGTCGGGACCGGAGAAGAAGTCTCTTATATCCGGGTTTCTCTTATATCCGGGTTTGGTCTTTTTTATAAACATTAACACAGGCTCTAATTTGAATAAATACAAGTTTCTCTTATATCCGGGTCTCTTATATCCGGGTTACACTGTACTCTATTCTTATGTTACAAGCTCTTTCGCTTTTTCTTTCTTTCTTTCTTTCTTTCTTTCTTTCTTTCTTTCTCTTTTCTATACTAGCTACTTATACTACTCGCTCTTTCCATTAGTTTTTGCTTTCTTTCTCTTTTTTTCGCTCAGTTATTGTAATACAGTGTAACCCGGATATAAGAGACCCGGATATAAGAGAAACCCGGATATAAGAGAGATTTTCTCTGGTCCCAAATTAGAGCCTGTGTTAATGTATATAAAATAGACCAAACCCGGATATAAGAGAAACCCGGACATAAGAGACTTCTTCTCCGGCCCCGACAACTCTTTTATATCCGGGTTACACTGTACTATGTCACCCCACAGGGGGCACGTCGGAGTAATGGATAGTGGCTCGGAGAGTCGAGATTCGAATTTTGTAGTCGAATCCATTACGTGCTAATAGCCTTGGGAAAGGTATGAATCCTCCTTTTTCTCCCCTCCCCAGCTATGGGTAAAATAGCAGGACAGACTGGGTTCTATAGCCTTGGATGGCAACTGGTCTACCGGAGAAATAAATGGCAACTGAATCCGTGGAAAAATCTGCTTCGTCAGAAGAATAAGAAGAAGTTATGGCACATAACTGACTGATCTCTTCCCACTGTCTAGAATTTTTTTTTCTTTATATAATTTCTTCTTATGTTATTAGCACTTTCCTTTCTTTTTTATTTACACCCCCCCCTTTAATACATTCTCTTCTGATACTTTAATACATACTTTTTCCAACAATTCTTTTTTTCTTTGCACGCTAATAATAATAATAATAATAATAATAATGATAAGGACCTTGAAATAGAAATCTCGAAAATGTGGCATATGGGAACATCAACAATCCCTGTTGTAGTTGGAGCCCTAGGACTGGTTGGAAAAGATTGCAGTAGACTAATTGAAGGGATTCCTGGAAGTCCATGCCTCAAGGAGATACAAAAAATTGTTCTGACAAGTACAGCCCACACCTTACGAAGGGCATTAACTATGTAATTTTTTTTTTTTTTGTCAGTGGAAAGTGTCATGACGCCATTTCTAACCTTAGGTCCCTGGACGGGACCCGGAAAGAAATGTGTAAACGCCAGAAATCAAAGAAAATAAAAGTATAATAATAATAATAATAATAATAATAATAATTCTTATTATTAGTTGTTTCTGTCTTTTCATTTCGCTGTATGAATTCAAATTTTGAAAAAAAAAAAAAAAAATCTCTTAGAAACTAGACTCACTACACTCTCTCTGGCCAAGTTTCTTTCTATCCAATTTTTTTTTTTGGGTAAGATAAGCTCCATAATTATCTTCACCGAATATTAACTCTTATCAAAATGTGAACTATCGTCGCAAATTTGATACAATACAATTTGGTTAAGATAAAAAAAAAAAAAGTAGTTTAAATTTGATAAAACACAACGTCTTTCTTACATTATTCTTGGGTCACGAGAGAGAAAAAAAAAATTGATTCAATAATCAAATGTTAATATATTTTTCAAAATTTCGTTGAACTGGAAAAATTGTCGGTAATTGTTTTACTCACATCCTAACATTGGATTTTTTAGTGGATTCTAATCCGTATTACTCCTTACCAAATTTAGAGTGAAACATTTTCAGTTGAACTGCGGAATAATTCCGTAGGCATAGTTGTAGACAGCAAATTGATGACATTATCTTTACTATTTTTCTAAGGAAACCTCTTCTTGTAAAATCCTCTTTTCTCTCTTTTTCTCTCGCTATTTATGTCTCTCTTTCCCTCCCTCCCTCTATGATAGATCGTTCCTCTCTGTAATTTCACTATATGTTTCCCAATCAAGTAAAAGAAAATACTGGTTGTGATTTAAAATTTAATGTCAGTCCAAATATTTTATGCTGTATATTATATAGTCTGAAATTAACAGCGTTCCTCAGGTGTGCTATAAAAATCGTCAAGATTTTTTTTTAATATTTTAAATTAAGAAAAGTAATTTTAGCAGTATCAAAAACTTTTCTTTTAATTTTTTTTCAACATTATGTTATGAAGGGTACTGAATCCTTGTAAATATTGGCGAAATATTTGGTTTAGTATATTTGGTTTGGTTTATTTTGTTTTACCGCATATCAACCTCAATAGGTTATTTAATGCTGACAAGATTTTTAGCATAGGTTCGTTTCAATAGAATATGTTATCTTTGTAAGAAATCAGTTTGTAGATCAGGTTTCATTGATGTGTATTTGTAAAGATATTTTGCTGGTCGTATTTTTTTTCAAAAATGTATTGCTGGTAATTTTTCTTAATGTTATGCTTTTTAACATTTATATTTTCATCGTATCTTGACCCCAGTTTGAGGGTTAACTATTTGTCCATAGCCGGGACTCTAACAGGTACTACAACCTCGATTCAAGGTGAACCTAGGAACAACAGCAATTAAGAGTTTATTTCACGCTCCTCAAAACCTCAGAGGCTTTGCTGCCGGATATATTTTATAGTCATATCCAGGACGGCGAAATTTCTCGTGGTCTGCTTTGAACGCGACAAATTAAAATTTTGTTAAACCTATTGGCAGACGACAATTTGAAGACACTATTTTGCTTATTGAAATTAGCAACCATCTCAAGAAAGCGTCACGAAACGATACATTTAATATCGTTAAAAGATAAAAAATATTTATGTATATTTTTGAAAACACCTATCTTTCTGAGTTTGGATTACCAAAACCAATATCTAGCAATTGCTAAGAATGCAGACAGACTGTGGCTATCTTTTTCATGATGTGTGAATTTAGATTATTGGTCCTAAAAAATAACCTATGGAGTTGACCTTTGGACTGCAAATCTATGTTCAACTGTAAGAGTCGGCTCTATTTTTTTTTTTTTTATTATTAAAGGAAAATATTTATAAGCTTCTAACAGATAAATGAAGGCAAATCTCACACCAGTTTTATCTTTGTACGGAAGAAACTGTCACAGAGGAAAATTGGGACTCAATAAACATTTACAAAAAATAGTAATGAAAATGCTACAGCAGATTCAGTTAAATCTTTGAAGTTATAATCAGAAAATATTGGCAAATGTTTCAAAAGTCCGATATTTCATGAAATTAGTTAAAAAAGAATGAGGGGAATTATCTAATAGACATTTATTTCGTGTTTTTTTTTTCAAAAAGCACCTAAGAATCGGAAAAATTTTATTGCTTCCGTCAAAAAAAAAAAAAAAAAAAAATTAAAGCATTTCATCCCGAGCAAGGCGGGAGTGCCACTAGCACGCAAGGGGTTACAGAGAGTGAAATCAAGAGAAAAATGGGGGTGGGTTAGTAAAGAATAAAAAGAAGAACGGGAATCAAGATCAAGGCATCAGAAGTATGTCGATTGGCATTACATTTAAAATTTTAGAGGTTATCTTTATTAGGGAAGAAAGTGAGAGGAAGGGAGTCCCACTGTCGGGAAGTGCGAGAGAAGAAGCCGTTGGAGTAGGTGGTGTTTATATTTTCTACAGTAAAGGGGTGGGACCTAGATGCCAACTTACTAGCGCACTTAGATACATGCAGTCGGGGCACCAGTGAAAATAGCTCGGCAGAGCAGTTGCCATGAAAATATTTGTATAAAAGACAGAGGACGCCATATCACGTCTGCAGTCGAGATGTCAGGTCAGGACAGATCACATTTCATATTCGTTATATTGTCTAGAAGCTTGAGATGAACAGTGGGGGGGTCACCAGAACGTATATGGCAAGAGTTGCCAATGCTATTTACAATAAATATATTTACTGAAATTTTAGTTAAATCCAGAAATATTATTTTAGAATTGCAAATTCGTTTTTTCTGATCAGTGGCTCCAATGTGTCAGCTTGCACGATGTTATGTGGACTCCTGATGAAGTGCTCGAAACTATATAAAATAAAAATACAATAAAGAAAACACAAACACCGATAAGTGTTTTAGTAATCAAAATGAAGAAGAATATTATGAAGTCACTTGCAGACAACTGGTTACTTAAGCCCAATATGAGAGAACATTTTCGAAGCTAGTGATAAAAAATACAAGGTTAAGAAATTCGATGTATGGAGAGAATTTGGAATCCTACATATTTCTCTCCTCTGAAATGCAATCGGTAGATAAACTGGGTGCAAAAGCAATTACGTTTTCTGTGCTTACGGTTGTCTTCTTATATAATTGTGTGATGTTAGTGATGATTCTATTGTAGGCTGTCGATTCCATTGTGTATATGTTCGTAGTCTTGTCAGCCAATATAAATACTGATGTGGACCCAAAGTTGGGACCACGGAAGGAAAACACGGAACACGGATTAAAGGTAAGAAAGATATATTAATCAAAAAGGTTACAAAGATAGTGTAAGCGGAACTTACTATGTGCTCGTGTCCAATATTGGTAGTCGTACGCGGCTGATACTACGGTATTAGAATACTCTCTCTCTCTCTCTCTCTCTCTCTCTCTCTCTCTCTCTCTCTCTCTCTCTCTCTCTCTCTCTCTTAGAGTTGTTATATTGCATACTTTATATATCCCTGGAAGAGTCCATGTTGTAGGTATGTTACGGTCTCACAACAAATACCTTACTGGAATTCATTATTTGTCTTCTATAATGTTCTTCTGGAAACTGTCCAAGTGTTTTTTGAACTTCAAGTTTCTTACTATATTTGTCATGTCCTCCTCGAATTTCATCATTTCTTTACATTTTGGTGGGCATCCTTGTATTGATGTCAAATGTCTCGGGAATTTTAGGGTTGTTGAGGAAGAGGTATGCCTTCCATCTCATCCTTCTTATTAGACTTTCGATTTTCTCTGTTATCTAAAGTTTATAAGGTAGGTACAGGGATGTTTTTCAGTGAATATACGAGGTCGAACTTATCCATTTTTTTTCAAAAAAAGAACAGTGCGAGTGATCAACCTGTGGGGAGCGACGTATATGTAATATATATATATATATATATATATATATATATATATATATATATATATACATGCAATTTTTTAAATATATTATTTATATATTATATATGGGTGGTACTTATTGGAAAGCGCTCAAATTCAGTTACAAAGCAAACATATATATAATATATCCAGGCAAAATGAGAATAAATGTCGTATAGTACCACTGTACGTAACATGTAATTTAAAAGATGGCTTAATATAGAGTAGAGCTATATATTATTTTTTTTGATATCAAAAAAAGTATGTTAAAAAGCACTACTCTACATAATATATATATATATATATATATATATATATATATATATATATATATATCAATTTCGATAATAGTTGCAGTTCAGTTTATAATTACATGAATCATTCATACAAAAAACAAATATAGAGGTTAATGATTTCAATAAAGTACACTAACCCCGAACCCCGAACCCCGACCCCCGAACTTGAGGATGTCTGTAGGAACAGACGAAAGCTTGTAAAAAATTAAAAAGACCTTATGCAACTGGAATTTATAAACAGGGATCATATCATTCATATAAAGGATCGGGGTTGGTGTAACTTATTGAAATTGTTTGCGAAGATGTATTCTCGCCATTTAAATCATTAACCTTTATATTTGTTTTTTTGTATGGATGATTCATATAATTATATATATATATATATATATATATATATATATATATATATATATGAACATTGAAGTCAACACACAAAAGTGACAGGCTGTTTCATGCTAGACGAAATCGTTAGGACTGAAACAGCCTGTCGCCTCTGAGTGTTGACTTCAGTGTCCATTTTATATTTATATTTACATACGTTCTATCTCTGATATTCATAACTTTATCCCATAAATATAGAACAAATTAAAACTATATATATATATATATAAATATAATAAACAAGCAAATAGTGTAACTTTGATTACGTGCACATCCGCTGTTGCATTTGTTTTTAATCATTTCGCCCTAAGAAAGGCGGTAATGCCATTAGTACCCAGAGAGTTACAGGGAGTGAAAATGAAAGTTAAGGAGAATGGAAGAATTAAGGAAAAGACAAAAGAATGAACCTGGGTCAAGAAGACTGAATTTGACGATTGACTTTGCATTAAATCTTTGAAGATTTTAGTTATCAAGGAATTAAGGGAGATGGAAAATCCAGGAAAAGTAACGGTGAGAGAAGTGGCGGCAGCATCTAATTAGGTCAACACTAAAACGGTGTGACCTAGTTGCCAATCTAGTAACTCGGTTAAATTCATGTAGTCAGGGCACCAGTGAAAGAAGATCGTCAGAGCTGACGCCATGAAACTATTTATAGAAACGACAGAAAAATGCCGAGTCACGTCTGTGAGAAAATAAATGGAATGGCCAAGATTACAGACCCTACTTTGAATTTCGTCAAGAATCCCTAGGTGTACAACAGAAGCACCAGACCAGATATGGCAACAGAATTAGTACACAAACTAATGTTAGATTTATATATCTGCAAGATAGATTATAAGGAGAAAAATCCTTTGGCACGGCACAGTGAGACAACTAAGCAGAAAAAACCTTTGGCACGGCACAGTTAGCCAACTAAGGAGAAAAAACCTTTGGCACGGCACAGTGAGCCAACTGTTCTTACAGTCGACGTAGCAACTGATTCGATATAGTCACTCCACTTAATGCCAATGGAAAATGTGAGTCCAAGAAGTTGATGAGCTTTGTCTCTGTTGCAGTTTAGCATCGCCCATCCTGGTGGCAGAGAGAAACACTCCTCTGCGGGGAGTAATCTAAAGCAGTTTTGTTTGGAGTGTTAAAATGTTATGGCCTTGAGAATTGAGTTAAACAAATATATTAAGAGACACAGGAACAAAATAAAACATAAAACGAGAGTGTTACAGCAAGAATGTTCGGTTCAGAGCTGACTGCTGAAAACTTCCCTCTCCTAAAGGCAGTACCTGCTCCTATTTATAGCTGAGTAAGTCCACGCGTGCATGGGTAAATTACCGTAACATAAAACTTACAAGCCTCCACTGATTTACGATGCTTTTTAAGAGCAGTTGCTAGGTTTACTTTGTCTTTTCTGTCAGATTTGCTACTATGACAGGTGTAAATGCTTGTGTCACCTATATAAATATTTACTTCTGTCTTAGTAGCAAATCCGAAAGACCTGACAAAGCCTTCTTGGTAATTGCTCTTGAAAAGAACCTCCAATCAGTTTATCTTCTTTCTTTATGTGCCGTGTCTCCACAGGACGTAGACGATCATGGCTCTCCACAACATCCTGTCCCTTTTAGGTCTTAATAAATTTAGCGTTTCTGTTATTTCTTCTAAGCCCTGTTCCAGTATACATTTACTCAAGCTAAGTATTTATGCGTTGTTTTCCTCTGTGACTCTTGCCTTTATCTGTCCTGTGAGTATCAGATTTTACAAGCCCTCATTCCTCATTATGTGCCCTAGAAACTTCAACTGTTTCTTCTTGATGTTAATTATGCATCTGTTTTAATACATTTAGTATAGGAGATAATGACATTAAACATATTATAGTAGTATCATAGAATAGAAGTAGTCTCGCCAAATACCACCAGTTGCTACATAACTGGAGAATATTCTAAAACAACCTCATCATAGAGAGACTTTCATATAGGAACTTATGCATGCCACGAAACTCGTTCAGAAATATCTAAAATGGCAGCTGTCTACAACCGCTCTTCCAAATCAATGGTTAAAAATGGCTTCGGGCGAATAAATGTCGGTTTTTACGAGGGCGATTGTTCTTCGAACCTTTTAGACTGGCACTGCAGAATTGCAAACGAAGAACTATGTCAAATAAAAGATACGGCGGCAATTGAGAACATTCAACAATAGCATCAACTAAAATGTGAATTTAAGAGAAAATAATCAAGGTACAAGGTGCCATCGAATTACACAAGCTCACGCCATCATGATCGACCGTAGACTGTATCATCGAGCCAATGCGAACGGTCCTTTCATTAGCTGTATAGTAGAGATTTTCCAAGCGTAGCTTAGATGTGGCACAAGGCCGAAAGTATGGGGCACCCAGTGAGGATCGAACTGACTACTCATTCGTAATTGCGCTAGCGAGACAAGCTTGCTAACCATTACACCGCCTCGGGGTGCCTTATTGATTTTCCAAGCGTAGCTTAGATGTGGCACAAGGCCGAAAGTATGGGGCACCCAGTGAGGATCGAACTCACTATTCAGTCGTAATTGTTCTAGCGAGACAAGCTTGCTAACCATTACATTGCCTTGGGGTGCCCCTAATGATTTTCCAAGTGAAGCTTAGATGTGGCACAAGGCCGAAATTATGGGGCACCCAGTGAGGAACGAAATCACTTTTCAGTAGTGACTGATCGAGCAAGCCAAGCTTGCTAACCATTACACCACGCCGAGGTGCTCGTTAGCTGTATCGTATGTGCTACGCTACGGCTACATACATATTTGAATTCATAGTTCATTTATCCGAGATCGGTTGCCACTCAAGGCTATAGAACCCAGTCTGTCCTGCTATTTACCAATAGCGGGGAGGGTGAAGAAGAAGTGTAATCATATTTTCCCAAGGGTATTAGCACGTATATATTATAGTAGTATAACTTGGTACAAATCAATATCTATCAAAGAACATAAGGACCATAGATTTGTGTCAGGCTTGTCTAATCTTTGTTAATATCTTCGTGTTAATGAGTAAAAAGTGAAAGAACTCAGCGAGTCTTTGTTAGTAGTTGATGTTTTGTCGTTTGGTATTGAGACAATACAAAAGTCAAAAACAAAAGAAACATTTTCGGAACCGTCGCTCTTTATTAATTACATAAGAAAAGCAGTTTGTCATTTTCTGCAGTAATGTGGATGAACGTTTCTCGTTAAAAAAAAAGAAATAATTAATGAGCCAATAAATGATGACAAAAAAATCTGATACGGAATACGTTTTCTTTTTATATATAATTATTTATTTAAAAATATGATTCCAATTCGCGACATAAGAGGTCTTATGTTTCAAAACAAGAGCCGAAAACTTCAATATAATTATTTGAATGGATCCAACTGAAATTCAAACTCAGTTCTGCCATTCCTCAATCACAACCGCTATCCATTACTCCTCCGTACCTCACTAGGTTATGTGTTGTTTTTCTCTGTCTCTCTGACTTGTGAGTATCAAATTTTCCTAGCTGTCTTTATTCATTTGTCTGAAAACATTAACTGTCGCTTATTGATATTACGTATAAGTTTCCTTTTTGTTTCCTTTTTTTCTAAAACTTTGGAATATTCGGCATCCTTATGGAGAACGGCGTTTCAGTTTTTTCCAGTTTCCTCTTCATCTTTGAAGATATCGTCCATCATTCACTGCTATACAGAAGGACAGATATCACGTATCAGTTTAGTATTCTTTTCCTTGTTTCTAGCGAAAATTTTCTATTTCTTATTACTCTGCTTAGATTTTGGTGTGCTTCCTTGTCCATTAAAATGCACATTCGGATTCCAGTGTCTTGATTAATATATGTCTGTATATTAAAAGCAACCATTTGCAATTTACTGTAAGAGAATGTTGCATAGCTGAACGAAGAACGTGACTTGGAACAAATCAATATCTATCAAAGAACAAAAGGACCATAGATTTGTGTCAGGCTTGTCTAATCTTTGTTAATATCTTCGTGTTAATGACTAAAAAGTGAAAGAACTCAGCGAGTCTTTGTTAGTAGTTGATGTTTTGTCGTTTGGTATTGAGACAATACAAAAGTCAAAAACAAAAGAAACATTTTCGGAACCGTCGCTCTTTATTAATTACATAAGAAAAGCAGTTTGTCATTTTCTGCAGTAATGTGGATGAACGTTTCTCGTTAAAAAAAAAATTAATGAGCTAATAAATGATGACAAAAAAATCTGATACGGAATATGTTGTCTTTATTGTAATTGAAAAAAAAAGAAAGAAAAGACAATGAAATTTAAGAAGATTAATGTAATCTTTTGTTATGGTTCTCATGAATCTCACCTTGAAACATTGAAGTCGAGTATTAACTCAGAAAAAACACAATGCATCAATATATATATATATATATATATATATATATATATATATATATATATATATATCACTGGCCTGTCAGTAATTACTCATCATTATTTGTACGTTTTTTATTGATGAACAGCGCATTTACAGAAAAAAATTGCAATTTAAATAAGACATCTGTCAATGTATAAACATGATACACATAATAGATCAATTCGTTCAGTTACACTTGTATTAATTATTGATCATGAACAACGTTTTTTTTCTGATGTTATATGTATTTCTTTAGTAATTAACAAGAGATATGTATTATACTTCGAATAGGCCAATGTTGTCAATTGTTGCTGGCCACTGACAAATACTTTCTTCAGATTTCAAATGGCGTTCCATAATGCAGTAATTACTATATATATATATATATATATATATATATATATATATATATATATATATATATATATATGACTAATAATGGAAAAAAGTTAATTAGTCATCATATAATCGGTTATTAATTTATTTCAACATCATATATATATATATATATATATATATATATATATATATATATATATATATATATATATATATATATATATATATATATATATATATATATATATATATATATATATATATATATATATATATATATATGTATATATATATATATATATATATATATATATATTTTATATTTTATATTTTTTCTTTCTATAGATACAAATATTTAAGTAAATGCTCTGTTTATAATTATGAACAACATTTAGCGGCCTGAATGTCCGAGAAATTTTCATAGAAAATATGCGTCCTCCGACAGGAATCCAACCTATAGCCTGACGTGCCTTGACCGATTGGGCCACAGAGGAGCGTTCGGTTAGCAAGGTCGATTTTACTGTTATTAGACACAATTCTATAGGATTTTCTCTTATACATTCATATCTGCTCGATGCATATCCCAATGTAAACAAATGACGTCACACATTATGAAATGGACAAAGTCCGACAATTTTTTACAGACATTTTTTTATGTTTATACGTTCTTTTTATACATGTAACGATTTTAACTTGATCTGGAATTTCGGTGATTTCTATTACTGGTTGTCTGGTTACAGGTTTATCATAAAACTTTCTCTTAACTTCCCTTACTCTTATACAGAAACTTGGTTTTTCGTCTCCCATTTCTCTCTATTGAATAGGGTAAGCACCCCATAATAATTTTTAAGGATGTTGAAATTTCTGCTTCATTTATTCTTTTCCTTTTTTCTTTTCTTTCCATTTTTTAAATGTCTGTTTTTTCATCAAATTGTCTGACTGAATATATATCATATAATAAATTGTTGTCGTCTTTATGGGGCATATATATTAGGTTGGTGCAAAAATAATGATGTAATAATGTCGTTTTTTTGACGTTAAAAATACGTCAAAAAACGAAATTATTACGTCATTATTTTGCATATATATATATATATATATATATATATATATATATATATATATATATATAACAAAGAGTTAATCATACCTTGAATCAATTAGCAATATTAATGCAATTATTGGCGAAATCCCTTCGCTAGTAGACATAATTATAAGCATTATACGACTAATAATCCACTGAATTATGAGATCCTTATGTATAAAATGGATATGGTGTTTTTTTTAATTCAGCTAGTACTTTCGAGTGCTTCACGTATTCATCATTTGGCAGTATATTTTTCATTTAGAAAGTCCTAGCTGAATTAAAAATTACACCATAAGGATCTCATCATTCAGTGGATTATGTTATGATTAACTCTTTGTAATATAAAATATATGCTGCCTATTTTATTACACACACACACACACACACACACACACACACACATATATATATATGACCGTTGAAATAAATTTATGACCGATTATATGATGACTAATTAAGTCTGTTCCATATTATTTATTTAGTTCTATTACTCTGTATATAATTTATAAATTGAGCTCGCACCATGGACTAAATTTTTCAAAAAGAAATCATTGAAATTTGGTACTACGAATTTGTTATTTTATATATATATATATATATATATATATACAATGTCCACGTTTATATGTACATAAACTCTATTCCAGACATTGAGCACTATAAAACATACATACCAATTATCTGAAAACTATATTTTTTCATGTAGATATATATATATATATATATATGTGTGTGTGTGTGTGTGTGTGTGTGTGCGCGCGCGCGTGTGTGCGTGCATGTGTGTGTGTATTTAGGCAGTCAAACATGTTTCATTGAATAATATAGTCAAATTGTGTCTACTTATTTTATACTGATCCTTGCCAGCTGACGACTCCCTCCGGCGCCCTGTTTATAGACCGGATGACGACATAGGAAAAGACAGGGTGACAAACTGGAGACCAAAAAAAAGTGTATGTCTGTGCTAGCAACTCGACCTACGCATACCATTAAACGCTACAAAAACACATACGAATAAACACCCCAGGGGACCCCGAGATCAGGGAGCATTAGATGCCCACTAAGATGGACTAAACGGAAATGCACCAAGATATGGATTTACGTACAACTAGATTGACGATGCCTATGTAGAAAAATATGCAAGAATATGCGCGTGCTAAAAATCCATCTGGCCCAAATTAGGTGTCAGTGAAATCAAACCAACAGGAGCGCGCAGGACCTTCTCCTGGTAAGACGCAGGAGGTGCAGGGCCTGGAAGTCTACCACAGCGCCCAGTCCCTCCAAGTAGAGGCACAAGAGGAGCCTGACTCTCCATTTCGAAGGAAAATTAAATACTCCCTAGAAACACGTTTGGCACAAATTCGACGTGGACATTGGCGAGATCCTTGAAACAATATCGAGAGGTTCGTTGTATAAACGTCAATTGACAATGTCCAAAGTCATTATTATTAGCAAGGAAAATAAGAGGGAAATAAAAATGAAACAATTTTCGTCGGAGTTAAAATCTCCGGAAACACTATATAATCGCGACACATTGTAAAGCGTTTTGTCTTCCATTCGTATTTTTAATTATTTATTTATTAAATGGTTATAAGCATGAAATATATTGTAAGGCAGTTTGTTAACCATTCTTTTTGTAATTTAACCTATTTACACGAATATTTCGCATTTTAATGTATTTTGATAGCTTTCATAATTTGTATATAGTGTATTAAATTAGTCTATTTTCTCGATCATTGTTTTGCATTATATTCTTTACGTGTCGTTATAATTTGAGTATAGTTAAAATGACACTGCATGTTTGTGAAGATTTAAAAATGAAAATAATTAGTTGAAAAACTGGAAAACACGTCCTTAAAAACGATAACTGACCCGTAATAATTTTAGGAATTAGTTTAAACGATACTAAAAATGAGAGAGTAGAGTTGAACATTTTTTTTTCGGGACTGATAATTAATTTCAATAGTCATTTAAATGTTATAATGTTTAGAATTAGTTTTTAAATCATAGAATTTTAGAGAAGATAATTAAGGAAACAAAACCGAAAATTTTTAGAATAAGGCACCAAACCTTGTTTGGCAAACGACATATAGTGTTTAATTTTAAGAATGTTAAATTACATCCTCGATTATCCACTGAAGCTGCTATCCATTAGATAGAAAAGGAGCCATTCCCCCTGTAGACCCTTTAAGAATTCAGTTCGGGGAGTGGATTGGTTGTTATTAACACCCAATCAAGTGCAGGGTGAAGGGGTGAATCTAGCTTGATCTGCCGTGATTGAGGTTGGCTTGAAGATGGGGTGTATGACGTTGAAAGGCTCGAAACTCCCTGATGAACCAAGCCAATTTACATCACTGATGATTCCCACCGGCGCCTTATTTAAAAGTGAATATTATAAATTAAAGATATCAAATCAGTCTCTTGATATTAAGATAAAATGTATCAAGAAAGAGTCGTATTTTTGTTTTTAATCTTTATCTTGAGTAAGGTCGAAAGTACTTGGGTAACAAAAAAAGTTACATCGCCTTCTTTGATATATATATATATATATATATATATATGGCGAGAGAGTGAGAGAGAGAGTTAGTGTGAGAGATAGAGAGAGACAGAGAAAGTTAGTACCTGTAAACAGTTTGTCACTTACCCGATTAATGTTACCTTCAGCATTCCGACTCGAGAGATTTGTCGACGAACCCTGCGGGTATTAGTATATCTACTCATGAGGATATATATATATATATATATATATATATATATATATATCACAATTTGTAAATGTTAGGGATAATTCCAAGAATGACATTAATCCAAAGAGAACTCAATGTAAATTACAGAGCAATATAATAATAAACAAAGACAAACCTTAAAATCCATTTCGGTTATAATTTATTTCATGAATATTTAAATTTTTATCGCTTCAGATCGAAAATGCTTTAGATCTGAAGAGATGCACATTGAAACATCCATAAAATAAATTATAACCGAAATGTTTTTCATATATATATATATATATATATATATATATATATATATATGCCAAACTGATCCCAAACAGCTGATGCCAAACAAATCAGTTCGGTTTCGATCCCAGCTTGATGCATTCGGATGTCTGAGTAGCGAAACAGTCTGTGGATGACAAATATATATATATATATATATATATATATATATATATATATATATATATATATATATATATTCCAAAATGTAAATTTTATGGTTTCAACTAAATATATATTATAAATAGCTATTGTTGGTATATTTTTATATAAAATATTTATATACTTTCATGTTTCGTTTCTGTTTGGGGATTCCCTATTTGCCTATAGCTCGGACACTACCTGATGCTGCCCCACCCCTGGGAAAAAAAGGAATTAGAAAGTGTTTCCAAACTACTCGTATCCCCCCAATCAGATAACTGGGTGTTATCTTATCATCATATCCAAGACGAGTGAAACTACCTCTTGAGCAGCATAGAACCAAAGGATTTCGACTTTTTTTATCGATGCAATGTGACATTAAATGGATGTGATCGCTAGAGTTTTGTGGCAATCATCGACCAACACTAGTTTTCAGCTGTTATCGTAGACAGTAAAAATATATGTCTCTTCAAATTTGATCATGGTTTTTAGATAAATATTGAAGGATCACCTCAACTTATCTGTCATCGGATGTTTTATAATGCTCGCTTGTATAAAGCTGTGTAAAAGAAAAAAGACACACTTTATCTCTTTTCTTGCACTCCGTATACAGGATATAGCGACGGAATGTATCTCATTTCCTTTCTTACTTCACAGCAAAAAACTCAACATACAACACAATCATACCTGTTGGAATTTTGGGTTACCATGATGTAATAGTGAGCCAGCCAAAATGAGCTGACTCATTTTATAGTTCACTAATTGAAGGTTTAACCAATCAGAAGGCTCAAAATATTCAATGCGACATGTATAAAGGCGGCCATGTTTTTCCCAAATATTTACTGCCAGCCTTTGATATCGAAGACTGAAGATTTACTGAACAGCTGCTGGTGGTATTGGTGATATAGTCAGATTCAGTAATTCATCTGACTCGAGAGGATTAATCTTTAACGTTGTTTCATTGAACAGATTAGGTACTGCGCTGTGTTCTATATTCATAGACTATGGTGAACATGGTCAACAATACCCCTACATTACCCACTGTTACCAGCCTCCATTAAAAAATCATGCGACTGCAATAGTATGTCCACTACATTTTTACAAGAAAAAATTTCTTCAACGAACTCAACAAAAGTGTAATTTTTTTAATATTTCAGATAACAAGCAAGGTGACGAAATTAAAGTCTATATCCAAGCAGTTGTTCCCGCCTTTATATTCTTCAATGACGAATATTGACCACCTTGTCGAAAAAATGTTTTCAAATAAGCAAAACTAATAGAACACCCATCAATCTCTCCAGGTATTATTGCGATAAATAATATATGGGCAATCATTAAAAGGCAATTATATATATTTTAAAATCATTTCACCTCAAGTAAGACCCAAGGAGTTAGAGAGGGTTGAGAGAATATGGAAAAAATGCAATTAAGGAGAGAGAAAACAATAAAAGAACAAGAATTATGAAGACATAAGATAATGAGTGATATTATGTTTAAATTCCGAAGAAACACAGTTGACTTGGAAGCAAGAAGCTGGGAAAGCGAGAAATGCCATGAAAGAAACGGTTAGCTTACGGTTACATCTAGCCATTTCAACTGTAAAATGGTGAGACCTTGTGGCAAATCTAGTCAGTCAGTTAAGTACCATACGCGATACACGCTTTGGCGATCATGTATCTTTCGATAAATGACTGACGAGACATATATTTCCCGCAATAGGTCGCCATGTTTTTCTGCGGGAGATTCCTTGCCAACCATGTTTAAAGAATCCATTCTGTCCTGCTATTCAACACATAGCTAAGAGAAGAGATTGATTCATACCTTTCCCCAAGAGTATGTGTACGTAAGTGAATCTAGCAAACCTGACTCGAATTCAAACTCGGCTCTCCCATATCCATTACGCCACAACGCAACCCTAGTAATTCATTCAAATTCCTAAATCTAGTTACCATAGAGGTAAGTTCATCATAGTCACCATGAAGTTAAATTTACGGCAGTAGGAAAGGGGCCGAAGACGAGATGCCAGGTCAGGATCAATGACACTGCAGATTCTTCTTTGAATTTTATCAAGACATTTTAAATGTAGAGATTTTCCAAGCGTAGCTTAGATGTGGCACAAAGCCGAAAGTATGGGGCATCCAGTGAGGATCGAACTCACTTTTCTTTAGTAACTGATCTAGCAAGACAAGCTTGCTTAACCATTACACCACGTCGAGGTGCCCAAAGACATTTTAAATGTATAGCAGGAGCATCAGACCATATGTGGCAGCACCAGATTATATGTGGGAGAATGCTAGACTTATAAAAATGTAAAATAGATTCTAGCGAGAAATTATTGTCTAGCATAGAAACAACTTTCCTAGCAGCAGACCGACCAATTCATTCAATATAATCTTTCCACTTCATGTCAGTCGGAAATATTAGCCTGAAAACGCACACGAGTCAGCCATGCCGATCGAAGGCAGTAACGTTTTCCCCCGAGATGATGAAGCAAAAAATGGCCTGTTATGTGCCATGCACATTTTTTCCCGCAGTAGGTTGCCATTTCTTTCTGTGGTAGACCAGTTGTCATCCAAGGCTATAGAACCCATAGCTGGAGGGAGAAGAAGAGGATTTATACCTTTGGGTATTAGCGCGTAAGTGAATGTAATGAATTCGACTGAAATTCAAACACAGTACTTCGATTCCTCAATCCGAGTCGCTACCCTTTGCATAACCGTAGCTATGCTAAATCGACAACATTAAAAAAATATAATAAAAAAAATCAAAGACATTACATATAGGATGTGAAAACGTGAAAACTAACGTGTAACATAATCAAATAATTTGTTTGGTTATACGTGACATTGTGTGAATCGAAGATATAATTTAGCAACATTTTTGGATACATTTATCAATAAAAAAAATGTTCTACTTATTTTTTTTCCCTAATAAAACCTGGCACCAACAATAGAAGTTATATTGAACATGATGATAAGGATAAATCCTATAAGATTTATTTGAGATGGCGCATTTGCCGAATGGATATGCAGGTTCCTTAATGGATTGGGAACCTGAACAACAGTCAGCTGTGTTCGAATTTCTCTCGAGTTTGTTGCAGACACTTTTGCGGAAATATCAATCCATCTTTTCTTCCACCGTATAGAGATGTAGAAAGATGGTTAGGAATGGCATGATGATACGATATTTGCAAAATAAAATCACAGTAAAATTCTTTCGAGGCCAAGAGGCACTGGACTTAAGGAATGTGTTATGTAAAGTGTCAATCATTGAGTAAATACAACCTGAAAATTTTACCAATTTGTAATCGTCAAAGGCAATTTGATTGTAAAACATTGCCTTCAAAATGGAGAATATGCCCTCAGCAACATGGATGTGGCAGAATAACGTTTGTTTATATATATATATATATATATATATATATATATATATATATACCCAACTAAATATGTTAGCTCTATTACTGATACTGAGCGCTTTCCAATAAGTCCCATATATGCATATAAAATATATAAATGATATGTATATAAAGTGTATATATATATATATATATATATATATATATATGTATGTATATATATATATATATATATATATATATATATATATATATATATATATATATATATATATATTATATATACATATGCATTTACAATATGTTTATAAATATAAATATATATAAATACATACATATTATATATATATATGTGTGTGTGTGTGTGTGTGTTTCATCCTCTGAACGTACAAGAAAATATAAGGATTTCATTTTGCAACAAATATTTATTTATTTAGAGAAAAAAAACCAATCAGGAGGATAGTAGATAGCGATTGGCGTTGCATTTTAAGTTTTACAGATTAAAGTTGGCTGGAAAGCATGGAGCCGGAAGTGATTTCCTCAGGCGAGAAAAGTAACTGTTAGAATCTAATTTACGGTTATATCTAGCCAGCACAACTGAAAGTTTATGAGATCTTGACGCCAGATTAAATTTAAAAAAAAAAAAGACGAGACACCATAGCGAAGAGCTGACCCGAAAAATCACCATGAAATTAGTTACAGAAAAGACAGAGCGAAGTAACGTTATGGAAATCGGAATGTGACTGAAGCCGAGATGCCAAGTCAGGACCGATAATATTGCTTATTCTAATTTGGATTTTATCAAGTAGCTCAAGGTAAGTAGCAGAGGCACCGGGCCATATATGGCAGCGACATTCTAAAATTCTGGGGACGAATATATATATATATATAATATATATATATATATATATATATATATATATTTAAATTACGATAAACGTGCAATCAATTTACAAATTCATGAATTATTCACACAAAAACAAATGCAAAGGTTAATGATTTAATTGGCGAGAAATCCATCATCGCAAACAATTCAAATAATTTACAAATACCTCCGAATCCGTTATGAATGAAATGATCCTTGTTTCCATAAATTTCTATACCTGAAGATGTCTGTAGGAACAGACGAAAGCTTCTAGTAAAAATAAGAACAAATACGGCAGAAATTTATGGAAACAAGGATCATCAGATACCAAAGGGATTTAATTGGCGAGAAATCCCTGTATATATATATATATATATATAAAAATATATATATATATATATATATATATATATATATATATATATATATATATATATATATGAAAAAATATACTGAAAAAAAAACAAACAAAAATCCTAATATGCGATTATGCTGTTTTAATGTTTAATGTCAACGTCGGACGTTTCGGTCTAATAAACCATCTTCAGGACATATTCATGTTGAATTGTATATGGTCTATGTTAATTATGTTTTATTTTTCTTCATACTGTCGGATCTATATCCATATATTTGCTTAAATATATATATATATATATATATATATATGTATATAAAAATTTTTTCTAAATTATTTTCAGTTGGGGCTAGTCAGTCCTTATTGCAGACTCTCGGTCAGGTACATTAGTGTTTGTTCGAAAACCACAGAGCCCACCTGCGGTTTACAAACAATCAGACCTTAGTTACAGTTTCTGGGGGAGCACGTGTTATCGAGAATGATTAAAAATCTGAACAACACCAGTACACGCAAACTCTCGGTCATGATGACTTATGACTTCGTGTTAGCTGAGCTATCGACGGACCCTTACGTGTTCCCTCTACTCAATTTCACTCACAAGGCTTGGATCAACTCAAAATCGAGAATGAAGTATGCAATCAATTTTTCATGCGCACACACACAAACATATATATATATATATATATATATATATATATATATATATATATATATATATATATATAAATGTGTGTGTTTGTTTAAAATTTAAATTGTTAGAAAAAATTCTGAAAAAAAAACCTGCTGCAGAGAGAAAATATCACACCTAATATTATATATTTATAATATATGTATATTTACAGCGAATTATTATAATTAAAATTGTTTTATTTCCATCTTTTACTTTAATTGAAACCGGTTAAAGTTAAGCGATTTTTTTTCTAAAATCCGACATGGAATAAAACAATTTTCATTTAAATAATTATCTCTAAACGCACACATTAAACATTATAAATTTTAGCCCATATAAATATATAAAATATTATGTTTTTTCCAAATATTATTTTTTTCTCCATATATGTTTTACCAAAAATCCTCTCTCTCTCTCTAAATATATATATATATATATATATATATATATATATATATATATATATGTGTGTGTGTGTGTGTGTGTGTGTGTTCTGATTATTGAACGCTTCGAAGAGCTCGTGTTTGCAAAGTTATAAATTATCTTCATCCCAATAGAGCTTGTTGTACAATCTCATCAATTGAGCGATCGTTCATGAAAATTAACCTACTTGGCATCTGCTTTGTGGAGTACGTCGGCAGTCAGACATGACGCTCTTCTTCAATCCGATTGGCCGGCCTTTGGACGGAAACGAAGAAGATCAAAAAAATATATATATAAATAAAAGGAACATCCGGAATCATCATCGTTTGTTTTCACTAATTGCTTCGTTGGAAATTTGACAAGATTCATTGTCAGGATTGGAAGAGCGAAAAAGAGCAGAGAAATCACGTTATTTTGTTTCTTAGCCATTTTTTTTTTCAAATTGGAATTGACAATCTGTAAGAGTGATGTGGCGTTTTCCAGTTTGAAAACGAGACAAATATGACTCGCTTGAAATTATTTTTATTTACAGCAGTATACTCTGCAGCTGTTATTGGATCTATGTATCGAAGTCCTACATGTCGCATGGTCCGGTCATCGTCGTCTAAACCTTTTCCACCCACTGGCGTTTTCTTATTTATTTTAATCGTCTCCCTCCACGACTTGAACGTCTATTGTGACTCAAGTACAATCCATTCCTTTTTTAAATAATTTAAGGCTAAGCAAGACAATATAGCCACTAAGATGCAAGGATTTCCTGAGTGTGGGACAATATGAGAAAAAGAAAAATTATTAAGGTGGGAGAACAATAAAAGATCAAGAAAACAATTACGGTATTTTTACGCAATTATTGTTCGAATAAACACGCCAATGACCGACCGAGAGCGCTCAATTCATGGAAGAGCTTAATCTATATTTATCTATCTATCTATCTATCTATCTATCTATCTATCTATCTATCTGAATCTGTTCATATCTATCTATCTATCTATCATATCTATCTATCTATCTATCTGATCTATCTATATCTATCTATCTATCTATCTATCTATCTATCTGAGTCTGTTCATATCTATCTATCTATCTATCTATCTATCTAAGTCTATTCATATCTATCTATCTATCTATCTATCTATCTGAATCTGTTCATATCTATCTGTTCTATCTATCTATCTATTTATCTATCTATCTATCTGAGTCTGTTCTAAGTCTATCATATCATCTATCTATCTATCTAAGTCTATTCATATCTATCTATCTATCTATCTATCTATCATATCTATCTATCTATCTATCTATCTCTCTATCTGAGTCTGTTCATATCTATCTATCTATTTATCTATCTATCTATCTGAGTCTGTTCATATCTATCTATCTATCTATCTATCTATCTATCTATCTATCTATCTATCTATCTGAGTCTATTCATCTATCTATCTATCTATCTATCTATCTATCATATAAATATATATATATATATAATCTATCTATCTATCTGAGTCTGTTCATATATATCTATCTATCTATCTATCTATCTGATCTATCTATCTATCTATCTATATATATATATATATATGTCTTTACAAACACACACACATATATATAACTTATTATCTTAATATTATTAATTCATTAATGAATGGAAGAGCTTAATCTATCTATCTATCTATCTATCTATCTATCTATCTATATATATATATATATATATATATATATATATATATATATGTATGTTACACACACACACACACACACACACACACACATATATATATATATATATATATATATATATATATATATATATGCATGTATGTATGTATTCATCTGTTCACTCAAGTCAGTGAAGACACTAAGACACAAGTTATTACAGTGCGTGTGCAAGTATAAAAAAAAGAAACGTTATTATGAAAAGAGAATAATAAACGAAGTGGAATCAAGAAGACAGTAGATAACGATTGACATTGCATATAAAATTTTGAAGCTCAATATTGTCTGGAAAGCTAAAAACCGGAAGAGCTTTCCACAAGCAGGAAGTGCGAGAGATGTAACTGTTTGCATAAAACTTTTGGTTGCATCGAGACATTTCATCGTTCAAAATGATTGTTTGTTTGGGTTTTATGGCATATCAACCACTGTGGGTTATTTAATGCCAAATCCAGTTTATATATATATGCCAAATATATGAATTTTACATGCCTATTTTGTATGGAACATTTTTAGCAAGCTAGAGCTTATTTGCTTGCACACTGCAAAATAATCCTAGTCAAGAATTTCCAGGACAATTTATTTGCAAAATGGTAAAAGGTAGGATATGTTGTTTATACATCAGTCTACATCTTTGATAAGAGTCCAATTCTTTTTTAGAAAATCCAATATATTTTTTGGTTCAGTTTTTGCAAATAATTTCTTCATGTTCTTCGTGTTATAGAATTTTCTACGGATGTCTGTGAGGTTTGTACATTCTATTAGTATATGTTTTACAGTGTATTGTTTTCTACAGGAACATTTAGGAGGATGTTCTTGTTTTAGTACGAAAGAGTGAGTCAGTCTTGTGTGTCCAATGCGTTGTCGGGCAATGGTGGTTTGTTCTTTTCTTGTTTTAAGATTCAGTTGCCTTTCCTTTAGAATTGGTGCTATTTGGTAGAGTATTTTTGTGCCATAGTTGTTGCCATTTTAGTGTTATTCTTGTCTTGATTTGATGTTTTAGGTCAGTGTATGGGATTTTGATGTTTTGGTCAGGTGTCATGTTGAGAGCAGCTTTGGCTAAGGAATCGGCTTTCTCATTTCCCTGGATTCCAATATGGCTTGGGATCCAACAAAATATTACCTTTTTGCTATGTGTTAAAGGTGTTCAGTTTGTTCAACAGTTTAACAATAAGAGGGTTATTCTGTCGTGTATTTTTTATGGATTGTAGGACAGAGATTCAGTCGGAATGAATAATGAATGTTTTTATATTGCTGGCGTCAACAATCTGAAGAGCCAAATTTATTGCACAGATTTCTGCGGTGAATATGGAAGCTTCATTTGGGAGACATTTTTCCATTGTTTTCTTACCAAGAACTACTCCACATCCAGTTCTATTACTGTTTTTAGAACCATCAGTGTAAATGTGCAAGTAATTTGGGTACTTTTCATGAATGTTGTAGAGTTTTTCTTGATAAGTTAATGGGTGTGTTTTATTTTTAGGGAGTTTGTTGAGATCAAGTTTGACCACAGGTTTTTTTAAGTTGCCAGGGAGGTGAGCTTAGATTAACGGTATCGTGGATGTTTGTAATTGAGATGTTGTTGTCTTCCATTGTATTTTTCATTCGGAGACCAAAAGGTTTTATGGCCTTTTCTTTTTGATCAAATATGGCTTGGTATTTGGATTTAAAAATGCAATTATAGGCTGGATTGGTGGGTTGAGATTTGATTTTAGTGTAGTATTGCAGATCTAATTTTGTGAATCTAAGTTTTAGTGGTGGTTTGTACGCTTCAGAATAAAGGCTCTCCACAGGGGATGTTCTAAATGCCCCCAAGACGAGTCTCAATCCTTCATGATGGATTGTATTAAGAGTTTTTAGATAAGATTTTCTGGCTGCTCCATATATGTACTTTTGATCGAATTAATGTTCGATATAATTTAATGAGAGTTTGTTGATCTGCACCCCAGTCTTTGTGGGCTAAAACTCGAAGTAGTTTTAGGGCTTTACTGCATTTTTCTTTTAAATATTGTATGTGGGGGATGAAGTTCAGTTTTTTGCCGAATATAACTCCTATATTGCTCGACTGCATTTTCCTTAGTTGACAAAAAATGCATGCATTGGGTTTTGGATTTTGAAATCTTGAAGCCGTTTGTGATAGCCCATCTATTTATTTTGTTGATGCCCTGTTGACGTTCTGCAGTACGTATGTATTTGGATGGGGAGGTTATACAGAAGTCATCAACATACAAGTAGTTATCAACTCCAGGATTAAGATAGTTGGTAATGCTATTAATTTTGATGTTGAAGAGGGTTACTGACAGTATACTCCCCTGAGGGACACCCTCTTCTTGGTTTTGAATGTCCGACAGGATTGAACCAATTCTGACTCGGAACTTCTTGTCCGAAAGAAATGATTTAATGAAGTTTGGTAGTCTGCTCTTCAATCCCATGTCACGCAGGTCTTTCATAATACCGTACCTCCAAGTGGTCTCATAAGCCTTTTCCAAGTCGAAAAAAATGGCTACAAGGTGTTGCATTTGGATGTATGCCTCCCTTATAGAGGTCTGCAACCTGACCACAGGATCTATCGTAGATCTTTGATTTCTGAAGCCACATTGGGAGTTGGTAAACAGGTTTTTGGATTCTACATACTAAATTAGCCTTCTATTAATCATACGTTCCATAGTTTTGCACAGACAGCCGGTTAGTGCTATTGGACGATAATTTGTAGGATAGAGATTGTTTTTCCCTGGTTTAGGAATGGGTCTGATGGTAGCTAGTTTCTATGATTCTGGGATAGTGCTATTTTTCCATATTAAATTGAATGTATATAGTAGGTATTCTAATGATTTTGGGGGTAGTTGCTTGAGAAATTCATAATGAATTTCGTCTGGTCCGTCTGTAGTGTTGTGAGAGGCTTGTATGGCTTCTTTTAATTCTTGTAATGTGAAGAATCCATTGTAATTTTCTGTATTGTCTGAATTAAAATTGAACTTCTGTTTTTCGATTTTATTTTTGTAGTTCAGAAATTCTGTGTTAGTATTGTCAGAGGAGGAATTTAGTGAGAAATTGGCTTAGTGGATTCAACAACTTTAAACATTCCCGTGAGGATGAAGTCGGGGTATGATCTCTCTTTGATTGTGGGGAACTTTCTACTTTATCATTGTTAGGTTCGGGGTTTGATATGTTATTTTCCCCCAAGTTATCAATTTTTAAAGATGGAGGACGGATTGGTGATCGTTGCAGGTTTTGTTTTTTGGGAGGAGTGGTCTGTATCTGGGATGTCTTTTTGGTTATTTTTTATCATCTCTAATTTTATCATGAGATATATTAATCTTAGCTGGAATTTCCAATCGAGATGTTTGAATACTATTGGTGTGTTCCTTTTTTTTTAGATCTGCCTGGAATTTTGTCCACTCACTTGGATCCAAATTTATTAGTTTATTTATCAGGGTTCTATATTTATTATCTTCATTAATAGTTTCAGCCCTCCGTGTAACAGAGGCATAGCTGGTCTCACCCATATAGGAGCCTACAATTTTTCGGGCTTCCAGAAAGGACACATTTTTCTTATGTTTAACCTCCAGGATTTCTCTTTCTTTTCTGTAAATGTCACAAGATCTTGCGTATGCCGGATGGTCTTGTTGGCAATTTGGACATCTAAGTGGTTTCAAACATTCCTCCTCTTTATAGTTTGGCTCTTTTTCTCTGAATTTGGCACATGTCTGTCGTCCTCTACAAAATCCCTGTGGTGTCCAAATTTCTGACATTTGAAGCACCTCAAGGAAGCTGGGACGTACAGCTTAACTCTCTCCAGAGAATAGCCTATTTTGACCACTTTAGGGATTTGTGGTTGATTAAAAGACAAGATGTAAGTGTTTGTCTCAATTTTTTCACCACATTTTCTTATACTCACCCTTCTTATATTAGTCACTCCATGTTTTCCCAGGACAGCTGTCATTTCGTCTTCTCTGGCTAAAGCCAGCTCCCTTTGGAAACATGGAGACTTTCATGTGGGTAGCATTTGGTGTTATAAAAATTTTTCATTTTTAAGATGTTTTCTGCTTGTCTTTGGCTATCCACCTCAACAAGCAAGTTCCCATTTCTTAATTTTTTGACGTTTTTTGGGGTCGCCAGTGCCGAAATAATTTTCTCAATTAAAAATGGGAAGAATTTAGCAAGACAGACCTCCTCCAGGGATTCAATGACAATAAATCTGGGGAAGTCTGCTGCTTCGCACGCAGAGTTTGATTCGGATAGGTTACGTTTTGTTTTTTTAATTAAATACGCCATATCTGTGTTTTTATATTCATTGGCCCTGTGCTCCGCCACCCACCACGGAGTCCAACTTGAGAAGGGAATGAACCAAGGGGGTAACCCATTCGCCTTGGCTGAGACGGGGATACACGACCAGTATACTCATATTGGGAGCGAAGTTCTGAGCCTCTGCCAAACTCTGGTTTAGTGCCGAAAAATTCAACAGCGGTCAAAAAGTCTTTTGCTCACAACACAATTGACCCTCAGCCTCCGCCTTCTAGCACATATACGATAAAGGGTTGGGAAATGTTCCACTAAAGTAGATTCAATAGTACAGTCAGGAGAAAAAATAAATATATATGTGCTAGGGCATGTCGGGACCAGCCGATTGATCGGATCGGGCCCAATCCGACCAAGTAAGGTCCAAAGTGGTGTGTCGCAAGCCATTGAACACTCTGTTGCCGGATCAATGGCTGCTCAACCACTAGCACCTTACGGGTCGCCACCCACGGCCAACAGTTGGCCTCATTGGGGGGGGGGGTCTTACCCCTCTACAGAGGTGCAGTCGGCGTATTCTACAGCCCCAGCCGACAGGTCGAGCTGGATGTAGATTAACGTCTTACCCAGGACGATCATCAAAAATGAGGAGACGTTGCTACAAATCTAGTATTGAACTTAAATTCATTAAGTCTAGGTACAATAAAGGAAACCTCATCAGAAAACTTAGTGATTGATCTCGAGATGCCAGCCTAGGACGAATAACATTGCAGATTCTTCTTGTTATTTTGTTTAAGAATCTCTGAATATATAGCCGAAGCAGCAGACTAAATGTGAAAGATGTGATGCCTGGAATGATAGTCTTATAAATCTGTAAGATAGATTGTTGCGAGAAAAAATGTCTAGCACTTAACTGTCAACTAACGTACGTCCATGGAGAGATTTCTGGCTATACCTGCATTAATACAATTATATTTAGACGACTGGCAAGTCAATTTCGCTATTTGATGAGAACACGTGGGCATCTGTCAAATGATCGATGGGCATTCTTCGAGGGGCTTAAAATCTAGGTATGTAATCAGTGCGTTGATGCCACGGAATCAATGGGCGGAGAGATTCCTAAACCGAATTCAATTCCCTGAGATGAATCAACGGTTACATGCCCGTGATCAAAGTCTTTAAAGTTGAGGGATGTCGGCTTGTGTTTGACCTGGTGAGGGATAGGCTCCGTCAGATCTGCTTGCCCAATCCTGGTTACGTCTGATTGAATATATATCCGACATTCCTCCCAAATACGGGGATGGAGATTTTTAGACGATTCGTTGCGCAGTAAACTTATGACTAGACCCAATGATGAGACAGATGATGATGCTGATGAGGAGGAGGAAATGTTTACATTCACATCACAGCTGGTGACCGAAATCTAGCAGCACTGAAAATGTTCACTAATCACACCAGCGACTCTTTGGAAAGACTCAGAGACAGTCCGGAATGTAGGTTTTGCCTCAGAGGAAAGCGAACTTTAATATATTATTAGATGTTAAACTAATCATAGATGACAATGTTGATAGCAGGCTGAGAAAGCCAAAATGAAGAAGACGGTAGTAAGTGATAAGAAAGACAAGGTGGTAAATGGAGACGAAAAGAAAGGACGGACTGTCGACAGTAAGAAGATATGATGTAGAGATCGTCAACAAGAAAGTCTGAGGCGTGAGCATCAAACTGGAGAAATTAGAATCAAGTACACACGTTCAACTATATGAGGAGTGTAGTAACAGATGAAGGACAATGTGGTACAAGGACGCAAAGGCGCACTGAAAAAAACGAAAGATGCCTTCCAGAAGCTAATCAAAGTATTAGGAAACAAAAAAAAAAAGAAGCACGAACGGCTATGCAACTGAGAACCGTGATCAACTCTGTTCTGGAGTGCTGTGGTATATAAAAAAAAATAACTTAACTGAATTGTACAGAAATCGACTTGATTTTCTGACACTTTTCCTTTCCGCTTCGTTTTCATGCTTACATACATGTCCGAGATAATTATGCATACATAGAAAACACTGAAGATTTTTGGAACGCTGAAATTTTAATTTTTTAAATTTCATGCATTTTGTTTAGAATTGTCTGCGTTTGTAGTCGTGTCATTTTCCTTCAGTTACCTTATACTTTTGCTTTTTTTTTATCACTATTATGATTAATTATCCAACATTATGATAAGATCAGTTAAGAATGGTGAAATGTAAGAACCTGGACGCAAAATTACGTTGCATAATCCAGCGATCAAAACACTTTCTGTACACATTTGCCTGAACAAACTGCTTTCATTTTTAATTAAACAACGATTATTTTTTTTTTAAATCGAAATTATGGCCATCTCATTACGCTGAGCATCTAATAAATTTAATGCGTTGTTTTACGAAATATCCTTTTACGTGATCATATGATCTTTTATTTAAATTTCTCGATGTTTCTCCAATGTAGTTCACGTGTCAATTATAACAGTTTATAGAGTAAATTCCTCCTTCAAGTTTTAAAATATCTAGAAAAATGAAATCTTAAATAGGTAAAATTTCAGCGTCCCAACATCGGCAGCGTTTCACATAGAGGTTTAATTTTAATCGACGTTTTTATTTCCCCATCACCTTCATACAGTTCTAGGAGAGTTGCATACTGGACATTTGTCCCGGACAATTGCGTACCAGACAATTGTGTACCTGGACATTTGCGTCCCTAGACAAATGTGTCGCTGGATAATTACGAACTTCTAATAATTTTTTTTGAAGCTTTTAAAGTCAATTACCATAAATTATGAAAAAAAAATCATAGATAGTGAACATACTTAAAAAAAATGGAATAATAGAATAAAATAAACAAAATTTAAACAAAATCAAAAATTTATATTTCTTAAGAATGCAATGACAATTATAACCTCGCGTTATTGAGTCTACTCTATATGAATTCTTGCTTCGCCAGATCGCTCTACCTATCCGCAGTATGTTTTTGTTTAATCAGCGTTTTTCTTATGATAATGGTAGCTGCATTTTTCCTCGGGCACATATATGTTTCGACCAGTGTTTGATATTCGGAAGTTCACCATAGGTTCCAAATAAAAATATAACCTATAAAATCCAAAATCTATTAGATGTCTGTGGTAGGCACTGCTGGAGTGAACTGAAACGACTAGCTTAATTTTCTCTTATTTTAAAAATAATATTTCTTTCTCTTTTTTTATTTATGGTAACTCTATTTCTGCTTCAGAGTCTGTCTATATTTCTGAGATTATTTTATTTGTATTATTATTTTATTTGTATTATGTACATTATTTACATTATTCAGACTAGTGTCCTTCTCTTTGTCGCCATATTTATCACAACGTTTCGGCCGTTGTACGCTCCGGCCTTCTTCAGGTGGTTGGAATGTCGAACTGAACCCTTTATTTCGCTCACCGGGGTAGACTGTTCTAGTTCCACGTGCCATGTTTAATGGATGTCAGTTATCAGTTATCGCCTGTTAATTTCCCTCTGAAAGTTCTCTACTGCCTTAACCGGGTATTGAACTCAAGGACACGATATTGAGTCATCCCCCCACGAGGGTGTCATGTGGCACAAGGCCTTTTTAATGTGGGAATTCCCGAGCCATTAGGCTCGGCCGAAAAATAACCCATTTGAACCCGTATAAACGGGTTCAGGGCCGGTTTTACCTCCCGGAAGGAGACTCCGCCCTTCGGCGTAGCCTCCTTCGGGTTCCTCCCGCCTGTAGGAAGAGAGTTCAAACCGAGCAGTCTATTCAAAAGTGAACTACTGACTCTACTTGAACTCAAGGACACATGGCACAGTGGATAAAGGCGTTGGTTAGATCCAGTGACAGGACCCAAAAAGTGTGAGTTCAATACCCGGTTAAGGCAGTGGAGAACTTGAAGAGGGGAATTTATGTTAACTACTTTTTTGCCTGTTTCGTATAATTAAAAGTTGGTTAGCAATTAGCAGATCTTAAGAAAATCAAGTATGGTAACTTCAAAAAATTATCAGAGGTACGCAATTATCCAAGTACGCAGTTGTCTAGGGAAGGAAATCTCCAGGGACGCAATTGTCTGGGACACAAATATCTAGTAAGCAGCAGTCCATCCACCCCTTCATATACATATATAATTCCACCAACAAAAGAATTACTTTAGTTCAATGTAGACAGTCTAAACACAGAAAGGAAACTGCAAGAACTTCAACAGAAGGTAGTGAAGGAAAGCAATAAAAAAGATCTTGCAAGAAGACAGAATGCATAATTCTTAGGAGAAGGAAAAAACAAAACAAAACAGTGCACAATTTAAACATTGTAGGTACCAAAATCAAATAACTACAAAAAATTTAAATATCTGGAGAGTGTTTATTAGAGGACGGAAAACGCGACACTGAAACCCGGAGAGACCTTGAGATAGCGGAATATGTCTACCAAAATAAAGAGACCAAACAATGTTTGAAACAAAAGAAAAAAGAGGACTGAACTTTTAGTATAAATGGCAGTGAATAAAGAACAATCTTCTCACAGATGAAGAAGAGACTTGAGGCGGCCGAAATTTGGTTCTACAGAATAATGCTGAACATGTGAGCAGTGACGAGGAGAAAAAGGAATAAAAATGAGCACTTATAATTATCTTCAGAAAGAACCAGTTGAAATGTGTAGGGTATATACTGAGGAAAGAAGGCATGAAAAATTTGATACTCAAAGGTCAGATTGAAAGCACGAGGGACATAAGAAAGCGAATACCTATCAAGCTTGAGGAAATGGTTTTCATAATAAACTTTAGGCGAGAATGATATAAAAATTAGTAAGAGTTTCAAATGACGGAAGATTGTGTAGAACCATGATCGTCAACACCCTGAGCAGTCCCGGCATATAGAAGAAGGCCTTCTAGAGGACGAAACACTTTACAAAAAAATTGTTCCACTCTGTCTTTCATTAGTCGAAAATTGTTCTCATATATAGAAATATGCCGGATATACTCGCATATTATGCGAATTCTGAAGACGCCATATTTACGGTGTTTATTTAACTTTGGACTTTTAAAACCCTCCCTGTACTGTTAGCAACCCACCCATTAGAGTACTCTATAAATATCAAGGAGAACTGTTAAGCAATAACACTTTAGATTAAAATAATAAAGATTGTTATTGTATTCAACACGAAAGAATTTGAATGATGATGGTGATAAATTTGCTGCGCGGTAGAAACGATGATGATGAAGCTGATTATGACTTCTACTGTGTAGCCGATAATTGTATTTTACGTCTCTTCAGACAGCGGTGCCCTTTCTATTGCTATTTTACGCTTGTTTTGTTGTTCCTAGACCAGGAAATAATATTTATTATTAATTTTTAATGGTTTTTAATGAAAAATTTTAGGTGTTCATATATCGCGATTTTTCTAGAATTTTCCAGAAACTCCGCGATATATTTTCCATATATATATTTTAAAACTCCGCGAAGTCGTGAATCCGCGATAGTAGAACCGCGAATTAGCGAGGGATTACTGTGTAACTAAATCATATATCCATTACATCACAACCCCGAAAGATTTTAGTGAGTGTATTTAAAACCTTTTATATTCCGTATTGTATTCTTGTATTATTTAATAATACAAGAATGTTGATAATCTGAAGCTAATTTTAATGGTGTCGCATCGTTTACGAGATATAAAATGAACGTATATACTGCGGGCCCTGACTACGCCTTTGGCCAAACTATGTATCCATTTACCATGTAAATTAGCTTCAAAATTAGGTCCTAAAGGTCGCATAATACGCGAGTATATTCTACTATACAAACATAAATACCCAATATTAATTGACACCTAGAGAATGCTTACAGGCTCTAATACAATTTGAAAAATAAGGTTTATTTCGTCTTTAAATAACGCAGCAGTGGCTGACATGACGTAAAATTAACTGACCAATCGACAACCAGTTTATATCTGCGTACAGTATCGTCCGACATACAATCACATACAAATACATACACATACGTCCCAGCTAAGATCTTGTTTACCGCTCAGCATCATCTGGACGGTTAATTAAAAATATCACGTTCCTGGGTAAACTGTTCCCGTTGAGAAAATAACAACTGGTGAACTGCACAAATTTGAAGATCTGAGAAAAGATGGCCGAAAACACTGGCTGTGTAACGAATCAATACCCTTTTAGAAATAAGACATCGAAATTTTCTCAAACTAACCAAGCCATAATTTGCAATGTCTTCATCAGTAAAGAGGAAATCTAAAAAGCGGTTCCAATATTGTGTAGAAGAGAAATCTTCGTGGATTTGACATTCCCACCATCTGACTAGAAAAATAACTAACAAAATATGGTAATAAGTTGTCATTTCATTACTAAGTTGATTAATTGTCAATATTCTTATCTTATTTCCAACTGTTGCCCTCATCTTGGTAGATATAAATGCTATTGTAGACAATGTTTCGACCAAGTACTCTTATCATCATCAGGTGTAATTGACTGATATGGAGGATTTGTTGATTATTATGATATTACATCTCATTTATCAGACATGTATTATATAGTTCGCATCTTAGTTGATATAGATGCTATTATAGACAATGTTTCGGCCAAGTACCCTCTAGTTATCATCGGGTGTCATTGGCCAATATGGGGTGTTTGTTGATTATAATGATATTACAAGCCATGTATTATTTAGTTCTCATCTTGTTTAATATAGATGCTATTATAGACAATGTTTCGACCAAGCACACTCTGATCATCATCAGGTGTTAATGACTGATACGGGGGATTATTATGATATTACATCTCATTTATCAGATTCTAAGCCATGTATTATTTAATTCTCAACTTGATGGATATAAATATTATTATAGAGACAAGATATTCAATAGGAGCGCTAAATACCTGCTATCACAGGGATAAAATCTCGAAAATTGTCAATAGATATTCCATATCAGCAAATCAATAAACGAGTCCTAACTTAGTATTACATTTCAGAGATAAGTAATTGTAAATATATTTTACTATTTCTTTGTTAATATAGATGTTATTACAGACACAACGTTTCGAAAATGTTTCCCCTGGTTATCATCAGCTCGCCATTGATTGGCTCATATGGGATATCTCTTGATCATTGTGATATTTCGTCACTGTGATATCAGTTATTGTTCGTTACTTCTGAATTGCTTCGTCATCATCAGATCCAAAGATAAAAGTAAAATATATACAGTGATCCCTCGTTTATCGCGGTACATTGGTTCCGAAACCAGCCGCGATAACTGAATTTCCGCGGAGTAGGGACGCCATATTTACAGTATTTATTTAACGTATATTTGGACTTTTAAAACACACTCTGTACTGTTAACAACCCACCCATTACAGTACTCTATAAATAACAAGGACAACTGTTAAGCAGTAACACTTTAGATTAAAAAGAAATACAGATTGTTACTGTTTTCAACACGATAGAAGTTGAAGTAGAATTTGAATGATGATGATGATGAATTTGCTGCACAGTAGAAACGATGATTATGAAGCTGATGATGACTTCTACTGTGCAGCCGATAATTGTATTTTACATCTCTTCAGACGGCAGTACCCTTTCTATTGCTATTTTACGCTTGTTTTGTTTTTCCTAGACCAAGAAATAATATTTATTATTAATTTTTTAATAGTTTTTAATGAAAAATTTTAGGTGTTCATATATCGCGATTTTTCTAGAATTTTCCAGAAACTCCGCAATACATTTTCCATATATACATTTTAAAAATCCGCGAAGTCGTGAATCCACGATAGTAGAACCGCGAATTAGCGAGGGATTACTGTATAACTAAATCATATAACCACTACATCACAACTCCGAAAGATTTTAGTGAGTGTATTTAAAGCCTTTTTTATATTCCGTAATGTATTCTTTGATTATTTAATAATACAAGAATGTTGATAATTAGAAATGAAAAACTAATGATGAAAGAAGGATCAAAAAATTTGACACGCTCAGGATATATTGGAGGTAAGTGGAACAGAGGAATGCATTACTGCGAGAGAGAGCAAGCAGTCGAAACTTACTAAGCGCTACAAAGAATAGGAAAATTTAGAGAGCCATGATCATCTCTCGTACTGAAAAGATACTGAGCATAGAAGAAGAATAGGCATATATTTTATACACGTTTTAAGATTGAAAATATTTATTTTAACGCAGTTTTTTTTCTTTTGATTGGTACAACCATCATCCTCTTCAGGTTGCGTTTACAAACTAAAGTTTGCGGACAATATTTGAACACCGGGTGTGACCAATTTCTTTGATACCGTAGCGAGTCCATGTCTTGATATTGTCTGAACATGTTTACGCTGCCGACTCTGTTCTCTTTTTCCAATGTTTTTCCCGGTTAGGAAAAACGACAAAATTCTATATCGTCTCACCGAATGTTCGAATTATGCTGATTCTGCCCTTGCTAGTATCAGATAGAAAGTTAATTGCTTATGGCCAATTTCTTGCCTCACAGAGTTTTCCGTCCTCTTATCGCAAGACGTGTCGATAGCAACTCACCCAAAGCACCTTGATGCTTTTAACGGTAGACATTTTGAGCGTCGAAATGTCTGACATGTATCAAAATACAAACCGGAAGTCTAGACATGTTTGTAACTTAAGTTACATGTTCACCACCAGCTTTTTTTCAATTTTATGAAGTGGTTTTCAGATATTGTTATCCAATGCCTGATTTCTTCGGATAGGAGGGGAAGATAACGCTTAACCCTAGATTTGTCGTAATCGGAGAAACGTCCACTTTGGACTCGGTTCCACAGAGAAGTAGTTCCCGCTCGAATGGAACTTACTTTTCACTAATGGAATACTGTGGGAATGACGGTGGTTTACAATAATGGGAGTGACATGGCAGGTCCTAGCCGTGACATTTAGATCTGGTGGAATGTTGGGGCGCACCCCCTTCTGACTGATAATGGACTTATCCCTCTACGATATAAGTCAGTGCTAGAGAGAGTTGTCCGAGGATCAGGTTCAGCGACAGCAGTCGAGATCAGGTTACCATTACATACCGGTGGACTGTAGACTTTTGCTATTGTTACTTACTAACCGGCGTTCCTTATTACTAATCACTCTGTTGTTAATTACCTCTTACAAATATACCAGTATTTATCCCTACAACTGTGTTTGTCTTTATTTGAATACACACACGCGGGAACACTCCCAACAACTCAACACGGAACCAAGGAATGCATTTCGACCATCAACACTTTCCGTGAAAATAACGATAGAACAGTGAGATGCTTGTTGTGAGAGATTGGTTGCAGAGTAGAAAATACCTTGTTACTCACAAATGTACCGAGAAGCTGTTGGGTTACATCGAGACTAGAAAGTGAGGGATAGGAAGCTTCAGCCCAAATATGACAACAATACTCCATTTTAAACGTAGAGATTAACACGGTAATTAGTAGAGAGGTACAAAAAAAAAGACTATTTTCTCTGAATCTTTATCAATGAATCCTATACCAGAGTTCAATTTGAGGTCTGGGTTTATTAGACTCTCAAAGCACGGAGCCCATGTGAGGGCGTTCATCGATTTGGTATTGCTTGTATTGGCCTTCATCCGTATTATAAACTTGTTGCTTCCCTCCAGCATAGATGTTACGTCTTCAATATTTTCTGCAATTAACAGAGTATAGTCTGCATATCTGCTATCATTCATCCTCCTGCCATTTACTAGGAGACCAATATTTTCCACTTCATCTTCGCTTTGATTAAAGATCCACTCTGAGTACATACTGAATAATATTGGTACAATAATACTTCGAATATTTTCTCTACGGGGTATGCAATATAATACCTGGCTTCTCATATCCGAATGCACCTGTCTTTTTTTGGCGGCTAGCCAGTCTCTGTTGCAGATGCCTGCTCCGGCATAACTGTGTTCAACGCGCAAAGAGTCCCCCTGGGGTCAATACTACAACTCTGCAAAGCGGAACTTAGGTGGCGTTATTAACAATTGAATTAGGCCAGTAAACTCAAACGCTCGGTCATGATGAATTGTGAATTCAGTCTACCCAACAGCATTCACAAAGTTTGGATCAATCAGTAGGTATGTTTTTCAGACACTTTCCAACGCACTCCCGAAGTCATGTTAATGACAAATCGCCCACGGTGAGATTCGTAACCGGATCTCGTGGATTGAAAGTAGAACATTGAACGTTCTGCCATGGGTTCATGTTTGCTGTAATTATGTGGAATATTTATTTTTTGTATTTTTTGATGCGATGATCGACATGTGTACGAATTGCATTATGGTTCAACAAGAAAGATGTCAGCTCACGGAGGAGTGTGGTGAAGATAAAGCAAATGTAAGAATTTTGATAGGGACACTTATATTTAACATCAGAAAACGATTGTTGAAACTTCTAAGGTACATAATGAAGAAAAAGGGCTAGAAAATTTTGATACACACACGTCTATTTGAAGGCAGGAAAGGCAGAGAAAAACAAAGCATTATCTTCCTAGCTAGCTTGAGTAAATGGCCGCCATAACACAGTTTAAGAGAGATAACAAAAAATATTAAGAGCTACAAAGGACAGGAAACTGAGGAGAGCATTGATAGTCGACGTTCTAAATAGACATGGCGATAAGAGGATGAAGAAAGAAAGAAAGAAAGAAAGAAAGAAAGAAAGAAGAAAACGAAGAAGCAACGCGATTAAATGTTTGAAATTCTTTGTAGTAAATGATAAATCTGAGATCTTTATTTCAATCGTTAATGCAACGAACTATGTTAGTAACGAAATGTTCATATTCTTAGCATACTGCATTCTGTTACGGGCACATACCCCAATGTTTATACTGCATGTGTGTGTGTATTTATATACGAGGAATCATACGACTAGGTGGAAAAAAAGGGTTTAATTACATCTATGATTATAATAGGACATATGTTGTGCTAGAACTCCCCCAAAAGTACACGCCTTTTAAGAAACACAAAATTTAAATTAAGCTCCACCCACCCATGTATGTAATACTGATTGGCAACAATATTGGTGCTAAAACCCATCGGATTTTGGCATTTATTCTTTTTCTCACTTTAATGTACTCTCTCTCTCTCTCTCTCTCTCTCTCTATATATATATATATATATATATATATATATATATATATAGAAAGAGAGAGTACATTAAAGTCTGTGCAGTGATATCTTTTATGTACTCTCTCTCTCTCTATAATATATATATATATATATATATATATATATATATATATATATATATATAGAGAGAGAGAGAGAGAGAGAGTACATTAATGTCTGTGCAGTGAGGGAAAAGAATAAATGCCAAAATCCAATGGGCTTTTACACACACACACACACACACACACACACATATATATATATATATAGAGAGAGAGAGAGAGAGAGAAGAGGGGTTATGTGTGTGTGTTGCTTTTAGATTACCATCTGCAGAAACCTTTTTCGGTGTGTCCTATATTAACAAGTTCGCATGTTTAGAATAATTGCCAACGTAGCCTCACACCAGTGTCAACATCTGTTGCAGTTTCTTGTTTCAAGACAAACATTTTCAAAACCAACGTTCCAGGAACCCGGCCAAATAAGAAAGTAAGACGAATGTAAATTCTAACCACATTTTTTATTTTTATTAAAACAAATAAAATTCACTCTAGAAAATGAACTAATATCATAATTGCAATAATATTATTCTGTCAATAATGCTTGCATTAATTTATGTGAGCTGACAACCCAGTTCGTTCTCTATTCCAATGCACGGGCAAAGTATTTATATCATATATCGTGTTTATGTTATTTTTAGGGGATACCCAGATTTGAGTAGACGCTTCGTTTATTTATTAAACAGTATGCGAGGTCTGATCAATAAATATCCGGACTGGTGGTATATAATCTCCTTCGAAATTGTCCCATTCTGTAATCGCACACTTTATCCAGCGTCGTTTACATTGATGGAAGCATTCTTAAAAATCTTTTTTTTGGGGGGGGTAGCCGGCTGTCTCGTCGCTTTCCCTTAGATTCCCTCTTTTGTTCTTTTCGAGGAGGATTTGAATTTTGGAGGGGAAAAAATCTGAAGAACTGGAGGAATATTTTGCTTGGCGTAAACCTACTGCACAAGGCATAGTCACTGATGGAACCTCTGTGATATGGTAACCGCACTCTATACATTTTCCTTCCAGGCACTGCTTTAAATATCGGAATTGAGCAATAATGGTTATAACTTATTTTGCATGGATGACAGAGTCCAAGGTTAATCTATACCAAGTGGCTTCGCTCAGAGCAATTGTCTCGGTTACTTTTTTTGATCAGGCCTAGTGTTTATTTATTTTCGTCTGCCAGGCTGAATATTCTAGAAAACTTATAAAGAAAAAATGCGCATATTTATTTTTAATAAGATTTCTCGAACATTCAGGCCGGTAGATGAAAACAAATAAATATACTGCTTAATGAACAAACTGGTCGTCGACTATAATATGTGTATCAAATAAAAAAAAAACAATGAGTAACGTAATAAAATCTGATTAATAACAAGAATTATATTACTGCTTTAAAAATTGGTTTGTTTACGTTTCGATACGAAACTGAGGAGATATGAACTTTCAAAAGTCCGAGAAGGATTTACATTTATGAGGCGCTATTGGGGCACGTCGACGTGGTGTAATTGTTAGAAAGCTTGTCTTACTAGATCAATTACGACTCAGTAGTGAGTTCGATCCTCACTGGGTGCCGCATACTTTCGGCATTGTGCCACATCTAAGCCGGGCTTAGAAAATCACTATAAGGCGCTATCTGGTTTTGCTTAATCGGGGAGAACATTCAAGGTCAAATCAGTAAAAGCACATCGAATCTCATGACGTTTTTTTTTTAAAAAAGGAGAATACAGGTTGGAATCCTTTTGGAGGGCGCATATTTTTCCTTACTAAGGTTTCTCGAATATTCAGACGAAAATAGATAAATAAAATGCTTAATAAATAAACTGTTCGTCAACTATAAGTGACCTCTAAAAGTAACAATCTCTCTGTCTGTTTTACAAATACTTTCATGGCAATTGCTCCGAGGAGCTGCATTCGCTGTTTCCCAGACTTCATGAGTTCAAGCGCCCTACGAGGCTGGCATCCTGCTCTCAACCTTTCACTGTCGAAACTCCTAAATGTAGCCGTCTCTTCTACTCCATTAGCTTCATGTCACGCACCTCTCGCCTGTGGAACTCCCTTCCCTATTCTAGTTTCCCTGAGAGCTATAATCTCCAACTATTCAAATGCAATGTCAATCGACATCTCCAGTTGCCTTGATCTATCCACTACCCTTCTCCTCATCCTTTCCTCTATCACTCCTATCTGATCTTGCTCCAAATTTTCTGTAACCCCTTGCGTCCCAGTGGCTTCACGCCTTGCTTGGGGTGAAACGCTTAAAAAAAAAAAAAAAGAAAAAGAAAAGTGAAATGATCTGACGTTTTACTTCTTTAGAAATCATATATAGTATGACCTTTTTCATTCAGTAATGCTTGCAGTAATCTCTATCCTAATGATAAACCCATCCCCGAATTTCTAAGGCAAATGTTCATACATTCCTGAGAGCCACTAGTCCAGACCTTGACAGTAAGCACCAACATATACGTCGCCAAATCATCCTCACTCTCGCATTGCTTTGGTTAAGGAAGGAACTTCTATTCTTCTTCCCCAGAACTATAACTTTGCAGAATAGAGTTTTCAAGAGGATACTACTCCGATCTATATAGGCTAAACTCTTCAACGGTAGGATAGACCTATATCTTTCCTACACATGCTCATGATATTTTAAGGTCTACCATTAGTGGCGGCTGGGGCTTCTATTAGGCGGACATAATTCTCAATTAAGCTCGATTCTATAAACGTATTTTGGACCTCAAGTTCACCCTTGAGAACTCATATATCTATAATCCATTTCTGAAAATGCTGAAAAAATAATAGTCGGCTCATTTTATTGCGCGAGAATGTAGTCGACTCCTTCTGATACTCGTTATCTTTGCAAGTGACATATTAGACCAAAAATAAAATATTGCTGCCATATCTGGGATCGAACTCCTCATTCCTTATTTCCAACCTCTCTAAATCATATACGCTCTCTTATAGAGAATGAGTAATTTTTTAGCCGACGACTCTATTCTCGCAGACGTAACGTTGCAAGTCCATCATTTTTTTACTGTTTTTTTTCCCATGTATATTCGTAGATGAGCTACGTATCGGTTCGGATATTTGTCAGCAAGATATGCCGCGCCATTTCCAAGAATTCGAATAATCGATTCGCGCATTTATCGGCAACATGTGCGGTGGCATTTACGAGAAGTCGAATCATCCTCATTTTCTGGAGATTTAAATGCAAAAGGTAAGTTTCCCAGATACAAAAATGAATTCCTGAAAAAAAAAAGAATCATCATTTTAGAAATGGCTCCCGCGTGGATGCTTTCCTGGATACTTAAATCTTGTACGCTTCATGTTAAGCATCATCCTTCATCTTCGGTCCTTATTCTCATAATCGTGTTAGAGAGTACGTAACCACGCGCCGGTGTGTTCGATATCAGACTGGAAAGATGTGCAAAATTCCCATCTATAGTTAAGGTCGAAAGGCTTTTGAAGAATTTCGTTACTGTGCTTTGAATATTTTGAATATCCTTGAATTATCTCTAGACTGTGAAGATAAAAATTTATCAAATAAATATTACAGATTAACTATCTCGTTAGATTGTTGGCAATTTTTTTTTTCTTAACGACGTCATTCATTCTACATTTGGGAATGAATTCATTCATATTATTCAGCGTCTATTTAAATTGACGCCTTCTTTTTTTGCCATTCATCTAAAGTGTAATTATAAATTCTTATTGTGGAAAGTTAGAAATTTAATCGACATATATCGGAGAATTCTCGTTTTCATTTGAAATAAAGAAATTTTATAGGAACAGAAAGCCAATCAGCGAATTAGTCTCCAAGCCGACAAACAATAGCGGAGGCGTGTGAATGAAACAACTTGAAAATGAAATCTATTAACTTCGAACCTTGGGTTTTATTTACATTTGCAATAAAACGCATGGGACCAATTATCCTTTCATATTGCCAGTGATCATTTTATTGAAAAAGTTTCACGGCCTTTGCTGTAAAGCAACAACAACTAGTGTAGCACTCACAAAAAATATACACCAGCCAAAACGGAAAGTAATCAAAACATCTGTCTATATATCTGAGATGATATATTGTAATTATTTACATTATTTACATTGTTCGTTCTGTTTGCCGCATCTTTGTGGCCACATTCACGACGTTTCGGCCGTTGTTCGGCCTTCTTCATGTGGTTTCGTAGTGCTAGAGAAATGCAATAATACCAACAAAATTGTAATATGAGATCTAATAAAAATGTTTACTGAGACACTAAGCTTATGAGTTTCAAAAATTCATACATTCCTGTCCTCAGCGACACATGGCACAGTGGATAAAAACGTTGGTTGTATCAAGTGAGGCCCAGAGTTGAGTGTTCAATACCTGTGTATTGGTAAATAAAAAAAATAAAATAAAATAAATTTGAGATTTGAGTTAAGGGGAAGTAACTGAGATATCCGGAATGTGGAACATGAGACTAGAACATTCTACCCTTGTGGACGAGAAAGAGAGTTCAATTCGAAATTCCAATCACCTGAAGAAGGCCGGTGCGTACAAGGACTGAAACGTCGTGAATATGGCAATAAAGATGATGACAACAGTCCAGATGATGTTGATAATCAAAACGTATTGTAAATAACATGACAAATAGTATTCAAAAGTAATAACGTAGTCCAAGAATGAACGTGACCTTCAAATGTCATCCAGTTCTCGAACACCAGCTGCTGGTCTTGAAACGGATAAATAACTAGGCCGTTTCATTTTCTTCAGTGTGGCTGTCTTGATGTGGGCAATTATTCCCCACAATTGTCCTTTTTAGCGCTTAGTAACATTTGTCTTTTTGCTATCTCTCCTAATTCATCCAACCTTTGTATCTCTTGATTTCAATATGTTTGTATGGGTGTCGAATTTTCTAAGCCTTCTTTCCTCATTATGTAACATATAAATTTCACTTGCCTCTTTCTGATAGTAAGTATAATTGTACTTTTTTTCATTTTCTACAAAACTTCGGCGTTACTCAAATGCTTAGACAATGGTATCCTCGGAATTCATCTGTAGAGCCAGATGTCTGTTGCTTCAAGTCTCTTCTTCATCTGTGTGGACATTATCCAGCATTTACCTCCATAAAAGAGGATTAACATTACGTAAGAATTCATTACTTTTATAGATTTAATACCTGATTTCAAAACAATTACTCATTATTCTCTCTGCTTCTTTCTGTCCCTGAATACCTTCAGTGAAAGTACCAAAGACTTCCTCCAGGCCTTCTCTTCTTAATTTGTGTCCTAGAAATTTTGAATCTTAGTATAAGCGTCCTTTTTGTTTCTGTTTTACTAAAACTTACGCATGTTCAGTTGATCGTATTCTCTGCAATCTTGTTTAGAATAAAATTTCTTTTGTCTAATTATGAACTATAATTTTGGGAAAAGAATATGTCAGTGATTATTTGTTGGAAACTTTCTGTTTTTTTGTTTTTTTCTGAAGTCAGGAACCAATTAATGTTAAACAAAATCGTCACAATTTAAGTAGGGAAAAACTGAGACCAACGAAAAAGACCAAATTGATTCCTGTTTTCCAAGAATATCTAAAATATAATAATAAAGTATACTTTCAGAAATTAAACTTTCACTGAAATATGTTGGAAAATCTTCTAAGTATACGGCTGAAATCGAGAAACTACTAATTTAAACTAAATAATCCCAAAATACCAAAAGAATAAAGTCGTCAGTTTAATCTGTCACCAGAAGGAAATCTGTCAGTATGAAAATACCCGACAGTTAGGTCATGTCTGGAAAAGAGAATGGGTCAGTACGACAGAGTTTATCGCAGGGTAGATACGGGAATTAAGTCTGAAGTTGTTAGTCAAACTCGAGAAATCTCAGCAGAATCTTCTAAAACGTCCAGTGTTGAATTAAAAACAAAATAAAACAAAAAAAAACTCAGGCTTTCAGAGTGATATCTCAGTCCTTCTGAAAGTGAATGGACAAGTTCCCTCCATCTTGTTTCAAAATCTGGCGGTAATTACCTCTGCTACGGCGATTACCGTGCTCTGAATAGTAATACAAGAAGTGATCGATATCCCATAGAAAATATCAATTCATTTATCTCTAAACTTGCCAACAAACGCTGTTTTTTTTTTTCAAAAATAGACATAAATTCAGCTTCTCACCAGATACAATTACATCTTGATGATATGCCTAAGACAGCAGCAACTATAGCTTTCAGACTGTTTGAATATAATTATATATCTTTTAGATAAAAATAAAATGCGGCAACATTTATACGCATTATGCAGAATATATATTCTTTGCTAATGAAGACTCTATTGGGATGGTATCTTTATATCCAGACATATTCATAAAAAACACATGTAGTTATTTAGTGTTTAGAATGTTGATGTAAATATAAAATTATTTCGTATTTAGCACTATTGTAAATAAATAGAAAGGTATTGAGTGTTTAAGATTTTGTTAAAAACACATAAAATATTTTGTGTTTATGAGTTTGATTAAAGCACATAAAATTATTTAGTGTTTAGGATTTGGTAAAAAATCATATAAATGAATTTAGTGTTTAGGGTTTTGATAAAAGAACAAAAGTATTTAGTATTTAAGATTTTGATATAAACTGATAAAAGGATTTAGTGTTTAAGATGTTGATAAAAACCTAGAATATTCAGTGTGTAGGATTTTGATAAATCTGTCTGAATGTATTTAGGGCATAGGAATTTGATAAAAGGTGTAATAAAAGATATAAAGATGTAAAAGATAAAAGATGTATAAAATATTTAGTGCTTAAGACTTTGCTAAAAAACACATAAAAGTATTTTATGTTTAGGATTTTGATAAAAACTGATAAAAATATTTAGTGTTTATATTTTGGGAGGAAAATATTTTGAAGTAAAATATATAACTTTAATGTTTCTAATCAAAGATGTTTTGTGAGGGTGGAATGAATTTTACTTTTTGATAAGAAGTTTCATGAAATCAATTTTGTACATAACCAAAAGATTTATGTAGATTGTTTGGACAGCTAATCTATATTTCTGCCAACATTGTATGAATTCAGTCTCAGCGGATGAGATCTTTACTAAAATGATGTTCTTTTTTCCTAATTACCCGATTGAGAACAAATCCTTCAATAATACCGTGCAATAAATTTGTAATTTCACCGCTCTAACAGTCAGTTAATTATGGACTATGCGTGATACACGCTTAGGCGAGGCAGATTTATTTTTAATTCGAACCCAGCTCTTCCGAGCCGCTACCCATTACTCCACCGTGCCCCCCTCATTGCCATATAGAAGGATTAATATTAATAGCAATTCAATTTCTCCACTAAAAAGAAAAAGAACATTTCTTATTGACTGTAAGTTTATAGCTTATATAATTTTCATCAACCACCTTGTCAATGTCATCAGTTCTTGACTCAGTAACTATGCTGATGATACAACTATTTACTCCTGTCTTAATGGTAAGTTTCATAGGTTTAGTCAAATTGGTTCTTAAATTAAAATGCAAACTTCCAAAGTATATGAATTCAACACACACACACATATATATATATATATATATTATCTAAAGAATAATCAGTCAGTTATGCGCCATGCGTGATAAACGCTTAGTTTATCATGTATCTTTCGATACATGACTGACGAGGCAGATTTTTTTCCCGCCGTAGGTTGCCATTTCTTTCTCCGGTAGACCAGTTGCCATCCAAGGATATAGAACCCGGCCTCTCCCGATATTTGCCCATACCTAGATGGAGGATTCATATCTTTCCCAAGGGTATTAGCATGTAAGTGAATTCGACTGGAATTCGAACTCGGCTCTTCGATTCCTCAACCCGAGTCGCTATCCATTACTCCACTGTGGTAATGCGAAATCGGAAGCATTAAAAAAAAAATCAAAGAAATAGAACAATATTCAAAGCAAATATGGTCAGTTATGTGTCGTGCAGATTTCTCCCCTCAGTGGGTTGTCATTTCTTTCTGCAGTAGACAAGTTGCCATCCAAGAAGAAAATCATTCATATTTTTCCCAAGGATATTAGCACGTAAGTGAATGTAATGGATTCGACTGGAATTCGAACTCGGCTCTCCGATTCCTCAATCCGAGCCACTATTACTCCACCGTGCCTCATCCTGCCTGCTCTAACACGTAATCTAAATTCATGTCGGCTTTATTAATTAGCAGTTCGAATTAATATATAGGATCGAAATAAAATCTTTTAATAAAATATTGAAATAAAGTATTGTATTTAATTCAAGCCAAAGATAATATTTAGATACTTTTAGAGAGATATATTCAACTTCATTTGAGTCAATTTGTTCCAATACAATTTGCCATCTTTGAGGCACCCAGAATTTGGCATTCGGTAGTTTCTGCAGGTTTCAATAGAAATTCTGTTGTTTCCATTAAGAGAATTGCGTAGGGATCAAAATAAATGGTGATCCGATGGTGCTAGTTTAAATAAGTACAGCGGCTGTAATAAGAGATCCTTAATAATCTGGACCCATTCCAACCGAGTCTGCAAACAGACGTGATGACTGTCGTTGTCACGTGGTATCCTTCTGATTGGCTGATTTCGGGCGCTTTTCAATTACTGCCTTTTATCGGCACTAGTGGCTACAGCACTTGTCTGAAATCAACGTCTGATTTGACGGAAGGAGTTTGTGTGTTTAAGTTGATTTTCTGCTATTAGACTGGAATAGGAAAAGATACCTTCGACAATCTAAGTAAAGTATTAAAATTATTAAACATAATGCTCAAGAAAATGCTGGACAATTTTATCATAATTTTTTTTTAAAAATGTTTGAAACGATATTAACGCCTCAAAACAAAATTGTTTTAAATTAATCACTGCAGAGAACCTTTTCTGCCTGCCATCATTATGGCTGGTGCTAAACTCTAAGAGATTAACACAGTCCAGTTTCTTGGCCTCACTTGTTCCACTGACATGATATGGAGTGACTATATTGAATCAATTGCTTAGTCTACTGCAAGGAAAGTTGGTTCAATATGGCGTGACAGATTTTTTTTTTTTTATCGTAATTCATTTTGCAAATTTACAAATCTACCTTTCCTCCGTGCATTGAATATTATTACCGTATCTGTTCTAATGCTCATGATGTAAATCTCGAGATTCTTGATAAAATTAAGACAAGGGTCTGTAATGCAATCAATCCTTTAAGAGAACTGAGTGAGCAGTCTTCATTTCATAACCATGGACAAGATGCTCCATGTTTTTATGTACACACATACACATATATACACCCACATGTGCCTTGGGACCTCTGAGGATTAGTGGGAAACATAAATCAAATTAATTACCTTATCTCCTAATGCCCGGATTCTCAATGTTTGGATATTAGAAGCTGAGGCAATTCATTTGATTATCTATATATTAATTAAATATATACAGTGATACGTAACAGGAAGTGAACCCCTGAGATTATATCTAAACAGAATGTCTCTGTTTTCCAAATAATCAACAAATCGTAATTAAGAAAAACTTTTATTAAACGAATTACAACCACTTTACAAAAATGTTATCAAGCTGGAATAATAATAATAATAATAATAATAATAATAATAATAATAATAAACTCCATTTCGGTGAGATCTAGCTCTTATAAATATTGAAAATATCAGATGGAGTCATTTACTTGCTGAAGCGGTAAACAAAAGCGACCATTTTCCCAGCGTCTTTAGCGATGGATGGTATATATGTTCCACTTAAATTCTGGTAGACATCTAGGTAGGAGTAAACCTTTCATCATGACAAGAGTCGAGCCATACTACTTTGGATATCGAGGCAATGAATGTTAAAAAAAAAAAAAAGAATCTATGTCCCATTCGGTCACCAAGGTTAGGTGAGAGGGGAGCTCAGATGAAAGGTTCTGGTGACTTAGATTCTTCGAGGTACACAGAATTGTCTATCCTGTGTAGATATTCCCAAAAGAGCTGTGAATATTCTTTGTCGGATCGTCAATAATGTAACAGAAAGAGGAAAAGATTAAGAAATGACCTAGGGCGCTGCCGGTATCGATGTCACGTGCCTCCCAGGATTGGCTATTAACAGCAGCTTTCTCGAAACCATTTGCGTGCAAAATACTTCATAATTGAGAAAATGCTTCCAAATATTCCATAGTGTTGCAAACGCCTACGTCACACTTGTCGGAGGCTTTTCTTATATCTAAAGCGATCGTCCTCATGATTCATTTAATATCATGCGCCTCGCTGGTTCTGTGTGTAATGACAGTTACATCAGCAGTGGAGCTAGCAGAGCAAGACCCATATTGGTTATATCTCAGGGGCTGATCCTGTTGGGGTTTTGCAGCAATCGACTTGTTGATTATAGACTCAGGGAGTTGACTGATGACAATAAGGGGGTTAATTGTTCCATATTGCTACGAGGATGCGCGCTGAACCGAATTTTTAAAACACGCCATACAGTTGACACATTTCATAGATTTGGATAGATTCTCAAGTCGGCATCTATGCAGACGACACTACAATTTACTCCTGCCTCAAAAACAAGTCTAGTGTCGGCGACAAAACTAACCTTGCCGTGCGTCTTGAAATGGACCTCCAATCGGTTGTTAATTGGGGCAAGAATTGGCTGGTCAAATTTAACGCCTCAAAAACTAAACTACTCTCCATTAACCACCATAGAGATCCTTCCCTGCCCCCCATTAAAATGTCTGATAGTCAACTTCCTGAGAGCAACTCCCTGCGTCTGCTCGGTCTCACGCTAACTGATGACCTGAGATGGAACAAATACATTGAGTCAATTGCTTCTTCCACCGCGAGGAAAGTTGGCTCTCTGTGCCGCGCCAGGGAATTTTTCTCCCCTGAATCGATACTTCAAATATACAAAACAACCATTCGCCCTTGCATGGAGTATTGCTGCCATATATGGGCTGGGGCACCTTCTGTTTACCTCGGAGTTCTTGACAAGATCCAGAGACGGATATGTAATCTAATTGGCCCTGATCTAGCGTCTTCTTTGCATTCACTCTCTCACAGACACGCCGTCGCCTCTCTCTGTCTTTTCTACAAATACTTCCATGGTACCTGCTCTGATGAGCTGCTCTCTCTGGTTCCCAGACTCCATGAATTCAAGCGCCCTACGAGGCTGGCATCCCGCTCTCACCCTTACACTGTAGAAACTTTTAAATGTAACCGTCTCTTCTACTCCAATAGCTTCATACCTCGCACCTCTCGCCAGTGGAACACCCTCCCCAATTACTGTTTCCTAAAAGCTATAATCTCCAACTATTCAAATGTAATGTCAATCGACATCTCCAATTACCTTGATCTACCCACTATCCTTCTCCTCTTCCTTTCTCCTATCACTCTTATCTGCTCTCGCTCCAAATCTTCCGCAACCCCCTGCATCCTAGTGGCTTCACGCCTTGCTTGGGGCACAATGCTTAAAAAAAAAAAAAAATGTCCCCATCAAGAAGTGGTGAAATGGTTTTTGCAAATTTTGGAGATAGTTCTGTGTTAAACCTTCTTCAAGAATGCTTTCTCCAAAATTGTTGCCGCATCCCGAAATAGATCCTTTAACCAATAGGGAGTTTTATACGTCAGAAAAAATTCCAGCAGAGGTCGAACAACCAAACATGGTTCAATTTTGAATGTGCTGCAACTATCGCTCACTGTAACAACTACTAGAATATTTATCACAGGCAAGGCAGTAGCAGGACGCTTACTATATTCAAAACTGACCGCAACCATTGCAAGAGGTTTTTAAAAAATGGTGTAGTTAGTGTAAGCTGCACTGGCCAAGATCGAAAGTAAACAATTTGAATGCGCTCTGAACCGTATTATAAAACAACATGCCACGCAGTTGACTTATATATACAACTGGGAGTTTTATACGTCTGAAAAATTCCAGCAAATCCCTAACAGCCAGGCATGGTTCAACGTTGAATGTGCTGCAGATATAGCTCATTGTAACTACTAGAATATCTACAACAGGGAAGGGTGTAGTACGTCACTTGCGACATTCAAAATTGTTCGCAATCATTACAAGAGAGTTTTAGAAAATGAAAAGTGTAGCTATGTGTAATCTGTCCAGGCCATGATCAAAATTAAACAATTTGCATCCCGGGAGTTCTGGAAGGTCTCCAACAAAATTCTGAATAGGGCAAAGCATCAGGGCCTACAATCAAAAATGGCCCTGAGGTCATCTCATTCTCGTAAGATAAGGCGATGCTATTCGCCATGATCTTTGGCTCAAACTCAACGTTAGATTACAAAGGCTACCTGCTTCTCGAATATTCCGGTCTCACAGGGCATGATCTTAGTAATGTTTTTATCAGAACACGGGAAGTCACAATATTTATCAAAATTCTTGCCTCTAAGAAGGCTACTAGTCCAGATACAATCTCGGTGGTTGTCCTTAATAATATTAATCCTGAGGAATTCCCCGTCTTAGCGAAATTATTTAACTGATGCTCGAAGAAGAAATGTTTCCCAAGTCTGTGGAAGATGTCAAGTATATGCCGTTTTTAAGAGGACGTGTGAGCGCCTATCCTCTTTTCAGCATTGACCCAACAGCCTCATCGTACCATTAGCAAACTCTTCAAAGCTATAATCAAAAAGAATTTTATGGTTCACCTCAAGAGGGAAAACGTCTTGAGGGACACGCAGCACGGCTCTCGATCGGTTCGGTCCTCTGATGATGTCCTAACAGTATTTACTCAATGAATCAATGAGGCTCTAGAAAACAAACACACCTCAAGGACGATCGCATTATTTATTTTGAAAGGCCTTTGAAAGGCTGGGTCATAGAGAGTTAATGCTCAAGCTCTCTAACTATGGAACCAGTCGAAGCGTCTTCTTGCGTATCAAGTCTTTCCTAACGGGTTGGTCCGTGAAAGTAGTTGTCAACTGTCAGTCCACTGATATCCAAACGATCAACGCGGGTATCCCCACGGCTCAACCCTCTTTCTACATAGTACAGTAAGGATATCAACAGAAGACCGTGCCAATCGAGGGCCGTACTGCGTGTCCCACAAGACGTTTCTCTCTTGAGGTGATCCACAAAATTCTTTTTGATTATAGCTTCAAGAAGTTTGCTAATGGCACGATGAAGTTGTTGGGTCAATGCTGAAAAGAGGATAGGCGCTCACACGTATTCTTGAAAACAGGAAATATCCTTGACACCTTTCACAGACTTGGGAAACATTTCTCCTTCGAGCATCAGTTAAATAATTTCGCTAAGACCGGGAATACGTCAGGATTAATATTATTAAAGGCAACCACCGAGATTGTATCTGGACTAATAGCCTTAAATGATTTGTAACAGCATGCTGATGATACAACTGTGTATAGGTGCAGCTCCAAAATTCTAGATGATCAGAGCGTGGCAGCTGATATCTCCGGACCTAGCAGTAACAGCTCACTGGGAGAAAAATATACTGGCTGTTTACATTCAATGGCTTGAAAACTAAAGTAATGGTGTTTCATCATCATCGAGTGGACCCAGAATTTTCACCAATCGCTATGAACGGATGTTCTCTCATGGAGGCCCCGTGCCTTGAGCACCTCTTGGGACGTAAACTAAATCCAGACCTCAAATGAGATTCGTACGTTCGATCGATCGCTAAAGATGCTAAAAAATTGTCAGTTTCGTATAATATTCCAGTAAATACCTGACTCCTCCTGCTATCTTCTACTTCTACTACGAAAATGGAGTACTGCTTCCATATATGGACAGGAGCGGTTCAGTCTTGGCATTTCAGTGTAGATAGAGCCCAAGCACGTCTCCGCTTCCTTTTAAGTGATGAATTATTTTCTCCTCTATAACCCTTCTCCCAGAGACGAAACGTTGCATGCCTTTCATTATTTATCGTTATTTCCATGGAAAAGGATCAGACGAACTACATGACTCGCACGTTGTAGTGATCCACCTTCATTCTCTTCATATTCTGTGAGTGATATGTAAGCTTCACGCTAGCAGCTTCTACCCCCGGACCGGTGCTTTGAGGAATCGTATCCCAAGTAGATTCTCAACGTGTTCAAGTCTGAAGTTAACCGTCATTTTCCCCACGTGTTCGAATAAGTTGTAACACTTACTCTGTAAAACTCTATCTCGAGTGGCTCTTGGCCACTGAACAGGGTGATCAACAGTACCAAAAAAAAAAAAAAAACGTAGCCGTCTAAGAGTCAAGGCTTTTCATAATTGTGGAAACTTCTCTATCCTTGATAGAGATACTACAAAGTTTGTCAAATTTGGTAAGTTTATAGTCAAGTGCAAAGGCACTGGCTCACTGCTTGAGAAGAACCTAAGAAGGATCAGCGTTCAAGTAACATATCTTGGAAAAGAGGTCCGTCAGATATACAACTTCAAATTCTGTCCAGAGGTAGAATTGTACTACGACATCGTAAGAAAGAGATTGATGGTCACCGCAACCCGAGACAACACACTCATGAGAAAACAAAGAACTTGGGAACTGGGATGTTATATACATTTCTGTATGTAAGCAAATATATGGATATAGATCCGACAGTATAAAGAAAAATATACAGAAAAACAAACAAAAATCTTAATATGCAATTATGCTGTATTAATGTTAATATAAAGTCGACGTCGGACGTTTCGGTCTATTTTAGACTTGAAATAAAAATGTCCTGAAGATGGTATAAAATAGGCCGAAACGTCTGACGTTGACTTTATATATTAACATTAATACAGCATAATTGCATATTAAGATTTTTGTTTGTTTTTTCTGTATATTTTTCTTCACATTTCTGTATGCAATCAGCCTTGAAAGTGTTATCGGGTGATATCCACGAAGACCGGATTTCCGGTTTTCAAGAAATCATACAGCATATCGTTCTGAATAAACGCGCGTGGAATTGAATCCGTGTCGGTTTTTTTTTCATAAGATGGACACATCGACATGGTGTACTGGTTAGCAATCTTGTCTCGCAAGATCGAATTACGACTGAATAGTGAGACCGATCGTCGCTGAGTAACCCATAAGATCGTCCTTGTGTCACATCTGACCTACGCTTAGTTTTGGCAATCCAACGTGATGTAATGTTTAGCAAAGCCAGTCTTCCGTGCTGAATTACAACTGAATATTGAGTTCGATCCTCACTGGGTGCCTCGCACCTGTGCCACACCTTAGAAGCGCTTAGAAAATCAGCATATCACACGTCAAGATCATTTCACGGTCCAACACCAAGAAACTTTGTTAAAACTTTATTTACCGTAATTTCTCAAAATAATAGAGATCTTAGAGTCCGACGCTAAATACTGTAAATAACGATAATTCTTATCCCAGAAATTGAAACGAAATGACTCTGTTCTTATTTGGTCAAAGTTAGATTTTGGAAATGTGTGTAATTACGAAAATAGGTAATTTCCCTAAAACAAATTAAGTGACGTATTATATTACACATTCAGACATTAGAATATGTCAAAACAAATAAAGAAATATGTAACTCTTCAGTTGGAATTTTCAACAAAAATAACAAATCTCCTTCACCTAAAACTATTTCATTGATTAACCCTTAAGTGAACTTAGAAAAAAAACGGGACATAAAAGCGAAATTAGTTGTGACAAATATATTCAAATCTTAAAGAAAATATACCAATTGATTTAAAAGCGGAATACTTAAGGTTATTAGAAGTTACCTTATCGGATTTGTGGCTATAATAACAGTTAGCTAAGGGACATTTGTTATGACTTGGCAAGAACTGAGAGAACGTTGAGGAGACAAAGAATACCCCCAGCCATTTTCTTGGCAGTTATAAAGAGAAGACGCTGGAAGGCCATTCTGTTTCAGAGCATTAAGTTACCAAGCCATTTTTACTCTCGCATTTTCATACCTTTTATCAATTAATGTTACAGAATGCAAAGGCCGGGGCCAGAACGTTCAGCAATTGGCCGAAGTAACTTGTGGGTGGGACCATCTGACTCTGTTGGATTGTCTTTGGGTTTTGAATATAACTCCAAAAACGGCGATAATTCAACAGGTGTCAAGAATTCAGACGCATCTTTAGTCCTCCCGGACCCAGATTTGCGACCGGCTCATACCATTCGCAGAATGACGCTGAGCCAACGTTCGACAGACGTTCCTGTTACGTCAGTTCTACTACTGCCTCTTAGAATCCAAGCATGGGTTAATAAAATGAATTGCTAATAATATTTCTTTTTTCAAAAATGTATTGCTGGTATTTTTACTATAAAAGTCTATTTTTATACTTTCATATTTTTTTTACCCCAGTTTGAGGATTGCTGTCGGATGTAGAACGATCCATCATCTAGCTCAGTAAAATTACTATTGAAGAATTAGTTTTCATCTAATTCCTCATCCAAATTACACGTTTATTTTATTTCTTCCTTTTAGATATTTACTTACATTTGGTAGTTTTGGTAGTTTCGTATTTTTGATGTTCTTAATATCTGCAGCGTTCCTCTGTTTATGTTCGCAATATCAATTGCTTCAAATCATTTCTTGCTGGTTAATTCAGTTTTCATGCTTATTTTACTTTTAATGTTATCCAAATCTCTTTTTTACGATAATCTTTTTTCTTGTTCTTATATTGCTATTTATTCATATCTGTTCTTTGATCTCAAATTTTTTGATACCTTATTTTCCTTAAGATTCTCTTTCTCGTGTAGGTTATATTTCCTGCAAAGCAATTTTTAGAAAACTAATAATGAAAGAGTTAAAATTCATCTGTGCAACGAAGTTTGAGAGAAAATGGAAACAAAATGGACACTTATATTTACCATCATAAAGAGACAGTTGAGATTTCTAAGTTACATAATGAGGAAGAAGGCTTGGCAAATTTGATACTCACAATACAGATTGAGGACAAGAGGTACACTCACCTGGCACTCTTGAGTAAATGGATGCCAGAGTAAAGTTTAGGAGGGATAACAAAAAAGATAAATTTTATTAAGAGCTACAAAGGACAGAAGATTGTGGAGAGCCATGATCGCCAATGTCCTGAAGAGACACGGCGCATAGAAGAAGAAAAAGAAGAAGAAGAAGAAGAAGAAGAAGAAGAAGAAGAAGAAGAAGAAGAAGAAGGAAAAAGTAAATGTCGATGTGAATTATGACTTGGAGACACCAAGTGCGAAAATTTAAATATCTCAAATGTCTTTTAGCCGAGGGCCGAAATTGCGAGACCGAAATCCGAAGGTGCAGTTGAATAGCCAAAGATGACTTCCAGAAGCTAAGCAATGCATTAAGAATAAACATTGACAAGAAACAAAGAAAACATTTCGGAACTGCAATCTAATATGAATCTTCCAATATAAGAATAAATGCAGAAAATTTTTTTCTTACAAATGATGAGGAGATTTCAGGTCGAAGAGATGCGGATAATAGGTGCAGATAATAACTTAGACGGATTATGTCAATAATTAAAAGGTTTTAACGAAAATGGAAACCAAAAGGAAAAACGTACTTAGAACAGGGTGCCGAAACCTTGCTTGCCCCATGCACCGCTATCCCCATTTGTCAGAACGCCATTACCCACCTCCTTTTCAGGGTGACTGGTCAGATAGGCCAAATACTGTAATTGCTCTCCTTCCCCACCAAACTTAAAAGGAACAGTGCTCCAGCCTGTTCAACTGTCAATCTCTCTGACTTGAGCAGAGAGGAACCAGGACGAGGATTTGTCGAAGGGTAAAGTTTCGTCTCGGGAGGTAGACAGTCCCGGGACCGTTTATGCAGGTTCTATGGGAATATTTTGCTCGAGCCTACGGGCTTGGAGAACCCACGGTATACTCAGCCTTGTGCCACGTACATCCTTCGTAGTGGGGGCTGTGAAATATTAACTTAATGTGGTCACAATTCATCCCTGAAAATCCAAAATGCACCCACCCAACAATAGCAGTGTAATGGTCTTGGGAGTTCTCTTCAACAGGTTCTGTTTATTCGTAAATAACGTGAAGTTCGTTCGTGATTTGTGTCAGAGGTCAGCTCTGCACATTTTCCTCCGTCTACCTTCAATTTGAGAGAGAGAGAAAGAAAGAGAGAGAGAGAGAAAGAGAGAGAGAGCGATTTTTTTAAATAAAAGTACTCAAATTTGGAAATGAGACGGGGCTGTCATTGTCTCGTCTATTAAGCAAGCGGAGAGCGTGTTACATGCCAGTTAGCTCACATAAAATTAAAGAGACTTCTGAATTGTAAACTTCATTTAAATACTGATGTGGCGCAAAATTGGTTTGCTTATAAATCATTATTTGAAGAAAAATTCAAGCCTTATTTAATTATGCATTATATTGCGCTTTGTTAACAATTTCCAAATGAATGAGATAAAAACCCCTGATTTAGAAAGGGGCAATCACTAGGCTCAGCAAGGGGAGCATACGAAACAGTAGACTAACCAGTGGCTTTAGATAAATTAATGTCAGAAAAGGGAGTTGGAGCTATAACAAGGAAATGAACATTATAGGAAGTAGTGTAGAGACATGATTGCTTACGTCTCTCAAGTGACTGCGTACATAAAAACAGTAATTTGTCATATTACTTAAAGATGTTTTTCCCTCCCTGAACACCGAAACAGTTACGGTTTTCCATCTTAGCAAGATCATTGATAGATCAATGTTCCTTATCTTCATTAACGATCTTCCCGATGTCATCAGTTCCCAAGTAGGCATCTATGCAGACGACACTACAATTTACTCTTGCCTCAAAAGCAAATCTGGTATCGTTGACAAAACTAACCTGGCCGTTAGCCTCGAAAAGAACCTCCAATCGGTTGTTGATTGGGGTGGGAATTGACTGGTTAACTTTAATGCCTCAAAAGCAAAACTGCTCTCAGTTACTCACCACATCGCCCCATCCCTGCCACCCATTAGAATGGCTGATGCTGAATTCCACGAGAGAACCTCTTTGCGACTGCTTGGTCTCACACTGTCTGCTGACTTGAGATGGAACAAATACATTCAATCAATAGCTTCATCCACCGCAAGGAAAGTTGGTTCCTTGTTTAGCGCCAGAAAGTGTTTTCTCGTCCGAGTCCAACCTTCAGATATATAAATCAAGTATTCGCCCTTGCAGGGGAATACTGCTGTCTGTCTTAATATCCTTGTCAAAATCCAGACACGGATATGCACTGTGATTGGTCCTGATCTAGAATCTCGTTTACATTCGCTCTCTTACAGACGTGCCATCCTCTCCTTCTTTTCTACAAATACTTTCACGGTAACTGCTTCGACGAGCTACTTCCCCTAGTACCCAGAATGCATGAATTTGAACGTGCTACTAAGCTGGCATCTCGATCCCACCCTTTCACTGTCGAAGAGGTTAAAATGTAGCCGTCTCTTCTACTCCAACAGCTTCATGCCTCGCACCTCCCGTCTGTGGAATTCCCTTCCCATTACTTGTTTCCCTGATAGTTATAATCTCCAATTATTCGACATCTCCAGATACATTGATCTATTCCCTGTCCCTCTGTTCATCCTTACCTCTATCACACCTCTTTAATCTCGCTCGCACTCCCTGTAACCACTTGCGTGCTAGTGGCATCCCACCTTGCCTGTGTGAAATGCTTAGAATAATCAGGTATCATCAGTGTCATCGGACTATCAACAGTCATAGAATTATTATGGAACATTATATCTGTGGCCAAATTCAAATTTCTAGCTATGTTTCTGATATAGTTAAACTCTGTCCATATCAACTGTATTATATGCAGTTGATGTTTTTTAAAGCAAGAAGAGGATTCTCCAAGGCAGATTGCTCAGCTATCGCGGTTTATGACAGGCATATTTTTTTTTTAGTCCACATCGAAAAAATCTGTTCAATTGAATCTATTATACTGGGATGGTAAGAAAAATAGCCCCGCAAGACACGCCTAGTAAACCATCACACAAAATACTCTGACAACTAATCTTAAATGCAATTTCAATAATTTCAATATATAAATAATTTAATAAGAAAAAAACAAACAAACATGTTTCAATATTTGAAATACCACCAGGGTTTCGTTTAATGTTTTTAGGTAGCCGATTCTCACGTGAAAGTTTGTTTTTTTTCATGTGCCGAAGTTGATAGGAATTTTAAATAATGTTCTCGTTGTGGAGTAAATAGTACACCCCTAGTGACTATATTAACAAGTTCATGACTATGAAGAAAGAGCTTCAGGTCAGAAATAACTGTTGTGAACTCAAAACCCTTACGACTTATAACAGTAATGAAGATTCAGGAACTCATACTGGAGTTAAAAGGATTTGGAAAACTCATACTAAGTGAACAATTACGGGAAATATACTTGTTGCTTCGGGAACAAAGAAACGGGTGACGACAAGAATTTTCACCACGTTGGTTTAATTCTTTTCTTGTGTAGAAGAAAAAAAATCTATTGGATGCAGGAAAAACATATCCTTGCAATTATGGAGCAAATTTTAGCTTTGATAGTTGAAATTCAACAATAACATCAGAAAGAGCAACACTAACAAAATCAACAGTTGCTAGAACTACAAAAACATCAAGATTTATTGAATATAATTCTGGAGAAAACCAAAATTTCTTCAGTGTCTTACGTCAGACGCTGTCCGACATACCCTATCAGAATTTGTGTACTACCTCCGAACTCCCGACGGGTAGGTCAAGCCTGATTAGAGACCCCGGAAAACTGCTTTGTAACCCTCGCTATGTTACCAACATTTGCTTTTTTTTTCTACCTACATTTATATACGTTAAAAATTAAACTAAACACAACTGTTTATTAAAGGATGGAAAATATTTAGCGGATTTTGATGTTATTCTGGATTCTTTCGTTTTTCGTCAAAATCCGTGAATTTCTTTTGCTGGTGCTAAGTTTCACAAAAAAAAAAAGGATTATATCCCAGGTTGATGTTAAAAACTGGCGAAGAAGATTTTTTGATTTATTTAAAATCGGATAATCTATCGTGACGTGTCTCTAATTTGGATTTAGATGTACATTGTATTTATTTTCAATTGTTCTAGTTGAATCGTTCGCCTACATTGCATATGCTCCATTACTGTACATAAATAGGTTACACTAAAATATGTTATATGAATACTACCTTACAAAAATTGAGATGTAAAAGAGTGGGTATCCGTATCATAGAGTGGGGACCCTAGTACCCAATCTTGTTAATAAGATTAAATCTAAGCGCTCAAAATTCTTTGGTATGCGCCATACATAGCTAAATAATGTAAATATCTCCAATTCTGTGTTCAATAACGTCCACTGTTATTAGATGACTTGTCATAATATTCTCGCAGATAAACGCTAGCAAAGCATAAATGACATTTAGAAAGATATTTTTTTATCTTTTTCCCGCCTTCTCTGTTTGGCCTGAAAATAGCTTAACTGCTGCATTTTGAGGAGGGTAATTACAAGGGTTCAAAAGCTTTCTCGAATTCCCACTGTTTCTGTCATTTCAGGTCCTGTCTGTAATGAGAGACGAAGAAGACGAACGACAAGTGGCATTAATGCTTTATCAGAGAAATGATAAAACTATTTACGTCACTGCTGTTTCAAAAATAGATTAAATCCGACCCTCAGCACTCCAAATAAAATATATGTACCTCCCAAAATTACACACGGAATGTTAAATTTGAAAAAAAAATAAAGAAAACATTAGGCGGAAAAAAAATGAATAAAGTGTCCAATTGAAACGCAACGAATGTAAATGAACACTGACGTGACAAAAGCCACGGGTAGTAGTTTGGAAGGGTAATGGAAGGTAACGCCACCGTAACGTGACGTCATTTAAAGTCTATATCTGCTGAGTCATGCTCAACACCGGTTACGTTGCTCAATGCAAACTACTTGTCTTAGCGCATTCCAAATGGAAAATGGTTATTGACACCAGGGATATTTAACTTCTAAAATTGTAGAGTCAAGCCAAACAACTCTACGATCTAAAGTGTTACGTGTTTGTTGTGGGGAGGTATTACCGTCCACCGTAGAAAGCACTGGAGGTGACCAAGGGTTTGTAACGATAGTGATAATTACTACTTTGGCTTGTTATCTACAAGGAAAAATAACAAGGCAGGACCTTGTTTTAATATAATACGCACGATGTAGACGTTTTGGATGATATACATACTGTTTATCTGTAGAACAGAAATAAAAGAAGAATTTTTAATATTTTAATTACATTTACTTTATGTTATAATATGTTTTACTATGTAGATATCATTCCGAAATAAAATTTGTATGGTGTAGATATCAAGCTAAAGTAGATTATTCTTCCAGTGATTAGTTCTATATGTCTAAATTTATCAGCAGTAATACATGAGCAAGACTGGCACAAACCCAACCATCATTCAAGGCAGTAGACACAAGAGATGTATCCAGAAGATCAGTTGTGAATTCTTTATCTTCCATTGTATATCTCAACAGAAGACCCACCATATTGTAGATGTTAACAGAACATCGCAGCAAGCGACGTTCGTGACGTTTCAAATTGAAAACAGAAGGAATGGAAATATACATTATAGGCCAAAAGATCCTTTTAATTCATAATTTCCAAGAATCACCTGAAGGTTGCGTGTCTTCCAAAAAAAAAAAAAAACTAATTTACTAACCCACTACAGACCAGAGGGACTTTCTCGTTCTGAAGATGCCTGCCATGAATTGAATTATTATTATAGTTTCGGAACAGATAGAAGGGCTATTCAACTTCTGAAATTGTAGTCAGGCCAAGCAACTCTATGATCTAGAGTGTTACGTGTGTGGGGGTTGGATTAACAGACTACCGTGGAAAGCACTGGAGCTGACCATGTGTTTGTAACGAAAGCGATCAGCACTACTTTGTGTTGTTATTTACATCATTACTGCATAAATATTTCATAGACACACTCACATATCTATCTATCTATCTATCTATCTATCTATCTATCTGTGTCTGTCTGTTTGTCTGTCTGTCTGTCTGTCTGTCTCTCTCTCTCTCTCTCTCTATATATATATATATATATATATATATATGTATATATATATATACTTTTTATTTACAATTGGAATTAAAATACCTTTAGTAAATGACCATTTTCACCAACGAATATCAAGTTTAACATTCGCAGGATTTTTCAAACTGTTTCTGGTATCAGTTTGTAGTGAACTACACCACAACAATATACCATAAACAGTGTGAAAAATCCTGTGAATTTTAAAATTAAAACTCGCTAGTGAAAATGGTCATTTACAAAAGGTATCTTAAAAAAGATTTGCTCTGTTTATTGAAAATAAACATTGAGCGGTCTTTTGTGAGTCAGTTTTAACATAATTAAATTCTATGTTGCGTTATTAGCACTCGACTGGATTATACCAACGGATTACAATATATATATATATATATATATATATATATATATATATATATATATATATATAGTTTATGAAAAACTAGGTAATCCGTATGGGTAAACGTAAGGAGGATAAAATCCAGAGAGAGATCAATGTAAATCCAGAGCTAATAATTTAAATAAAAACAGGCTACTTTAAGGTTCCATGTAATAAATTATTTCACCACAGCCCTTTCAAAAAAATGAAAAGAGGAAGTGAGGTGCGGAGAGAGAAGACATGAGTGAGTTAGCAGATATTGACACATTTAAACGGTTAACTTAACACTTCGGTAATTTACATATGTTTAATACGGCCCGTCAAAAATGTGTAAATTTTCTTTTCATTTTTTGTTTGGATGTAAAGTCTGATGATCCGCAGTCCTTAAAAGGGCTGTGGTGAAATAATTTATTACATGGAACTTTTAAAGTAGTCTGTTTTTATTTTATATATATATATATATATATATATATATATATATATATATATATATATATATATATATATCTGTGTGTGTGTGTTTGTTTGTGTGCAACGACTGAGGGAGAGGAGAGTAACGGAGAGAGAGAGAGAGAGAGAGAGACATAGATAAATTTTCAAAATGCTTCTCTTCCGATTATTGAATCCATTAATATTTCCCTCTTGCCGAAAACGGTGTATCTGTGAAACTGAAAGTCGGAAGATAAGTCTTTCGAACATTTATATTAATTATTGTTACTATTAGGAAGCAGAGTACTCTCTGGAATAGACATTTTCAGGTCAACAGACAGTAGCTTGAGTGGCATTGGCAGTGTTTATAGCAGTACCTCCTTTACATACAATACTAAACTCCCTAAACCGAAATGAGCTTACGCTCTTTGTTGACCTTTGACATCTTTTCATTATTTTTGGGAATCTAACCCGTCTTCTTTGGTTTGCTTGATTACTTCTCATAGGGATTCTAATCTGAGTTCATTTTCCTCTTCCTACACCTGGTTAGATGTCTTTAACATTCAAAATATATATCAAATATTGCATAGATTGTTCATTATTGCATAAATATTTCTTAAAAGCTTAGCTCTTTGGGCTTGATTTAACTTCCTACTATATGTTAATCATAGGGTTGATGGATGTTAAAATTTTCGTAAAACCAAGCCTTCCATATTAAAAACCATGCACTAACAGATTAAATAGTTTAAGCATCCTAGCTTAGTACCTGTTCATTAAATCAAAGAAGATAAGTAATAATTTAATCCAGAGGTTGACCCCAAGTATTTGGCATCGACTCTATGTCAAGATCGGGTGATATTTCCCAGTTGTTTCGGACTGATGGTAGACATTGTGTCTAGCACAGGCCGTATGTGCCCATGGAATCCTTTTGAAAATCACAGCATCGAAGGTTAGTGGGAATTCAATAATTCTCTGTGTGTTCAAGAGGTATTGATAGATTCTGATCGTATGCCTAAAAACTGACCAGTGACCATTAGGCCGAATATCCAACTGTTTAAAGATCATCTCAGGATAAACATTTCCAAATTAGAAACTGAGATTTTGAATTGAATTGAAAGTAGCTGTAGTACATATCCTGAATCCATCATGAAAATTCAGTATATGGAATTAGTAACTTCAAATATATATTGCGGCTCGGATTGAGGAATCGGAGGGCCGAGTTCGAATTCTAGTCGAGTTTTTTACATTCTTTTCTCCCCTCAGCTATGAAAAAAATAGCAAGACATATCGGGTTTTATATCCTTGAGTGTCAATCAGTCTGAATTCAAAACCTTCAATTATTTGTAAATAGAGCATTCTGTGCTCTGTATTCATAGTTAACAACCGGATTCTAAGAAGGACAACTCTGAATCCAAATTAGAAACCGGAAGACCTGTCATGTTCAATTTCGTTCTGGTAACTACTGCGACGACGCCGATGCAAAGTAAGGCATTCTTGGCTTTGTAGTCATGGTTGGTAGCCAGTCTAGGTGAAGGACAACTGCATTCAGATCAGGATCCTGAGTCCCTAAGGCACTAGATTATCATGTTAATATTCATTCTGGCAACTCCTATTACAACGCCGGTGCCAAGTTGTATTGGCCTCTGTTTTTCGCTTGGACAGCATCGATGGCGTGGAGAGGAGGCACGTTCTGCCTGGCAAACTGACGATATCTTATAAAAAAAAAACAAAAAAAACTCAGCGTCATGGAGAGGGCAAAACTTTTAGAGTGCAGATCCGTGATCCGTGATAGATGGAGGATAAAATATTAATCAGTTATAATTAATTTAGTATAGGTGATCGAACGAGAACCGGTGTTTTCAGCGTGATTTGACCGTAAGTTAAGCATCGTAGAGCCAGGTCAGTACTTAGATGGGGGACCGCTTGGGAACACCTGGTACTGTAAGCCCCCAAAGTCCAACCCTTACCTCACAGTCGGTGGGGGGGTGTAAACGATAGTGTCAGAGCTATGCCGTCCGGAACTTCGTTCCTGGTAGGGCCACCCAAGGCGGACAGGTCTGACACACACGCCGGCTAACAAGGGCTCTGGTGAAAATCCAAGGAGCGTCTGCATCGGTAACCGGCGGCTTCTGGTCGTTCCTGTCTCTGCGTCTGTGGGAACCCCGCGGCAAGCAAGAACGTTATCTGAGTAGGCCTGGGTACCCTACTTCTGTAATTTATCCCAAGAATCTTCTCACAACAGCCGGCTCAATCCGCCCAGGGTGAATGCCGCATCAGTACAGTACAGTAGTAATTTAGTATAGGCGATAATGAAATTGAGCATAGGATAGGCAGCGTCAGTAATAGTTATTGTTAACACCACGAGTTGCTGCAAAACCAAAACATTAACATAAAACTCGAGTCGTGCATTTACATAGCCTTATCATATCTAAATATATATATAGATGTCAAGCAGGGCGCCAAACATATTCATAAATATCTAAACACTCAGCGGTTTACAACTCTTATCTGATATCAATATCTATAAAAGGCAGGATGTGTGTGTGTGTGTGTGTGTGTGTGTGTGTGTGTGTGTAACGAATGCATGGCCGCAATTTTCGACGGATTTGCACCAAAATTTACATGCACATGCTCCTAGTTAACGGAAAGGCATTTCCCAACTCCCATCGATAGTGAAAATAATCGATTTTTTCATGCTTCTACGGCAGTTTTCATGTAGTTTGCGGCTATTTTCTACTGGACAGAGTGAGAGCCTATAGCTGGCTGCTACGAATAGGGAGGAATATTCTATTGGCCAGCGTGAGAGCCAACAGCTGACTGATACAAATGTTAACAAGCATGCTATCATGCAAAAAAATCGATAGCTGCATTCGTCACAAGTGGGAAAAATTTAAATCTGCATGGCACTTTACTCCAATTGGCTCATTCGCTTGCTTAAACTCAACGTTGATTCTGATTTCGCAGAAGTGGGTTGGGTGTGAAAAAGTATTTGTTGTTAACATTCTTTTTTTCATTCGGTTTTTCCAGTTACGAGTCCTTTTTTAAAGCTGATCGTTTTCTGTTCATTTTGTTTAGCTCTTTTTTCGTAACAGATTTAATGTTTAGTATAGAGCTTAGAAAAAATTCGCAGTGGGAGATAGGCAAGAAGTAAGGCATGTAGCAACATCAACACGGCAAAGGGCTCTCCTTTAAAGGCAAGGAAGGGCAAAAATATTTTAAGTCAAGTGATAGCGATTGCTGTATGAGTCGTACGATTTTTGAATCAAGCACGGGCAACGCCAGGCCATGATACTAGTCAATAGTTAAAATTATTGTTAAAATAGGTCCACGCATACATTTGTTTTGCACAGTATATTAGGGTCTGTTAGCACCGTCTGTGAGAAAAAGAGCACAATGACGCAATTAACTTGGCCAGAAATCTGGAAACGGCATACTGTAATGCTTGGCATTCGCGCCGGAAGCACCAATACGAACATTTTAGAGTATTTGATATCAATCTGAGGACAGTGCAGAGGATTTGAAAAGAGAGTGATGAGTCTAATGATGTTTGCAAAGGTACGGCAGATCGGAAAAAAAACTCCTGAATTTGTTTGTGAGGGGTTTCTGACTCAACACGGAGGCTGACATCAAGTCCCTTGAGCAGGTGGTGAGGCCTTAGATCAAGATGGTGTCTGCAGGAAGAGACTACATCTGACAACACAACTCTGCATCATGTGACACAAGCAATAGAACCCGGTTATGGAAATCATACAATTTCTTTGACCACATCAACCATTACATCTGGCCACCTAACTCCGCAGTATGCAACCCTCGTGATTATTATGTGTGGGGTGGAGGAGTAAAAGACCAAAGATAAACTGAAAGCAAGGATTATGGCAGCATTCACTAAATTAAAGAAGGCGATCATTCAGTAGCGATGCTGGAGATTCTGAAGTTGTTTGGAAGCCGTGGTTGAAGCGAAAGGCGATTTTATGGAAATAAATTCACTCTCTAATATTTCAAGATATTTTTGTCAAAGTTTGATAAATATTATATTACTGTTGAAGTGAGGAGTCAGTGTTATTTTAGATTACAATTTATGTATTCCACCCTGTATATAAAAGCTACTCACCCTCGTAAGAGCGTGCTCTCATGCCGGGTACTATGTTTATTGAGAAGAATGTTGAAGAATCCAACTTGCCAGCTGACAACAAAATTTACTTTCTTGTCGGCCACATCTCGCCAGCTTCCATGTAGATGTGGGAAACGCGTTCAGTTCTTGTTTTGTGAAGAGCTTTTAAAGTGTTTTGCATTGTTAGGGGTTCGTTCCACCCACTTGTTTCTGCAAGAAGGTCAAGATGGATGCCTTGAAGTGTGGACAGAAGCGGAAATACGTAAATAGATTTCTAAGCAAGCAAGCAAGTGTATCCCGGAGAAGGACTCTTGATTTAGTACACACATGTCTAATTTTAACGGTGTATTCACATTGCACACATATAGTCTCTCATCTGCTCTGTCTCTCTCTCTGTATATATATATATATATATATATATATATATATATATATATATATATATATATATATATATATATATATGTTATTAATGAAAAACCAGCGACTTTGGTGTAACCAACAGATAACTTGGTAAAAGACATAAGACCTTAATCAACAGAAAATCTCGAACAAGGATATAAATAAGAGAAGGACCTAAAGGAAAACACGTACCTACTCAATAAAGAAAAGTGCTCAACGCCTATATTACCTAGGCAAAGTAAAGTACTCTTCATAACGTTAACTCCTTTCAAAGGAGAGCTCGAATCATTACTTGATTTTCCCGCTCTCGCGATATGCAGATGACTAGAACGTATATATACAGGGTGCTATGTGAAAATTATCGACACTTTATATTTTTAATTTCAGGCATGCATGTTGATTGTTTTTTTTTCCTTTTGTCGAATGCACAGTACAGTTGGGTCAGTTGGGCACCCTTTCTAAGAAAAAGAGCCCCATGACGCATCAGAAATTTGGAAACGCAATGTTGTACTGCTTGTCATTCGGTCCAACTCCGATACTACAATTCAGATGCTCCATATATATATATATATATATATATATATATATATATATGTGTGTGTGTGTGTGTGTGTGTATATATATGTATATACACACGGAGATTAAGACATGACTTATTTAAGACACGACTCATTGAATAATTTGGAGCAGTTTTTTTTTTCTTTTTAATTATTTTCAAAAGGATCCTCTAATATTCAAGAACCAGCTTCCTAGTATCATTATTAAAAGAAGGGAGAAAATTACTGTGTTGATACATATTCATTTATAACCAAAATGTCATCATCTGTGTGCTGATTTTCGAAGACAAAATTGTTGTTTTCATCTGAAAGTTAAATTTTTTCAACTGTGATGAGAAAAACGCCAAGGTTATGTATTGTACGGTTTAAATTTCACGTTCGAAACCTCTAAGGAGGTAACTAAATTTGAGATATCTGTATGTGATTTTTTAAAAAAAAAAAAAGTATAGCAATTAACTCCCTTCCTTTAATAAGGATACCAAGAAACTTGTGTGTGAATATGAGAGGATCCTATTGAAAATAAGTAGACAGATGAAGACAAAACTTTTCTAAATTACTAAATGAGACATGCTACGGAATATTCGCAATATATATATATATATATATATATATATATATATATATATATATATATATATATATATATAAATAGATAAAGATATATATTTTTATATATCCACAAAAGTACTGGGCAAATTGTATGACAAAGTGGAAAACGTTTACTTGTGAAGCGTTTTATCCTTTAGGACTTCCTCGGACAAATTTAGTCCTACAGGACGAAACGTATAACAAGTAATTTTTTCATATATATATATATATATATATATATATATATATATATATATATATATGTGTGTGTGTGTGTGTGTGTGTGTGTGTGTGTGTGTGTGTGTGCAAAGATTGACAGACAGAGATAGACAGAGAGAGAAAGAAGAGAGTAACAGAGAGAGTGAGAGAGAGAGAGAGAGAGAGAGAGATACACATAGATAAATTTTCAAAATACGTCTCGTCCGACTATTGAATTCATTAATATTTTCCTGTTGCTGAAAACGGTGTATCTGCGAAACTGAAAGTCGAAAGATAAGTCTTTCGAATATTTATATTAACTGTTTTTACTATTAGGAAGTAGAGTACTCTCTGGAATAGACGTTGTCAGGTCAACAGCTGAAAGCTGTAGTGGCATTCGCTGTGTATATAGCCTTACCTCATTTACATACAATACTAAACTCCCTGAACCGAAATGACCTCATGCCCCCCTGTTGATCTTTGACAACTTTTAATTATTCTTGTTAATCTAAACTGTGTGAATCTTGATTTCTTCTTATAGGTCTCATTTCATTTTCCTCTTCCTCCTCCTGGTTAGATTTCTGGTCATTAACATCCATAGATCGTTCTGTTCCATTACTGGATTCATTAGGCCTCTCCTCCTCTTCGTGTTTTTCAGCTTCAGACTCTTCGTCCATTTCTATATCCTTGCCTTCCATTCTGCTTCTGAATTGATCCGCATGGACTAGTACATTTTGTCCATTTTCAGTTAGTATTGTTGGGTTGTGTCCTTTCTGTACTCAAAAATTCGCCTTCCCTGGATTAAATCGTCTTTTTTTTTTAATACCATACGCTTTCACTTGTTGATAATGTCATCGTTATGGGAGCTCTAATCTGTCTACCCATTAATGAGCAGAAACTTTGTAGTCTGCCGACATGTAGAATTGTCCTATAGCTTAACAGTAATCTTGGTAAGTAACTATATTATCATTAGATGGGGAAAATGCTTTTAGTCCCAATTTTCATAGTCTGCACAATTCTTTTTGCAATTCCATTCGGTTGTTGGTGGTAGGTTGGTGTTTTATACGGGACACATCCAATACACTTTAGCCATGAACATACACGTTTCTCGCAAAATTCTGGTGTGTTGTCTGAGAACAAAGTTTCAAAGCACCCTATTCCATGAAAATAGTGTTCTTAATATTTGTTTTATAGTGGTGTTTTTTTTTTTCTGTCAGCAATCCTAATTTCTTCGACCCATTCTGAAAATGATTTCACTAAAGTTAAAAATTATGGCATGATCCATATGTATCCGAGCCTATCGTTCTTTTTCTTTAGGCAACGAGTGAATGTTGTTTTGCCGAAAGATTATTTTTTTTCTTTATTTCAGTACACTTTAGGTATCTTTTTACATAGTCTCCTACATATATCCTAGCCATAACGCTTGTAATTTTAATCTCTTTTGTGTCGCTGTCATGCCACAATCTACATCATCGGGTACCCTTTTTAGAATTTCTTTTCTTAAACTAAAAAATAAATTCACGTACAAAGTGAAAGTTATTTTTTTAAATTAAAAGAAAATATGATACCAGTATTTAAGCGTAAAAGAAATATACACTTTGCTGTTTTAGAGTCTATTAACACCGAAATGGATAGTTTAGAAAACTAGGGAGTTATTTAAAAAAATAGATTAATCAGAATGGGACATGCCAGCGGTTTATATTAGAAAGAAAAATAAGATTCGTTCAAGTGCAGATTTTTCAACTAGTTTGAATGACTGCCTCTTACCCCATACTTAAACCCTATTAACGCCAGAGGATATAATGAATTTCCAAGCGTAGATTAGGTGTGGCACAAGGCTGAAAGTAGGGGGCACCCAGTGAGAATCGAACTCACTATTCAGTGGTAATTGTCCGAGCGAGACAAGGTTGCTAACCATTACCCCACCAATTGTCCTAGTGACACAAGCTTGCTAACCATTACACCGCCTCGAGGTGCCCATGATTTTCTAAGCGCTGGAAGTGTGGAGCACCCAGTGAGGATCGAACTCACTACTCAGTCGTAATAAGTTCTAGCGAGACAAGCTTGCTAACCATTACACCACGCCCAAGTATAAAAGTGATTTTCCATGCGTAGCTTGGATGTGGCACTAGGCCGAAAGTAAGAGGCACCCAGTGAGGATCGTAATTGTTCTAGCGAGACAAGCTTGCTAACCATTACACCACCTCGAGGTGCACCATATAGTGGTTTTCCAAGCGCAGCTTAGATGTGGCACAAGGCCGAATATAGGGGGCACTCAGTGAGGATCGAACTCACTATTTAGTCGTAACTGTTCTAGCGAGACAAGCTTGCTAACCATTACACCACATCGAGATGCCGAACGCCAGAGGATATATTTGCCAATTAAATGGTGCTAAATCTTTTCTAAAAATTGACCAGTCTGAGGTATATCTTAAACATAATATCTTTAAAACCGTCTAGTCCGTCCAACACCGTAACCATTATTTGCTGGAAAATACCTAGGGCTACTTTTACACCAAAGGGTAATCTTTTAAACTTGTAGAGCCCTTTTTGCTCATTAATAGTCAAAACCTTCTCGTCCACTTCGATTTGAAGATATGCCTCAGACCAGTTAATTTTTAGAAAAGATTTTGTGTCATAACGAATTGACATTTCTGTTTACTGATATTGAACTCGTAACCATGTAGAGTCTTAAATATTCCCTGAATTAAGATTAAGATTAAACATTTAGGTCAGATCCAAGTGCCATTAAAGTCATGCCTTTCTGCGACATATTTGTTGATTCTAGAATCATTTATCGGATTAACGAATCATTATAATAATTATGTGCCAACATTGTACAAATTGGGAGTACCCTTTGAATAATTTACTTAAGAAGGGTACGAAAGGAATTGGTAGGTAAAATGTCAAAAAGCTTTCGAAGGGATTAAAAAACTACTACTTTAAGTGTTATTGCTGACATATTAAGGTATTTTAGAAAAAATACTACAGTCAAATTGATAGGGAAGTGATTGCTGTAATTTTTGTTGTAAAGAAATTTTACAGGATGATATTAGGAAGAAAATACATGCTCAAACTAATCATCGTCCATCTTGAAAGGCATTTTCACACTTACTGTTAACGAACTACAGCGTTGGGATACGATTTCAAGATGGAATTTCTATCGTCAAAGAAACTGGGACAGGCAAATTGTCTAAGCAGACTGATATCAAATGTAAAAAAGGTTTTGAAGATACTGTGATCGCTTTGGTGGAATCCGAAAGCGACATTAGAAATCTGATGTGTAACACTATTATTGAATTGTCGGTCATGAGAGACGATATAAACATTAATTCTAAAAAGCATACGTTTATTCAAAAAACCTTTGAAAATTCAGTAATTTTAAATAGAGTGAAACTACAATTAAATCTACTCACAATAATATAGCATTTTCTAATTGTGATGAACTACTTTTGTACAAGAATAGAGTAGTAATTCCGTTATCAGTACTAAAACGGATTTTAAACAATTCCACGAAAGGCATCCGGGAACAGTGGGGATGAAGTCCTGGAGTAGAAGTTACATGTAAGTTGGACAAAGATATCCAAAATACAGTTGGAAAATGAAATGTTAGTAATTCAGCAGCATAATCTCTATCTATAAATTATCAGGCATGAGCGAGCACTGAATAATCGAGGACAAGACTGCATATGGACCTTACAGGACCACTAATTGGTTCATACTATTTAAATATGGTCGACTAATGGCATGTGATATAAAGTGTAAACTACCTTCTTCCGCAATAATGATTAATTTCCAGTATAATTAATAACTCAAAAACGATGGATTTGCGGACATATGTTTATATGGACTTTTGTCCTTGTTCTGGTGCGAGGCACATGCCCCCAAAGTTTTTAAAAGTATTTTTGCTACTGTTGTACCCAAGAAAGGATTACTGAATGAGGGATAGCCAAAACAGAGGTTGGAAATGAAATAGTTAACTTTATAACATCAACAAAATACAATACTCGCCAGCGGCGTGAAGTACGTAAACCACTGCTAGTGGTGGACTACTTAGCATATTACCTCCACTTACAATAGTGTCCAACATATTTATGAGGATTAGGACATATCCATTAGTGTTCATAATTACGGTATGTAACGGTCATACTCTGTATATTAAATATATACATAGTAATAAACAGGTAATAATGATGATTAAAATAAAAAACTACCTTACTAAAGTAAAAAAAATAATATAACGAAGGAAATGCCTGGACGTAATATTAATAAATAACTGGAACTAATTATCCACCAGAAGAATTTTTCGAATATCACACATATTCATAACACCTATAATTAAAGAATCTAAGATGCAAACATTATGCAATCTAATATTTAACATTTGCTTTCAACATGCGTATCAGAATTACCATACAATAAAAATGCGTTGATATTTAATACATACTTTAATTACCCAAACAGTTTAAGAATTAAACACACATACAAAAGACATGCGATTTCTTTGTCTGGTGCCCCCGACTCCATGAATTTAAGAGTGTTACCAGATTGGTAACTGGGTCCTACCGTTTTACTGTTGATGCGGCTAAATGCGGCCGCCAATTATTACCCCAATATTCTCTTTTCTCGTACATCCCGCCAGTGGATCTCACTTCCGTTTTCTTGCTTGTCTGATAACTACAATCTTCAAGAATTTGAATGCGACGTCAGTTGCCGTTTTCTGTCTTCTTACATCATGTCCATTTTTTGTCCTTTCCTCAATCCTTCCTCTTCTAAATCTTTTCAATCTTTTTCAAATTCGCTGTCTTTAATCCCTTGCGTACTAGTGGCATTGTCATCTTCCTAGCGGTGGGATGATTAAAAAAAAACAAAAAAAAACTAATATAACATTTGCATTTAAAAGGTTGAGTCAGAAGCATTTTCGTATTTCAAATTTTAATAACTCAAGTAAATCAAAATACATACCATCATATTCTATTATATGTTATCGTCCTTGCTCCAGAAGCTGAAATCTACGCTTATATTATTTCGCTAGTTTAGAGGCAAAGCATTTCCTGCACTTGTTTTTAATTTCATCCATACTGTTAAACCTCTGCCTGTGCAAAAAAATGAGCCATGGCTAAGGAAAGGCAGTAATCTGATGGTGCAATGTCTAGACAGTACGCAGGTAGGAGAACATTTTCAACCCCTCAAGTTGGTCATATTGGCTGTAGGAGTGCACGTCTTCGATTGAGCAATACCGCTTTCAAGGCGTCACATGCTCTACATTTGTTGTGCATATAGGTTAGCGTTCAGGACATGGACATTTTAGACAAGTTCAAAGTGCAACAACTCGAAATGCCACGAAACACCTATATCCTTCTGTTCAAACTGCCCTTGTTTGATAACAGGTTTTGAAGCCTGGCTGGAACGAAGCCACTGATTTCTCTTAGGATTTCGAAAATAGATCCATTTTTCATCACCAGCTACAATTCGACACCAACAACGGGCAACTTGTGGATTTGCCAACAGTTGTTTGCAAAAGTTCACACATCATTGAGGCTAGTCATTGGTCTGTTCATGAAGAACTTCTCGACAGCGTCTGTTTAAAAGGTCGGGCTTATGACGGTGTCGATTAATGGCGATTTGTGAAGGAAAAAGTTCTCTTGATAATGTACGCGTGCTTGTGCTTGGCTGTTGTTCAACCGTTTCAAACAAGGCCTAACTTTTCACAAGTTAAGGTCTCCCTGACCTTGGATTCTCTTTGAGGCTGGTGTCACATTCTTTGAACAGCTTGAACGAATTTTTTTGCCATCTTTCGTTGACATCATTATTTCTATTTACAACTGCGTTTGCGTTCAAAGTAAAATGATAAAAATTGCCTTTTTCACCACAAAAATAAATAATAAACAATGTTTCTGCGTGATACCTCTAAAAAACAAAACCAATGCAATAGTGGCTGGATAAGTTATATTAATATTTAAAGATATAAAATAGGGATGAATTTTGGAAAAGATCATCATTAAAAATCCGAAAAAAATTTTGATTCAAACTTCATTTATTTATATGTGTCATGTTCTTTCAGGAGGTAGACTATCATGGCTCTCCACCTCCCTCTATCCTTTGCAGCTCTCAACAAGTTCCTTCCCTCTGCTTCCTCCCCAAGACCACATTTTGTCATCCACTTACTTAATGTATCTTTCTTCTTTTTATGTGACATATCCTTTCAGGACGTAGGCGATCATGGCTCTCCATCACCCTCTATCCCTTGCAGCTCTCAACAAGTTCCTTAACTCTGCTTCCTCCCCGAGACCACGTTCTGTCATCCACTTGCTTAATGTATCTTTCTTCTTTTTATGTCTTTCAGGACGTAGGCGATCATGGCTCTCCACCTCCCTCTATCCCTTGCAGCTCTCAACAAGATTCTTCCATCTGCTTAATCCCCCAGACCACGTTCTGACATGCACTTGCTTAATGTATCTTTGTTCTTTTTATGTGACATAGCCTTTCAGGACGTAGGCGATCATGGCTCACCACCTCCCACTATACCTTACAGCTCTCAACAAGTTCCTTCCCTCGGCTTCCTTCCCCAGACCACGTTCTGTCATCCACTTGCTTAATGTATCCTCCTTCTTTTTATGTGACATATCCTTTCAGGGCATAGGCGAACATGGCTCTCCACCTCCTTCTATCCCTTGCAGCTCTCAACAAGTTCCTTCCCTCTGCTTCCTCCCCCAGACCACGTTCTGTCATCCACTTGCTTAATGTATCTTTCTTCTTTTTATGTGCCATATCCTTTCAGGACGTAGGCGATCATGGCTCTCCACCTCCCTCTATCCCTTGCAGCTCACAACAAGTTCCTTCCCTCTGCTTCCTCCCCCAGACCACATTCTGTCATCCAATTGCTTAATGTATCTTTCTTCATTTTATGTGCCATATCCTTTCAGGACGTAGGCGATCATGGTTCTCCACCTACCTCTATCCCTTGCAGCTCTCAACAAGTTCCTCCCCTCTGCTTCCTCCCCTAGACCACGTTCTGACATCCACTTGCTTAATGTATCTTTCTTCTTTTTATGTGCCATATCCTTTGAGGACGTAGGCGATCATGGCTCTCCACCTCTCTCTATCCCTTGCAGGTCTCAACAAGTTCCTTCCATCTGCTTCCTCCCCCAGACCACGTTCTGTCATCCACTTGCTTAATGTATCTTTCTTCTTTTTATGGACATATCCTTTCAGGACGTTGGCGATGATGGCTCTCCCCCTCCCTCTATCCCTTGAAGCTCTCAACAAGTTCCTTCACTCTACTTACTTCCCCAGACCACATTCTGTCATCCACTTGCTTAAAGTATCTTTCTTCTTTTTATGTGCCATATCCTTTCAGGACGTAGGCGATCATGGCTCTCCACCTCCCTCTATCCCTTGCAGCTCTCAACAAGTTCCTTCCCTCTGCTTCCTCCCCCAGACCACATTCTGTCATCCACTTGCTTAGTGTATCTTTCTTTTATTATGTGCCATATCCTTTCAGGACGTAGGCGATCATTGCTCTCCACCTCAATCTATCCCTTGCAACTCTCAACAAGTTCCTTCACTCTACTTACTTCCCCAGACCACATTCTGTCATCCACTTGCTTAAAGTATCTTTCTTCTTTTTATGTGCCATATCCTTTCAGGACGTAGACGATCTTGGCTCTCCGCCTGCCTATATCCATTGCAGCTCTCGACAAGGTCCTTCCCTCTGCATTCTCCCCTAGACCACGTTCTGACATCCACTTGCTTAATGCATCTTTCTTCTTTTTATGGACATATCCTTTCAGGATGTAGGCGATCATGGCTCTCCACCTCCCTCTATCCCTTGCAGCTCACAACAATTTCCTTCCCTCTTCTTCCTCCCCAAGACCACATTCTGTCATGCACTTGCTTAATGTATCTTTCTTCTTTTTATGTGCCATATCCTTTGAGGACGTAGGCGAACATGGCTCTCCACCTCCCTCTATACCTTGCAGCTCTCAGCAAATTCCTTCCCTATACTACCTTTCCTAGACCAGGTTCTGTCATCCACTTGCTTAATGTATCTTTCTTCTTTTTATGTGACATAACTTTCAGGGCCTAGGCGATCATGTCTCTCCACCTCCCGCTATCCCTTACAGCTCTCAACAAGTTCCTTCCCTCTGCTTCCTCCCCCAGACCACGTTCTGTCATCCACTTGCTTAATGTATCCTCCTTCTTTTTATGTTCCATATCCTTTCAGGATGTATGCGAACATGGCTCTCCACCTCCCTCTATCCCTTGCGGCTCTCAGCAAGTTCCTTCCCTCTAATTCCTCCCCTAGACCACGTTCTGTCATCCACTTGCTTAATGTATCTTTCTTCTTTTTATGTGACATATCATTCAGGGCCTAGGCGATCATGTCTCTCCACCTCCCGCTATCCCTTACAGCTCTCAACAAGTTCCTTCCCTCTGCTTCCTCCCACAGACCACGTTCTGTCATCAACTTGCTTAATGTATCCACCTTCTTTTTATGTGACATATCCTTTAAGGACATAGGCGATCATGGCTCTGCACCTCCCTCTATCCCTTGCAGCTATCAACAAGTTCCTTCCCTCTGCTTCCTCCCCCAGACCACATTCTGTCATCCACTTGCTTAATGTATCTTTCTATTTTATGTGACATATCCTTTCAGGACGTAGGCGATGATGGCTCTCCACCTCCCTCTATACCTTCCAGCTCTCAACAAGTTCCTTAACTCTGCATCCTCTCCCAGACCACGTTCTGTCATCCACTTGCTTAATGTATCTTTCTTCATTTTATGTGCCATATCCTTTCAGGACGTAGGCGATCATTGCTCTCCACCTCCCTCTATCCCTTGCAGCTCTCGGCAAATTTCTTCCCTATACTACCTTTCCTAGACCAGGTTCTGTCATCCACTTGCTTAATGTATCTTTCTTCATTTTATGTGCCCTAGCCTTTCAGGACGTAGGCGATCATGGTTCTCCACCTACCTCTATCCCTTGCAGCTCTCAACAAGTTCCTCCCCTCTGCTTCCTCCCCTAGACCACGTTCTGACATCCATTTGCTTAATGTATCTTTCTTCTTTTTATGTGCCATATCCTTTCAGGACGTAGGCGATCATTGCTCTCCACCTCAATCTATCCCTTGCAACTCTCAACAAGTTCCTTCACTCTGCTTACTTCCCCAGACCACATTCTGTCATCCACTTGCTTAATGTATCTATCTCCTTTTTATGTACCATATCCTTTCAGGACGTAGGCGATCATAGCTCTCCACCTCCCTCTATGCCTTGCAGCTCTCAGCAAGTTCCTTCCCTATACTACCTCCCCTAGACCAGGTTCTGTCATCCACTTGCTTAATGTATCTTTCTTCTTTTTATGTGCCATATCCTTTCAGGACGTAGGCGATCATGGCTCTCCACCTCCCTCTATCCCCTGCAGCTCTCAAAAATTTCCTTCCCTATGCTCCCTCCCCGAGAACACGTTCTGTCGTCCACTTGCTTAATGTAACTTTCTTCATTTTATGTGCCATATCCTTTCAGGATGTATGCGAACATGGCTCTCCACCTCCCTCTATCCCTTGCGGCTCACAGCAAGTACCTTCCCTCTAATTCCTCCCCTAGACCACGTTGTGTCATCCACTTGCTTAAAGTATCTTTCTTCTTTTTATGTACCATGTCCTTTCAGGACATAGGCTATCATGGCTCTCCACCTCCCTCTATCCCTTGCAGCTCTCAACAAGTTCCTTCCCTCTGCTTCCTCCCCCAGACCACGTTCTGTCGTCCACTTGCTTAATGTATCTTTCTTCATTTTATGTGCCATATCCTTTCAGGACGTAGGCGATCATGGCTCTCCACATCCCTCTATCCCTTGCAGCTCTCAACAAGTTCCTTCCCTCTGCTTACGCCCCCAGACCACGTGCTGTCATCCACTTACTTAATGTATCTTTCTTCATTTTATGTGCCATATCCTTTCAGGACGTAGTCGATGTTGGCTCTTCGCCTGCCTATATCCATTGCAGCTCTCGACAAGGTCCTTCCGTTTGCATTCTCCCCTAGACCACGTTCTGACATCCACTTGCTTAATGCATCTTTCTTCTTTTTATGGACATATCCTTTCAGGACGTAGGCGATCATGGCTCTCCACCTCCATCTATCCCTTGCAGCTCTCAACAATTTCCTTCCCTCTGCTTCCTCCCCAAGACCACATTCTGTCATCCACTTGCTTAATGTATCTTTCTTCTTTTTATGTGCCATATACTTTAAGGACGTAGGCGAACATGGCTCTTCACCTCCCTCTATCCCTTGCAGCTCTCAGCAAGTTCCTTCCCTATACTACCTCCCCTAGACCAGGATCTGTCATCCACTTGCTTAATGTATCTTTCTTCTTTTTATGCGACATATCTTTCAGGGCTTAGGCGATCATGTCTCTCCACCTCCCGCTATCCCTTACAGCTATCAACTAGTTCCTTCCCTCTGCTTCCTCCCCCAGACCACGTTCTGTCATCCACTTGCTTAATGTATCCTCCTTCTTTTTATGTGCCATATCCTTTCAGCATGTATGCGAACATGGCTCTCCACCTCCCTCTATGCCTTGCGGCTCTCAGCGAGTTCCTTCCCTCTAATTCCTCCCCTAGACCACGTTCTGTCATCCACTTGCTTAATGTATCTTTCTTCTTTTTATGTGCCATATCCTTTCAGGACATAGGCGATCATGGCTCTCCACCGCCCTCTATCCCTTGCAGCTATCAACAAGTTCCTTCCCTCTGCTTCCTCCCCCAGACCACGTTCTGTCATCCACTTGCTTAATGTATCTTTCTTCTTTTTATGTGACATATCCTATCAGGACGTAGGCGATCATGGCTCTCCACCTCCCTCTATCCCATGCAGCTCTCAACAAGTTCCTTTCCTCTGCTTCCTCCCCCAGACCACGTTCTGTCATCCACTTGCTTAATGTATCTTTCTTCTTTTTATGTGACATATCCTTTTCAGGACGTAGGCGATCATGGCTCTCCACCTCCCTCTATCCCTTGCAGCTCTCAACAAGTTCCTTCCCTTTCCTTACTCCCCCCAGACGACGTTCTGTCGTCCATTTGCTTAATGTATCTTTCTTCATTTTTATGTGCCATATCCTTTCAGGACGTAGGCGATCATGGCTCTCCACCTCCCTCTATCCCTTGCAGCTCTCAACAAGTTCCTTCCCTCTGCTTCCTCCCCCAAACCACGTTCTGTCATCCACTTGCTTAAAGTATCTTTCTTCTTTTTATGTGACATATCCTTTCAGGACGTCGGCGATCATGGCTCTCCACCTCCCTCTATCCCTTGCAGCTCTCATCAAGTTCCTTCCCTCTACTTCCTCCTCCAGACCACATTCTGTCATCCACTTGCTTAATGTATCTTTCTTCTTTTTATGTGATATATCCTTTCAGGACGTAGGCGATCATGGCTCTCCACCTCCCTCTATCCCTTGCAGCTCTCAACAAGTTCCTTCCCTCTGCTTCCTCCCCCAGACCACGTTTCTCATCCACTTGCTTAATGTATCTTTCTTCTTTTTATGTGACATATCCTTTAAGGAGGTAGGCTGTCATGGCTCTCCTTCTCCCACTATCCCTTGCAGCTCTCGACAAATTCCTTCCCTCTGCTTCCTCACCCAGACCACGTTCTGTCATCCACTTGCTTATTATATCTTTCTTCTTTTTATGGACATATCCTTTCAGGACGTAGGCTATAATGGCTCTCCACCTCCCTCTATCCCTTGCAGCTCTCAACAAGTTCCTTCCCTCTGCTTCCTCCACCAGACCACGTTCTGTCATCCACTTGCTTAATGTATCTTTCTTATTTTTATGTGACATATCCTTTCAGGACCTAGGCTGTCATGGCTCTCCTTCTCCCTCTATCCCTTGCAGCTATCAACAAGTTCCTTCCCTCTGCTTCCTCCCCAGACCACATTCTGTCATCCACTTGCTTAATGTATCTTTCTTCTTTTTATGTGACATATCCTTTCAGGACGTAGGTGATCATGGCTCTCCACCTCCCTCTATCCTTGCAGCTCTCAACAGTTCCTTCCCTCTGCTTCCTCCCCAGACGACGTTCTGTCATCCACTTGCTTATTGTATCTTTCTTCTTTTTATGTGACATATCCTTTCAGGACGTAGGCTATCGTGGCTCTCCACCTCCCTCTATCCCTTGCAGCTATCAACAAGTTCCTTCCCTCTTCTTCCTCCCCCAGACCATGTTCTGTCATCCACTTGCTTAATGTATCTATCTTCATTTTATGTGACATATCCTTTAAGGACGTAGGCTATCATGGCTCTCCACCTCCCTCTATCCCTTGCAGCTCTCAACAAGTTCATTCCCTCTTCTTCCTCCCCCAGACCACGTTCTGTTATCCACTTGCTTAATGTATCTTTATGTGACATATCCTTTCAGGACGTAGGCGATCATGGCTCTCCACCTCCCTCTATCCCTTTCAGCTCTCAACAAGTTCCTTCCCTCTGCTTCCTCCCCCAGACCACGTTCTGTCATCCACTTACTTAATGTATCTTTCTTCTTTTTATGTGCCATATCCTTTCAGGACGTAGGCGATCATGGCTCTCCACCTCCCTCTATCCCTTGCAGCTCTCAACAAGTTCCTTCCCTTTCCTTACTCCCCCAGACCACGTTCTGTCGTCCACTTGCTTAATGTATCTTTCTTCATTTTATGTGCCATATCCTTTCAGGACGTAGGCGATCATGGCTCTCCACCTCCCTCTATCCCTTGCAGCTCTCAACAAGTTCCTTCCCTCTGCTTCCTCCCCCAAACCACGTTCTGTCATCCACTTGCTTAAAAGTATCTTTCTTCTTTTATGTGACATATCCTTTCAGGACGTAGGCGATCATGGCTCTCCACCTCCCTCTATCCCTTTCAGCTCTCAACAAGTTCCTTCCTCTGCTTCATCCCCCAGACCACGTTTCTCATCCACTTGCTTAATGTATCTTTCTTCTTTTTATGTGACATATCCTTTCAGGACGTAGGCTGTCATGGCTCTCCTTCTCCCACTATCCTTGCAGCTCTCGACAAATTCCTTCCCTCTGCTTCCTCCCCAGACCACGTTCTGTCATCCACTTGCTTATTATATCTTTCTTCTTTTTATGGACATATCCTTTCAGGACGTAGGCTATAATGGCTCTCCACCTCCCTCTATCCCTTGCAGCTCTCAACAAGTTCCTTCCCTCTGCTTCCTCCACCAGACCACGTTCTGTCATCCACTTGCTTAATGTATCTTTCTTCTTTTTATGTGACATATCCTTTCAGGACGTAGGCTGTCATGGCTCTCCTTCTCCCTCTATCCCTTGCAGCTATCAACATGTTCCTTCCTCTTCTTCCTCCCCAGACCACATTCAGTCATCCACTTGCTTAATGTATCTTTCTTATTTTTTATGTGACATATCCTTTCAGGACGTAGGCTGTCATGGCTCTCCTTCTCCCTCTATCCCTTGCAGCTATCAACATGTTTCCTTCCCACTGCTTCCTCCCACCCAGACCATGTTCTGTCATCCACTTGCTTAATGTATCTTTCTTCTTTTTTATGTGACATATCCTTTCAGGACGTAGGCTATAATGGCTCTCCACCTCCCTCTATCCCTTGCAGCTATCAACAAGTTCCTTCCGTCTGCTTCCTCCCCCAGACCACATTCTCTCATCCACTTGCTTAATATATCTTTCTTATTTTTATGTGACTTATCCTTTCAGGACGTAAAGCGATCATGGCTCTCCACCTCCCTCTATCCCTTGCAGCTCTCAACATGTTCCTTCCCTCTGCTTCCTCCCCCAAACCACGTTCTGTCATCCACTTGCTTAAATGTATCTTTCTTATTTTTATGTGACATATCCTTTCAGGACGTCGGCGATCATGGCTCTCCACCACCTCTATCCCTTGCAGCTCTCAACAAGTTCCTTCCCTCTACTTCCTCCTCCAGACCACATTCTGTCATCCACTTGCTTAATGTATCTTTCTTCTTTTTATGTGATATATCCTTTCAGGACGTAGGCGATCATGGCTCTCCACCTCCCTCTATCCCTTGCAGCTCTCAACAAGTTCCTTCCTCTGCTTCCTCCCCAGACCACGTTTCTCATCCACTTGCTTAATGTATCTTTCTTCTTTTTATGTGACATATCCTTTAAGGACGTAGGCTGTCATGGCTCTCCTTCTCCCACTATCCCTTGCAGCTCTCGACAAATTCCTTCCCTCTGCTTCCTCACCCAGACTACGTTCTGTCATCCACTTGCTTATTATATCTTTCTTCTTTTTATGGACATATCCTTTCAGGACGTAGGCTATAATGGCTCTCCACCTCCCTCTATCCCTTGCAGCTCTCAACAAGTTCCTTCCCTCTGCTTCCTCCACCAGACCACGTTCTGTCATCCACTTGCTTAATGTATCTTTCTTCTTTTTATGTGACATATCCTTTAAGGACATAGGCTGTCATGGCTCTCCTTCTCCCTCTATCCCTTGCAGCTATCAACATGTTCCTTCCCTCTTCTTCCTCCCCCAGACCACGTTCTGTCATCCACTTGCTTAATGTATCTTTCTTATTTTTATGTGACATATCCTTTCAGGACGTAGGTGATCATGGCTCTCCACCTCCATCTATCCCTTGCAGCTATCAACATGTTCCTTCCCTCCGCTTCCTCACCCAGACCATGTTCTGTCATCCACTTGCTTAATGTATCTTTCTTCTTTTTATGTGACATATCCTTTAAGGACGTAGGCTATCATGGCTCTCCACCTCCCTCTATCCCTTGCAGCTATCAACAAGTTCCTTCCGTCTTCTTCCTCCCCCAGATCACATTCTGTCATCCACTTGCTTAATATATCTTTCTCATTTTTATGTGACATATCCTTTCAGGACGTAGGCGATCATGGCTCTCCACCTCCCTCTATCCCTTGCAGCTATCAACAAGTTCCTTCCCTCTGCTTCCTCCCCCAGACCACGTTCTGTCATCCACTTGCTTAATGTATCTTTCTTCTTTTTATGTGACATATCCTTTAAGGACGTAGGCTATCATGGCTCTCCACCTCCCTCTATCCCTTGCAGCTCTCAACAAGTTCCTTCCCTCTGCTTCCTCCCCCAGATGACGTTCTGTCATCCACTTGCTTATTGTATCTTTCTTCTTTTTATGTGACATATCCTTTCAGGACGTAGGCTATCATGGCTCTCCACCTCCCTCTATCCCTTGCAGCTATCAACATGTTCCTTCCCTCTGCTTCCTCCCCCAGACCATGTTCTGTCATCCACTTGCTTAATGTATCTTTCTTCTTTTTATGTGACATATCCTTTAAGGACGTAGGCTATCATGGCTCTCCACCTCCCTCTATCCCTTGCAGCTCTCAACAAGTTCCTTCCCTCTTCTTCCTCCCCCAGACCACGTTCTGTTATCCACTTGCTTAATGTATCTTTATGTGACATATCCTTTCAGGACGTAGGCGATCATGGCTCTCCACCTCCCTCTATCCCTTGCAGCTCTCAACAAGTTCCTTCCCTCTGCTTCCTCCCCCAGACCACGTTCTGTCATCCACTTACTTAATGTATCTTTCTTCTTTTTATGTGACATATCCTTTCAGGACTTAGGCGATCATGGCTCTCCACCTCCCTCTATCCCTTGCAGCTCTCAACAAGTTCCTTCCCTATGCTCCCTCCCCCAGACCACGTTCTGTCATCCACTTGCTTAATGTATCTTTCTTCTTTTTATGTGCCAAATATGTTACGCGTTGTTTTCCCTTGTCTCTCTTTCCCTCTGTTCGACCCGTGGGTAACAGAGTCTCAATGCCATCTTTCCTCATTATGTGTCCTATTATGTGTCCCAGGAACCTCATCTGCCCCTTCCTGATGTTAAATATAAGTCTCCTCTTTCTTTGAATTCTTGAGTAACCCCCCTAAAAAAAGTGTGTTTGGAGAATTTAACACTTACAGAACTGACTGAACTAATTATTGTCAAAAGAAAAAGGGAGCAGCGTATTTATATTATTTACATCTGGATTATTACCCCCACCTTTGCTGTTATCATCCGGACATTTCGGCAGTTTCACTCTCCGACCTTCAAGGGGTGCTTCGTGATCCTGCAATATACAGGGAATTTCGAAATAAAACACTTTATATAATATACATGGGTAGATTTTGTATCGTTCTTGGGTTTAGTTTTGATTTAATTTTGCTCAAATACTTGATCAGCCCGCTCTCACATCTACAGAGCTCGCCCCAGGGATTGAACTCTACGCGAGGCTTTAATCTAATACAGTGTAACCCGGATATAAGTGACCCAGATAAGAGACTTCTTCTCCGGTCCCGCCAACTCTCTTATATCCGGGTTACACTGTAGCATATTCTTCCGTAATGGCCAACTTAACGAGTTGGGGGAATGGGTGACAGGACGACGATAAAGAAGGGTGGTAAACAGTCAAAGTTTGCTTAGAGCTACAAGAGAGAGGATGTTCTGGAGAGCCATAATCGCCTGGAGGGAAACAAAACAAAAAGGAAGAAGCATCGAATCGCTCTAAGCTGTAAGAATAATAATTCTAGTTATTTGATGTATGAAAAAAGTATAGTTACAGCTGAATAAATGTTCCTACTAATTAAGGCAATGTTCATTACTTAGATGAAAAATAAGCGAGGATAAATAATTGGAAATTGATCGCTTCAAAATAAGTGCTCTTGGTTAAAGAATGTATAAATAGATAATTGTAAGATAGTTGGACATCTCTTCAAAGCAACCGAAGACTTTGTTGACGTTCCAGCGATTGCAATATGACTTGCTCTTCTTTTAAGACGTAAACACGTAGCGGACTTTAATTTAGTAGATTTGAGGATGACAGTGGGTGAAATATTTAGTCGCTCTAAATCACGTGAGACTCTGTCCAGTGGAAATACAATTACCGAAAAAAAAAAGTAAAAGTAAACGCTTTCTTCATTTACGGCAAAATTCGCAACTCACACGACTAAAGAATTTTAGTAGCTATGCCTTTTCTGGGGCTGATGCATCATGACGCTTAAATAAGGCTTGCTGCGATATTGGTGATCTTATCGTGTCACCAACTCTAGAACGGTTACCAAACAAGGCTACATAACACAGTCAATAGTGATATTTAACCCATAGCTGCGGCGGGGGGTTTAATTCATAATTTTCAAAATCATTCTTGAGCGTAAGTGAATCTAAAGGACCTGGGGAATTTCAATATCGGTTCTCCGATTTATCATCCCGGGGTCCAATCCTTTAGACTTTTGAGAATCTTTTATCCTTATTTGCAAAACATATAACCAATAAGGGGTCTTGCAAATTAGAATTAGAAGGAGCCATTAAATTCCACTTCTTTTCGTGAAGGTATTGACGCAAAACTCTGCAGTTAATTTGAATTACGATATTAAATATTTTCAATGATTCTGACGTTATTTTATTTGTCGACAGCGAGACACGATGCTGTTTTGACAGACGTAAATTTTGCCAGTATTCATCTGATAAATTCATTTATTGATATTAATTCATAGCGTCGTTACTCAACTGCCAATTATTTATCCTCGCTTATTTTTCCGCTAAATAATGTCGACTGCCTTAATTAGTACGGTGCACTTATTCAACTGTTACCATACTTTTTAAATAAATGAACATATATATATATATATATATATATATATATATATATATATATATATATAGGAGTGTGTGTGTGTGTGTGTGTGTGTGTGTGTGTGCCATTTATATTAATTCCCTAGCAGCATGGCCCCGCGTTGCCCGTGTTTGATTCAAAAATCGTACGACTCATACAGCAATCGCTATCACTTGACTTAAAATATTTTTGCCCTTCCTTGCCTTTAAAGGAGTGCCCTTTGCCGTGCTGATGTTGTTACATGCCTTACTTTTTGGCTATCTCACACAGCGAATTTTTTTCTAAGCTCTATACTAAACATTAAATCTGTTACGAAAAAAGAACTAAAGAAAATGAACACAAAACGATCACCTTTAAAATGGACTTGTAACTGGAAAAACCGAATGAAAAAAGAATGTTAACAACAAATACTTTTTCACACCCAACCCAGTTCTGCGGAATCAGAATCAACGTTGAGTTTAAGCAAGGGAATGAGCCAAATGGAGTAAAGTGCCATGCAGATTTAAATGTTTCCCACTTGTGACGAATGTAGCTATCGATATTTTTTCATTCTAGCATGTTAGTTAACAGTCGTGTCAGTCATCTGTTGGCTCTCACGCTGGCCAGTAGAATCTTCCTGCCGCTCACTCTGGCCAGTACAAAATGTCCGCAAACTACATGAAAACTGCCGTAGAAACATGAAAAAATCGATTATTTCAACTATCGATGGGAGTTGGGAAATGCAAGGTCGGTCTTGGCCTTTCCATTAACTTGGAGCATGTGCATGTAAACTTTGGTGCAAATCCGTCAAAAATTGCGGCCGTGCATTCGTTACACACATACACACACATACACACACACACACACATCCTGCTTTTTATAGATAAAGATCGAGTATGAGAATACTCAATAGAATACAGAAAGCACTAGACAGCAGTTTTGTCGTATTTGGGACTGCTGATGACTACCAAATAGGAAGACACGGCATTTCGAAACGTTCTTTCTGCATTCTGTTAAGGATTTTTCTATCCTCAATGAATTACTATTAAACATTATTCAACTTCCCCGCTCTTAAAATTTCTGTCACTTGTATATCTTAGCTTCATCCAGCTTCTAATGCTCTGGATTGAGCGTCTTGGGGAAAGAAGACATGGATCTTGGGGCACAATGCGCTGGTTTACCTATATTTGGATGAATATCACCACAGAATTTAGTGAGTAACAGCGCTATATCACGTCTAGTTAGTTTCCTCTTCGTCACCGGGGCGGTTGCCTTGTATCGTAACAGACGAATCTTGCTTCAACATTTACTGCTACATTTCTCAAGCCACCATCAAACGGGATAGAACACGGCCTTTTCAATAGATTATAGAGATATTGTACTCAGCCGTTTTAATATTAAATAAACGTTTTCCATGTGAAAGAGGAGTTTCAACTATCACAGACAAAAATGCAATTTAAAAGACTTGTACATGAAATGTGTGAGGCTCCTTGCTACTCCAAGACACAAGATCGGACAGTTAGAAGGAGAAGATTATGTTGAATAAGTAGGAAAACTATGCTGGAATAATATTTATATATACTTGAACTTTATTCCAATACTTCCTAAGCTTCCGATCCTCAGGTATGATTAATTAATGAGGAACATGTCTTTTTCTTTTATGATCGATTTAATCACAATTCTACTGTTAAGGTTGGAGAGTAATTATTCATTCTTATTCTTCAGAGTCCAATAGTGTTATCAAAACATGAAAGAATTCCAGCAAGATATCTTTAATCATTTCTAAGATACCACGGTTCAGAGTTTAATCTAACAGTTGGACAATTTTGCTGTTACACGATTTGGACAATACTGTTGTTCAGACTTGCTAGGACATTGCCTAGTAAACCTCTAAGTGACGATTGGTCTTGCATATAGTTACCATGCATTTGATTTTTATATATATATATATATATATATATATATATATATATAAATAAAAAAAAGAAAGAACAGTAAGATATAAAATAAAATCCGGTGTTCTTATAGATATTTTTATTTTTCGCTTGAAGATGAAATGGAACTAATGCTTTTAATTTAATTGCAAAATTAAATTCAGGGTTTTAGCTTCTATTTTTGAAACATGGTTGGAACTGTGTAGCGAAAAAACCATATTTTAAATCAAATAATTTATGATATATATATATATATATATATATATATATATATATATATATATATATATAATTATTTTTAAAAAATATGACTCCATCACTACATAAAGTTTTCCTTTTTCAAATCAAAAGAGCCGAAAATTTCAATATAATTAATTGAATTAAATTGAATTAAAAGTACCAAGCTCTGTTCCATCTTCAAGCGATATTTAAAAAAATTTCGCATGAAGATGGAACAAAAGCTTTCTTGCAAATTCAATTTAATTCAAATATATATATTGAAGTTTTCGGCTCTTGTTTTGAAACATGAGAACTCTTATGTAGCGATGGAATCTTATTTTTAAATAAATAATTATATTTAGGCTCTACTTTTGTATCGAGCACTGGTTTTTTAAAAATAATAACAAAAATACTAAAGAACTCTGGATTATTTATCTAACGAGTTCTTTCCTATTTTCTATATATTTTCACACACACACACACACACACATACATACATACATACATACATACATACATATATATATATATGTGTGTGTGTGTGTGTGTGTGTGTGTGTGTGTGTGTGTGTGTGTGTTTTACGTTGGGCAGTATGTATTGACTTACTTAGGAAGCGGAAAGGAGACAACAAAAATTTATGGAGCAACACTGAATTATATACCTCAAAATAAAGTCCATTATTCTCGACAATTTTCTGCCAGCGATCAGCTATCATCCGAATCTGTCCCAGATACTAGTCCGCTGGCTTTGAATAAAAAAAAATGTAAACAAGCTTCCTTCACTTCATCTACATTGGTAAATTGCTGGTCACAGAGAAAGTGTGTCATTGAGTGCTCTAGGCCATAGTGACTCGAAGCAGGTTCGGGACTGAATGGTCGATGTGGAAGAATCTCAACATCGCCCACCTGTTTAAATTTATCCTTAATCAAACTAGAAGTGAATGACCTCGCAGCGTCTTGCTGAAACAAAGCCCGACTTCGATTGCCCAAAACAAGATGCCCATTCTTTAGTTTGTCGTACACGCGTTCTAGCTGATGGAAAAAAAACAGTTTAGAGTTGATGACGTGGCCGTGTGGAACAAGATCAAAATACGGTACTACTTGAAAATTCCACCAAGCAGAGATGAAGTTTTGTTGTTTACTTTCCGCCTACTAAATGAATCCAGCATTTTCTGGCCAACCTATATATATATATATATATATATATATATATATATATATATATATATATATATATATATATATATATATATATATATATATATATATATATATATATATATATATATATATATATATATATATATATATATATATATATATATATATATATATATATATATATATATATATATATATATATATATATATATATATATATATATATATATATATATATATATATATATATATATAAAAGTTCCAATAAATAGGACCAATTTTAAATGGGAATTAAGTTTAAGCCTCTAATAATTTTTCTTTTTCTTTCAGATTTGGCGGACATTTGGGCGATATTATTTTTCACACATAATTGTCATGATTTAAATAACATTATCCAATAGATGCTGACTTTGATCCACCTTAATGAAACACCCTTGCATATTATCCAATAGCTGTTGACTTTGATCCAACTTAATGAAACACCCTTTTATATAATCCGTCTTAATGAAACACCCATTATATATATTTAGAGAGATAGATAGATAGATAGATAGAAAACAAAAAAGAAAGCCTTGTAATATAGCAATAAGGAAATAAATGGAAGTAGAATGTCTTATTATAGAGTAAAATAAAGAAAGAAAAAAGAAAGAAAGATAAAAAGTAAATAGTAAACCTTAGTAGAAATAAATAAACGTATGTAGAAAGAAAGTAAGAATGAAGAAAGAAATGTTAATATGTAAGTATAAAAGCAATTGAAGAACAACAATTCTAGTTAAACCAATTCTTCATCCTACATAGCCAGTCGTGTTTGGAGACAGAAAAGAAAAGAGAAGCAGAGATAATGGGGTCTGCGTTCGCCAGAAATGGAATAGAGAATAGAAACTTCTGCGTCGATAACAAATATCCGACCGACACGTCCCTAAGCCTTTCTTAATAATTATCTAGTTTCTGGAAATAGAAAAAGACTAGGCGTCGAATGGAGGTTGTTGAAGACAGCATTACGGCAAATTTCCTATACTGTGTGTATATGTTTAGGATATATTGTATTTCTTTGTACTGTATTATGAATGATTAAATTCATATTTGACTCCTAATATTTAATTTGTTGAAAGACGAGGGAAAAAATAGATTCATGCCTTTCTCAATGGGAGCAATACAAAAGGAATATAACGAGATTCATCGATTTTAATTCCAGTGCCGATACCTGCAGAAAGAAAGAAAGAATGAATGAATGAATGAATGAATGAATGAAACGGAAGTAGAGGGAAAGGAAGAATCAAAGAAAGAAAGAAACAAATAACGATAAAAGAAAGAAACAAACAAATGACAATAAAAGAAAGAAAGAATTAAAGATAAAAAGAAAGAAAGAACGAAAGAAAGAAAGAACGAAAGAAAGAAAGAACGAAAGAAAGAAACAACCAGAGGGGAAAAAAAACAACGAAATAAATAAATAAACAGCGAAAAAAGAAATAAAGAAAAAAATGAATAAAAAAATAATTAAAGAATCAAGGAAATTAAAAAAAAATAAACAGCAAAAAAGAAAGGAACAACTAAATGAATTAATAAATAAATAAACAACGAAAGAAAGAAAGAAACAACGAAAGAAAAATAGAAATAAACGTCGAAATAGGAAAGAAATATGGAAGGAAATGAATAAATAAAGAAAGAAAGAAATAAATAAACAGAGAAAGAAAAAAGAAAAAAAAGAAAGAAAGAAACAACGAAATAAATAAAGAAACAACGAAAGAAAGAAATAAACAGCGGAAAAGAAAGAAAGAAACAACGAAATAAATAAAGAAACAACGAAAGAAAGAAAGAAAGAAACAGCGGAAAAGAAAGAAAGAAACAACGAAATAAATAAATAAAGAAAGAAAGAAAGAAAGAAAGAAAGAAAGAAAGAAAGAAACAGCGGAAAAGAAAGAAAGAAACAACGAAATAAATAAAGAAACAACGAAAGAAAGAAAGAAAGAAAGAAAGAAAGAAAGAAAAAGAAACAGCGGAAAAGAAAGAAAGAAACAACGAAATAAATAAAGAAACAACGAAAGAAAGAAAGAAAGAAACAGCGGAAAAGAAAGAAAGAAACAACGAAATAAATAAAGAAGCAACGAAAGAAAGAAAGAAAGAAAGAAAGAAAGAAAGAAAGAAAGAAACAGCAGAAAAGAAAGAAAGAAACAACGAAATAAATAAAGAAACAACGAAAGAAAGAAAGAAAGAAAGAAAGAAACAACGAAATAAATAAAGAAACAACGAAAGAAAGAAAGAAAGAAAGAAAGAAAGAAAGAAAGAAACAACGAAATAAATAAAGGAACAACGAAAGAAAGAAAGAAAGAAACAGCGGAAAAGAAAGAAAGAAACAACGAAATAAATAAAGAAACAACGAAAATAAAGAAATAAACAGCGGAAAAGAAAGCAAGAAAGAAACAACGAAATAAATAAAGAAACAACGAAAGAAAGAAAAAAAGCGGAAGAGAAAGAAAGAAACAACGAAATAAATAAAGAAACAATGAAAGAAAGCAACAGCGGAAAAGAAAGAAAGAAACAACGAAATAAATAAAGAAACAACGAAAGAAAGAAACAGCGGAAAAGAAAGAAAGAAACAACGAAAGAAAGAAATAAATAAACAACGAAAAAAGAAAGAAAAAGATAGAAACAAAGAATTAACAGTAAAGATACTTGTAAAATATGTAAACTCTGTGACACTCGCGTATTTGGCTGTTTAGCTTTTAGTATCTTTCATATCTTTTCTTTCCTTCTACTTAGCTTCCTGACTTATTTCTTTCCGCTTACGTTTCTTTCTTTCTTTCTTTCTTTCTTTCTTTTCTTTTGGTCAAGCTTAAATTTAATTTTCCTTCCTACGTAGATGTTTCTCTTGGAGTTCTCCGACTTCTTCTTCCTCGTCTTGATTCCTTCAGACATCGAACAGTTGACATTCAATGCTTTATGGTCAAATGATACTGCAAGCTAGCGAGCAATATTTATAGGAAGAGTCCTAGAAAATCTGATTAATCTACTGCCTTCCTTTACAGATAAGCACATCTCTGTATTTACAAGCAGAACATGCAATCTAAGTACAGCGGTGTCCGCATGCCATCTGGCTGAAATAGTTGCGTTTATTTCCGAACGCACATTTTCATATCAAAACATTAAGTTCCGTAAACTAAAATGAAGGAGGAAATTTTCGTTAGATATTTAGAGGAGATCTCTCAATTTCTATACAATAACAATATATACGACATCCCCTGTCGTATATATGTTTCTTATTGATGAAGAAAAAAACTTGAGAGAGCTGAGATGTGGTTCTAGAGAAGGAATGCAGAGAATACTATAGACGGACAAGTTAAGCAACAAGTTTTAAGGAGAATGGGGGAAGAAGACACTTAAACGTTGAATAAAAAAGAGACAGTTAAAACGAAGATTTATATTGAGGATTTGTAAATTTGACATTTACAGGACGTATGGAAGCAAACATGGACACCAAGAAACAGCGACTAACCTAACGAACGAGTTTTGTAAATTGATGGAAGAAAATTCGGTGAAAGTGATATTAAAAAGATAAACATATATTCCTAAGAGATAAAATGAATAGGAGGCTGTGGAGAGCTAGGATTTCCCACATACTTGAAGATAGAAGAAGAAAACTGTGCAATTCTCGCAGAAAATATTTTCAATTCTCTTTTTAACATTTATTCTTTTATCACTTATACGTTTAAGAACATCTAACATATTTTTCTATATTGATGGGCAAAATCAAGTGTTTGCATAGTTTCAAATGAATTACTTTTCCTGCTCAGTCATGTCTTCATTTGTAATTGTATGTAAATTTAATATATATATATATATATATATATATATATATATAGATAGATAGATAGATAGATAGATAAACCTAGTGAGCCAGACAAACCTACCCAGGTTTTACCTAAGCGGATCATCAGGGAAAGTTTAGTTAGTTGTTTACTCGTTTTTTTTTCTTTGGGCTTTAAACCTGTATCTGTGCGATTTTTTTCGACATGATAAAAGTTTGTATCGGAAGAGATAATTAGCGACAGAATGCAAATACGTCCAGTTAAACCACCCACTTGACGCTGACGGAAATCTCGTTGATAAAGTCCAGACGACATTCTGTTAAGATAGAGATTAGGGACCACCCCGCCTTCGAGGGAAGTCTGCTCGGGGAAGAAAAGGAAAGAAGAAAAAAGGAAGATAATTTTTTTTCCTTTGAGTGATAATTGCAAACACCCACGCTGCTGAGCGTTCATTGGCTGAAGGGTGGCGTGAGCGGTAGGCGAAGGTAGACTATGAAGAAGGAGGGGAGGCCTGTTGACGTCCTCTGAAGGGATTGGTGCGAGATGCCACTGTGAGAGAGAGGGGAACCTGTTGACGCCCTCGGAGGGGATTGGTGTGAGATACCAATATGAGAAAGGAAGAATTTGCGATGACAATTCCCTTTAAGTAGAAAGTAAGGACTTCCAAAAATGGAAAGTAATAAATTTTCCTGTTCGAGAACAAAGAAGATACTTATTGTGGATTTAGAATTATCAAGGAACCTCAAACCCCGACAAGCCCACCCCGGTTTTGGTCGACGTCCATATAAGCAGAGTCGCAGCGAGTTGAGGTTGAAGAGACCGGCAGGCAGTAGAGTTGGAGATGGAAGTTGGAGAGAGAGACGCAGAATTGAGCTGTGAGCTCTGACACCCGCCTCGCAGAAAGCTGACAAAGATCCACGCATTACGACCTCAACTTCTAACCAAGAAAAATTAATTTTTGAAGAACGACTTTGAAGAACGACTTAGACTCACACCACTAAAAAACAGTTTTGCGAATATCGCCTGAAGACACCAAACACCAGTTATCGAAAAACAACTTAAGATGTTAAGACTCGCCTAACAAACGCAAAGTGTCCCGTATCCATATAAGCGGGTTGGGAGAAAGACTCAGTCCTGTATTCAGAAACCAGATATAAAATATTGTTATTCTTTTTTAACACATTTGAACTTTTCGAGTTGTTACTTTATTTTCTTTTACATATACTTGTGCGGTATTACCCTTGTCCGGACTCGACTTGCATTGCGGCCCGGCGACTGATTGATTTCGTCTACCTAAGATCAAATCACAACGTGGGTAGGTTAGACTAGAAATCAAAACAGTTACTTCGGTAACCAGACGTTGGAGGCGAGCTGGGAACGACAAGGCTGATATCGAATCTAAGCAGATTCCCATCCAAATCAGCAAAAGGTTAGAACGTCACATTTGGTGCCGCGACCAATACCAAGTCACATTGGTCGTCGCGGAGAGAGGCCGGGGTGACGTCACATTTTCATGTTTCTAGCTCTTTCTTTTTTAAAACCTTTTTTTTCCTTCGAGATTGATTATTGGCAATTCAAGAATTAGAAGCTTTCTCGAAACGAGTATAGTTACACACACACACACACACACACACACACACACACACACACACATATATATATATATATATATATATATATATATATATATATATATGAATAATGAACGCTCCAGTCGGTTTCGACATATGAGGATCTGACAGCTTTGATTTCTTTCAGTTATGAAATTTTGTGTGATAATCTTAAGTGGCATTTAAGGCCCGCTAGTAATTGACAAACAAGGCCACATATGGAACAAGTGTTAGGATTGTGGGATGAGATCACTGTTAGATTGGCTGACCTATCGCTTCTTGAAGACGATTCGGACAAGCAGATTGAAAACTGCTGAGTCCTAAAAATTAACTGTGTGGATAAGAATGAAAGCATCAAGGTAAACCGCCAGAATACATGCATGCATACATACATACATACTTATATATATATATATATATATATATATATATATATATATATATATATATGACTATATTTCTGAGATGAGGTATTATGTACACTATTTACATTATTCGGACTATTGTCCTCATGTTTGACGCCACTTTTATTACAACGTTTCGGCTGTTGTACGCTCCGGCCTTTTTCACGTGGTTGGAATGTCGAACTGAACACTTTATTTCGCCCACTGTTCTAGTTCCACGTGCCATGTTTAATGGATATCACTGAATCTCTCTAAGTTGTCCACTACCTTAAGCAAGTATTGAACTCACACTCTTGGAGTCCTATCACTGGATCTAACTAGTTAGATCCAGTAACATGGCCTAGGGATTTTTAGTTCAATACCCAGTTAAAGCAGTGGAGAACATGGAGAGGGGAATTAACAGGAGAAAACTGATAACTGACATCCATTATACATGGCACGCGGAACTAGAACAGTCTACCCCAGTGAGCGAAATAAAGGGTTCAGTTCGACATTCTAACCATCTGAAGAAGGCCGGAGCGTATAACGGCCGAAAGGTTGTAATAAATATGGCGACAAAGATGAGGTCAATAGTTCAAATAATGTAAATGGTATACATACATATATATATATATATATATATATATATATATATATATATATATATATATAATAATCCCTTTATGCTTGATATAAAAAGTAATATTCACAATTCATTATTTATTGTCTGTTTATATTTCTGAGATGAGGTATTATGTACATTATTTATTATAACATAACCTATGCATTTTTACAGCCATAAAACCAAAACTACCTCAATATAGTCTATTTCAAACCGTTCTATACGAGACTATCATCAGCCCCTAAGTGTCTGGGACGAGTAACGCAATCCACAGAGACGATTGCCAATTGAGGGTGTTTTCCAGTTATCTTGCTTTGACACCCATGTCACCTTAGCTGGCTCATCCTTCAGACTTAAAGAAAACAACTCTCTTGTCAACGGGCTATCAAGCTATCTCAATAATCCTGCTCATATACTGAGTCACATAACAGTGGTCTAAGATGGGTACTTTGGTCTTCGTACATTTTGCAGACCAGCCTCACTTTGTTGGAGTGCTTGTTCCTAAATAATAATAATAATAATAATAATAATAATTAATTAATTAAATTACTACTATTACTATGAATAATAATAATAGTAATAAATTATTTCTTTCTACATCTGTTTCACTTCTAATCAAGGTAGAGGTAGAAGGAAAGGAACGTTAATATGAACAAAGAGGACATAAATAACATTGGCTAATTTAATCATCCCTTAATTTTCTTTCGTTAATATATATATATATATATATATATATATATATATATATATATATATATATATATATACCTTATTAAAAGCCGAATATGGGACGGCGTCATAACAGACGTTGCAAAATCTTAGCGGAAAATGAATAAACATTTCGAGAATTACCCGCCAGCTATGTTATCATTCCTGGACTTGGGTCGCAAAAACAAAATCTTTCTTAGCAAATTGTTTATTGATCTGATTGGACGAAGACAGTCGTCATGTCTGGTAGTGGAAAACCCGTTAAGTATTTACCAAGTATAATTTTGGGTGTCAATCTTCTAAATCGAGAAGTATATACTCACGTGAAGATGGTGTAGCTGCAATATTTAAACCTTTTTGAAGTTTGTCACAGCGAAAGAAAATTCACCTTGTTCACATTAAAGATTAAATGAAATTTGACATAAGTTGTTTCCTATCTATCTATCTATCTATCTATCTATCTATCTCAACCTGTTCATATCTATCAATCTCTGTTATAACATCTCTCTTTTCATATCTATCACTATTTATATATCACTCTCTTAATCGCAATTCATTATTTTTTATAACAGAGCATATATATATATATATATATATATATATATATATATATATATATATATATATATGTGTGTGTGTGTGTGTGTGTGTGTGTGTGTGTGTGTGTCCATCTTGATGTATAACGTACTTGCCTGAAGCTCAATGTACCAATCTTAGATTATCGTATTTGTCTCACTACATGAAAAGAATTAGTGAGTTAACTTCATAGCCCGTTGTCGAGAGATAACACTTTGTTGGAGCGTATAAACAGAAAAAATATCATATATATATATATATATATATATATATATATATATATATATATATATATATATGACGATATATAATTTTGTATATTTTTTGTGATGCGTTTTCATCCATTAGGATTTCATCGGACTTTATTGATGGTGTTACGTCTACACATGTGCATGAAGCGAGAGACGCTGGTAGTTTCAAAATGTTTGAATGAATATTTTTGAAACATTTTTTTTTTTGAAATAATATTTTTTCAATCTATCCAAATTCATCTGTATTCTTTTTTTTTCTTTTTCTGTCCATCATCTTTGTCCCTGATTATCCCTTTTTGTGACAATATATATATATATTAAAAATTAATTAATTAAATTTTCAAAAAACATAATTTTAATAAATTATCGTTTGAATATATTTACATGTGTGTGTGAGCGAGAGAGAGAGAGAGAGAGAGAGAGAGAGAGAAAGAGAGAGAAAGGTAAAAAAGTATCCAAAACAAAATTGAAGATGATGAGTGAAAGAGGAAAATTTATTAACGTCGCGTTTCGCCAGAGCGTCTGATGAATGACAAAACTATGAGAAATAAAATATTTTGGATATCTGAGTATAAGTAGTAATCGCAAATAAAATTAAATTAAATAGCTTATCACCTCCATTTTTATCTATAACAGGGGTATTTAAATCACTCCACCGAAACTAGCAAATGTTTTTATTATTATTATACCCAAGTATATGTACACATACACACAATTCCAGCCAGGCATGTACTTATATTAGAGTCAGTTTATTTTATTTATTTTTTTATACTTGTACATACAGATAAGCAAATTAGGCATCCCAATGGGACCAATAATGTTAGGGAAAAACCGTACACAAATTCGCTCTGATATATATCATATTTTGTATGCACATATGTTGTACATACAGTGTACGATGCATAAATTGTCGTTTAAATTACGAAATAATGAAAATAACACTGACATCTCATTTTAACAAACATATTTACCAAAATTACTCAAAAATATCTTGAAATACTAAAGAGTAAATTTATTCAATATAATCGTCATTGGTATAAACCATGGCCTCCATACGACTCCTGAATCTGTTACAACTATTCTGCACGGTCTCCTTGTTTGAGTTCATGAACGCTGCCATAATCCTTACCTTCGTTTCATTTTTCGGGTTACAAGGAATTTTGTGGGTCTCTCGCACAACTGCGCCCCACGCATAATAAATCAAGGGGGTTGCAGTCTGGGGAGATAGGTGGCCAGATATAAGTGGAGATGTGGTTGCAGAAATTGTCTGACAGCTATGACTGGGTTCTGCGGCTTGTGTGACATGATGCAGAGTCCTGTTGCCAGACATATAGTCTTCCAGCAGCCACCCTCTTGACCCAGGGCAGCACTACCTCCTCTATGCACGACGTAGATCTCCGTATAGAGTCTGAGGACCTGTGGGAAGATGAATGGAGGCATAACGTCGACATCACTAGTGATCACTCCAAACACGATGATGTTGTACGGATATATACTCCAACTCATTCTCAATTCTCCGCACTGTCCTCAGATTGACACCCAAACACACTGAAATGTTTGTATTGGAGCTTTTGACATGAATGCCAAGCAGGACAGCATGCTGCTTCCAGATTTCTGACGGAGGGAATTGCCTCATGTTGCTACCGAAGACGGTGCCCAGCTGACCCTACTATACTGTGAAGTCACTGACACGCCCACACAAAAAAGCAAAAACAATACATATGTGGGAAATCAACAATCATGTACGTACAAGTATGCCAAAAAAGCAGGGTCTAATATAGGTACGTACCTAGGTGGCTCTGTATGTATGTAAACATATATGTAGATATAATAATAGACACTCTCTAATTGCGATGGACTGATTTAAAATCCAATCAAACCCATCTGATATGGATAAAACAAAGAAGCAGACAGTTGTGTTCTGGACGCTGGGGGTGATAAGGTGTCTAATTTAATTTATGGTTACTAATTATCCCCAAAGATCCCAAGACGTTTTTGACTCACAATACGTTTTCGACTCACAATATAGATTTTATTCTAATCTGAGGACACCGAAGTGGGAAAACGTAATGGCGAAACGCACCTTTAATATATATATATATATATATATATATATATATAGTTTAAGAAAAACTAGGTAATCCGTATGAGGAAACCTGAGGAGGATAAAATCCAGAGAGCTCAATGTAAATCCAGAGCAAATAATTTAAATAAAAACAGACCACTTTAAAATTCCATGTAATAAATTATTTCACCACAGCCCTTTTAAAGAACTGAGGATCATCAGACTTTACTTCCCAAAAAAAGATGAAAAGAAAATTTACACATTTTTGACGAGCCGTATTAAACATATGTAAATTAACAAAGTGAGGAAGTGAGTGGGAGGAGAGAGAAGACACGAGTGAGTTAGCAGATACTGACACATTTAAACGGTTAACTTAACGGAAGTTATATTTTAGTTAAGTTAATATGGGGTAATAATTAAAAATTTAAGTAGAAGAGATTACCTATCTAGAAACAATCACGGGTTAAATTCATGAACAAAATTCAAACGGATAGAGATATCTATTTAATAATCAATAATGAAAATTTTTAAAGAGATTAAAAAAAAAGATTACTAGAAGTAAACTTCTAGTTAATTTACATATATATTGTCAGCCACAGACACAATATTTCGCTGTATCACAGCCCTCTCGTGTGGCTAGATGTCCGATTGCTTCAAGTTTGGATGGAAACACGACCTAGGCTACCGTCGCATGGCAGAGAAAAAAGGAAATTTTAACGTTTTCTATATGAAATGCGTCAGTGACCCAGGAAGCTCAATTCAGTTGAAGAGCAATGCGTTAATTGCAGAAAGGGCCTTCTGTTTTTAAAATAACACATTTCTCAAGCGAGATCAATCGGATTTCCCGGGAGCATATATATTGTCATCCACATACAGACTGTTTCACTCTCTATCACTGCTCTTCAGTGTAGCTAGACATCCGATTACTCTTATACATACATATATATATATATATATATATTGAACAAGGGTTGTAGATTAATATTCTTTCGTTTTTTTTTAATTATTATTTCATTTAGATTCCTCGACTAGTTTCGACCAAAATCGGGAGGAGAAATATTCCTGCTTGCTGGTAGCAGTAAACTACAGAAATGAATCTCATATATATGTATGTGTGTGTGTGTGTGTGTGTGTGTGTGCATGTGTGTGTGCGTGCATGCGTGTGTGTGTATAGCATCTCCAAATACAAGCCTTTTTCGCTGTATCACAGTTCATAAGTATGACTACAAATCCGATTGCTTCAATCTGGGTATCGAGACTCGACCGATTTGGCATCAGTCGGAAACAGTGAAAGGGAGTCTTTTAGCGTATTATATACGTGATGTATATAAACAGAGAAAGGGATTTTTTATGTATTATATACCTGATGTATATGCACGCCAAAATCAGCAGCCAGAGCGCTCATGAAATTACACAAGTACAATAACAAGCCAAAATAAAAATCCTTGAAGCCCTTTTAAAACCCAAAATAAATAAAGTCAAATATGTGAATAGCAACAAAGTCCTTAAATCCTTATGAAAGAAAAATTACATACGTATGAACAAAAACAAAAAAGTTAACTGAAGATCGGTGCGTTAATAGCATGAAAAGCCACTTGTAAAAATTCCCTTTACCCATAGTGCTCAATCATTGAACGAGTGTATAGTTATCCATATACAAGCCTATTTCGCTGTATCACAGCTCATCATTGTGACTAGACATCCAGTTGCTTCCTAACGGGATAAAAATTTAACCGATTTGGCATTAGTCAGAGACTATACGCCTAAGCAATCGGCGCACAACAGAGAAAGGGAATCTTTTAATGTATTATATACGGGATGTATATGAACGTCAAATCAGCAGCCAGAGCGCTCAATTCATGACTGAAGAGCGATGCGTTAATTGCAGGAGCAGCCAGTATTAACAATTCCCTTTTCTCCATAGTGCTCAATCGGATATATATATATATATATACATATAAATATAAATATAAATAAAGATAACTAGACTCGTTTCGAAAAACCCTCGAATTTTTGATTTGTTAATCAAATCAATTTCGAGGGAAAAAATGTTTTAAAAAAAGAAAGAGCTACAAACATGAACTTCTGCCGACAAGTAATCGCACAGATGCAGGTCTGAAGCCCAAAGAAAAAACCCCGATACGAGTAACAACTAACTAACAAAAGAGCTCAATACAATCGTAGAGCATACCTAGATACACCTAGTGAGCCAGACAAACCTACCTAGGTTTCACCTAAACGGATCGTCAGGGAAAGCTTGGCCAAGCTTTCCTGACGATCCGTTTAGGTGAAACCTAGGTAGGTTTGTCTGGCTCACTAGGTGTATCTATATATATATATATATATATATATATTACAATGGATTTTTTGTCCGTTATATCTTTATCACTTTAAACGTTATTTTTAGTGGATACCTGTATTTAAGTAGGTGCTCCGTTTATTTATTAAACAGTATATTTATTTATTTTCGACTACGGATCTGAATGGTCAAGAAATGCCATTAAAAAACATTTGCACTCTCCGGTACGGTTTGAACCTACATCACTCAGAGCAGAGAAAGCTAGCGTCAAGCCCGATACGCATTAACCGACTTTGGCACGAAACGCAGTCGGTCAGGCGAGTCCAAATTTAATGCCTTCAAGCGAACTCTTCCCGTCATAGAATCTCACTAAGTTTTTTTTGTTGATATATATATATATATATATATATATATATATATATATATATATTATTTATTTATTAAACATAGCCAAGTCGGTTTTCTGGGCCTCCTTATTGATTTCGTGTTCTTCATTTTTCCCATAAATACTAAAATGGTTTAATAGAGATAAGATTTTATCGATTTAACTGCCAGCATTCATATTCCCAAGTCTTCGTGGTTTATTCTTGTTTTTAGATCGTAATCTAAATTATTTACGCCTTTTCTTGTTGATTTTATTTAATATTCTTTTGTAAAATGCTAGTCATACAGAAAGCACTAGTCCGAGTTAGTGTCCTGCTATCTATAATTTTTATTATAGTCCTTAACATTGCCAGTTTTACATTCCAGTTGCAAATTATAGTTCGAAATGACTACTGTATATTGTGCTGGGAAATCATGTACATTTACGTTAAAATTTTCCGTTCTCTGACGTGCACCCGTAGGGGTAATATCTCTGACTGATGCCAAATCCGTCGAGATTCGACCCCGGCTTGAAGTAATCTAGCCACAAGGTTGAGCCGTGATACAGCGAAACAGACTTGTATATGGCTATATATATATATATATATATATATATATATATATATATATATATATAATATAAATTAATTGATTTAAAATGTTTTTTCGCTACAAGTTCTAACCATGTTTTCAAAATGGAAGCTGAAAGCTCAGAATTTAATTTTGTAATTCAAAATTAAATTTGAAAGCTCGAATTTAATGGTTAAATTACAGCGAAAAAAAAGATATTTTAAATCAATTAATTTATAATATTAATGCTCTGTAAATTTACATTGAACACTATTTTGTAAAAAAAAAAAAGATTTATAAGAACAACGGATTATATATCTTACTATTTCTTTTTATATATATATATATATATATATATATATATATATATATATATATATATATATTCAAATCGGTTTAGTTAAATAATTTCGACGTATCATGTCAATTAATTTTCGATGTGATCTTTTCAAGTTCAGAGATTTTTTTTTTTTTTGGTAGATTTAGAAAATTGTGTAAGAAAAATACAAAAATATTCTTTCGAATATTCTCCACCCCAGTAATTTCAATGTTTCTTTGAATTTAAATCAATTAAACTGTTTGTTTTTACTGCTTTTTTTATTCTACATTTTAAACTTCAAAGTTCGGGGGTCCTTTTGTTTTCTGTCTTTTCTGTGTAAGGCGGAGTAACTTAATACGTATATAATTTTTTTCACATGCATTTGAGTACTTTGTTGGTATACTCATAGTGGACATTATTTTGGTTTTTAACTGTTATATAAAGGGCTTTAAGAATTTTTAAATGTTGCTTGTTATTATTTTTATGTGATATAGAGGACTTTTTAAGAAATATCTGTTTAATCTGTGAGTGTAAGCATGAGTGTTCCTTTAGGTGCTGATGTATTGAGCTATGTTCAGGCAAGTGAAATGTAAGTGTTTTGTTAGAATCGTCGTATGAATGCCAACATTTTTATCAAAGATACAATATCCTAAAGGACATTGAAATTAATATATATATATATATATATATATATATATATATATATATATATATATATATATATATATATATATATATATATTAAACAATATACGGACACGACAGTGATGATAGTCTCTCATTGTTTACATAGATGATTTCTAAGCAATGATAAACACGCGCATATAAGCCGAAATTTTCAGAAGCCATTGGTTTATACCAACGGCTTCCCATACTTCTACAATTCACTCTCGTGTGGTCATATGTGACGTCATGAGATGCGGTGCGATTTTAGCTCGTAGCGTCTTATATGTTCGTGTTTATCGTAGCTTAGAAATCATCTATATATATATATGTGTGCGTGTGTGTTTGAAAATTACACGCGTGTGTGTGTGTGTTTGAAAATTTACATAACTACTAGAAAAATGTACGATTCGTGATTTCCCACCTGATGAAGCGTTAAAAAAGATTTTAAACGTTGAAACAAGATGTACAGAATTTTGTAAATTGTGGGTATGTGCATGTTCTAATGCAGAAAATTTACACATAAAAAAATAAATATTTATATGAACGTATAAATATTTAAAACTCAAACTTCGTATTGCATTGTCTGTTTTAATTTAATGTTTTGAACTATACCTTCTTGTAGTAAAAAATAAGTTCTTTTACACACACACACATCATATATATATATATATATATATATATATATATATATATTGAGAGAGAGAGACATTCGAAAGTAATCAGGAGAAAAATAATATAAAATAAAAAGTTAATACAAATTTTGACAAATCTTTCGATAACACAGAACAACATAAATTTGAAAGGCTTAATAAAAACATTGATATAAAAGAACTTGTCTGTAATATTTAACAAAACACGTATAAAGTGATTGTTGCTGTGGAAATAGATCTTATTTAACTTTAATACGTACATACGTATAATGGGCTTATGGCTATATAATGTTGACACAATTCTAGTACGATCACCGAAGTTAACTAAAAACGAACCTGGTTAGTACTTACATAGGTGACTGCTTGGAAATACCAGATGCTGTGAGTTTAGATGTGCGGGTGGTGTAATAGTTATCGACTCGTAATTAGAAGTTGGATAGTAGAGTTTCAATTACAGTCGGGTTCGCTATATTGACATACGTGCAAATACAATTGGGAAAGGCATGAATCCACCACTTATGGGCTAATTAATAGGACTTGTATCAATAAATCATTATTATCTCAAAAAAAAAAAATTCTTAGAATCTAAAAATATTTTCTTGCTTTAAATAACCTACAATATGTTGCTAAGTCGTAAAAAAATCACAAATCAGTAGAAATCCTCATCTTGGTTCATATATGTTTTCACTGTCACTTTTTGATTGAAGGTGTCGGTTTACTTGTAAATTCTAAATTTCCTTAATGCTTTTTCATATTTCTTGTCCATAGTATCCACAACATTTATCGGCAGAACGACATCTCTCTGCTTTCAAGTCCCCGGAGTCGTTCAGCTTTCTTTCTATCTATCAACATTCTCTACATTATTATACTTTGATTAGTTTCTTGAAAAGAGAGTTTCAGTAGAAGAGAATTCATTCTTCATGGATAAAACTACATACCTTCCACAAAAGCATCTTTATTAAACGAATCCAAAGCCTGCTGCCTGCGTACCGAAACTAATAAAAATCAATTCCAATAAGACTGAGGATACTACTACAAAAAGATGTCTATCACACAACACTATTTAAGATGCTTATCGCGCAAAAGATGTTTATTAGACAACGCAAGATATATATGCCTATCACAAAAGGATGACTATCCCAGAACACAAGATGTCTATCACGCGAATGATGCCTGTCACACAGCACAAGTTAATCTGCCTATCACACAAAATATGCCTATCGCACAATACAAGATGCCCATTACACAAAAAATGCCTATCACACGACACAATATATTAAGTCTATCACACAAAAGATGCCTCACATACAACACAAGATATGACGCCTATCGCACAAAATATGTCTATCATACAAGATATGGTGCCTATCACACAAAATATGTCTATTACATAAGATATGATGCCTATTACACAAAAGATGCTCAATATAAGATGCCTATTACATAGAACAAGTTAATCTGCCTATCATACAAAAATAGCTATCACACAAAACAAAATATTATGCCTAACACAAAAGACACCTGCCACACAAGATAAGATGTCTATCACACAAAATATGTCTATCACAAACACAAGATATCATGCCTATTACACAAAAGATGTCTATCACACACAACAATACAAGGTGCCTATCACACAAAAGATGCCTGTCACACAAAACAAGATAATATGCCAATGCCACAAAAGATGCCTATCACAGAGCACAATATAAGATGCCTGTCACACAAAAGATGCCTATCACAGGAGATAAGATTCCTATCACACAAAAAATGCTAGCATACAACACAAGATAAGATGCCTATTACACAAAAGATCATTTTATGTATAATCCTGCCTCGGGGTTGGGTTCACTTTTCTCACCCTGTGCAACCATGCTTTTTTTTCCGTCGGATATGATTATAGAAACCGACTTTTTATCATTTCTACCCAGGAAGAGATCCTTATCAAATCTACTATTCAATGATGAGCAGAGGACGATAATGAGATGCAGTCAGATGATGATGAACACATTGTCCATGTTTAGACACCTATCTGAGCTAAGGAAATTGTTTCAGGATGCAAGTGTGACATATTGAACTGCCTTGGTAATTCTGGTGCAGTTTGCTGAGGATTTTTCGTCAACTGCAATATACAGAAGGCCAGAATTAACAGAAATGAATCGTTCAAATCGAGTGGAATATGCGAGAGAAAACCTTTTCTCAATTGAAAGTGACCAAACGATCATTGACATGTTCGACAATTACAGTTTCATTTACGTCGAGGAAGCGAATATTTATTGCCGTTTCAATTGCTCAAAAGATCTTTTTGAATTCATACAGCATACGCTGTTTGATATGTCTTTGATCTAAACTCATTTTAAAATGGCAAAATCGATACAACATTGACCCATTCTGATATTACGTAATGAAAAAATATTAGAACGGAAAAATTGATATTAATTTTAGCGTAAGTATTGAAATATTACCCATAAATTGATCAAAGGTGCGACAGGATCTATTGCATAAACGTTATGAATGTTAATTTCTCAAATAAAGGTTAACTTCCAAAGCTGAACCTGCAGTCCAAGATGACATTTCTTTCTGTTAACTTCATTGATCACTTTGTTGTAGAATGAATCGACACGCATACGAGCTCAATATTCTTCAAAAGGTTTTGTATTCATGCAAATGGAAATCGAATTACTCAGTCTTGTCTAAATAGTAAATCCGATAAGCATGATTAAATAAAACTGGCAACTGGTCTTCAAATATTTCTTATTTGGGACAAGAAATGGTTTTTAAATTATACCAACTCAAAAATAAAAAAAGGGCACCAGAAATGAAATTGCTATATTTTAGTCATATTAGAGAACCATTTTGCACCCGCTTCAGCATGGCTAATGCTAATATCAACTCATTTCGCTTTGTTGGTTTTACGTTTGCCACTGACATGAAGGGGAGTGATTATATTGTATCAATTGATATGTCTGCTGCTAGAAACACTGTGTCGTGCCAGACAATTTCTTCTCACCAGGGTCTCTTTTGCATGCTTATATATATATATATATATATATATATATATATATATATATATATATATATATATATATATACCTTTTGTCCGTGCATTGAATAATACTGCCGTATATGGTCTGGTGGTCCTCTTCGGATGACCAAGGACACATTCAAAAACCTAGGCAGAGTATTGCGAGACAGGAGGATTTCTTTGATAACAAAGGAAATAATGCTGAACTGTTACATGACAATTATCCTTCTTTACGACAACGAATGTTGAACCATTTCCTCATCGATGAAGAAGAGACTCGAGGCGACTGAGATGGGTTCTACAGAAGGATGCTAAGGATATCATGAACCGAGCGTCTGAGCAACGATGAGGTCTTAGTGATGTTGCAACCAAGGAGGAGGCTTGTACTTAACACCAGGAAAAGGCAACTGAAGTTTCTGGGACACATAATGAGGAAAGAGGACCTGGAGAATTTGATACTCACGGGTCGAATAAAGGGAAAGAGAGACAAGGGAAAACAACGCATGACATAACTAGCAGGCTTATGCAAGTGGCCGAGAGAACGTGGTCTGGGGAAGGTAGCAGAGGAAAGTAACTTGTTGAGAGCTGCAAGGGATAGAGGGAGGTGGAGAGCCATGATCGCCTACGTCCTGAAAGGATATGTCACATAAAAAGAAGAAAGATACATTAAGCAAGTGGATGACAGAACGTGGTCTGGGGGAGAAAGCAGAGGGAAGAAACTTGTTGAGAGCTGCAAGGGTTAGAGGGAGGTGGAGAGCCATGATCGCCTACGTCCTGAAAGAACATGGCACATAAAAAGAAAGAAAGACTGTCCTGGAATTCCCAGCAAAATACAAGGAAGGGTCTGTAATGTTATCGGTCTTGAGCAGGCATCTCGGCTTCAGTCACTTTCTCACTGCTGTGACGAGGCTTCTACAAATATTTTCATCGCAGTTTTTCTAATGAACATTCACCCTTTGTCATATAATGGAATATGCATAAACCTGTGTTCCTCCTCACTAGAATATGATTGGCTGGTGTCCGTCATAAATACAGACGAACGTGTAGGTACGATAGAGTTTAAGTCTATGACTACGCCCATTGGACTACGCCATTGACTATTCTATTGGTCTACACCAATTGCCTAAGCATATTACCTGCGACTACGACGAGTACCAGTCGATTACTGCTACCGTGTAGTACTTGGTTACCGTAGCCAAAACCACTTCAATCAAATACATTTCTTTCCAGGACATATCACTTTGTATATCGATCGCCATGCATTTAAGCGTGCTACTCGATTGACAGTTAGGTCTCATCGTTTTATTTTTCAAATAGCTAGATGTAATCGTGAATTCTATTCTAATAGTTTCTTTTCTCATTTGCGGAAATATTTTCGGTTCATTTTCTATTTATCTGTTAACTTTGATCTTCCAAAATTTAAATGCGACATCAATTGCCATCTTCTGACTTTCTTTAACCCGTTATTTTATTGTCCTTTCTGCTTACTAATTTCTTCCTCTTTTCTTTAAATCTCAGTAACGACTTGCATCTTAGTGGCATTCTCGCCTTGCTTTTGTTGAAATTATTATAAAGAAAAAAATATCTTTTCTTTAAGAAAAGGAAAGATAATCTAAATCAACTGCCTTTTCTTTTCTTTTTTTTCTCATTCATTCAATCTTAACCCTTCAACATACTTTCTCTCTTCTCTGTGTGTATGGGACTGACGCGGAAGTCGTACACGGAAGCAGGGCTTTCTCTGTCTACACTACTCGACTAATGTCCTTGTTCACAATTTATCCAAAGAAACGAAGGAAAGGCGGTGGGCGTTAATATCATCACGTGTGTGAAGAACAAATATGCATGTCGAAAATATTTATGTAAGCCGTGTATGTTGCATTTTGGCTAATTTTGAACATTGTTTGGGTGCCGAATCCAAGAACTACAACCACTTCTATCGTTATCTTTTGTTTTCCGTTTCCAGAATACCATATAGTAAGTTGCACAAGATTCTGTCACAAGTATTTAATGCTGACTATGTAAATATTTTATACCCAAAAACTTTATATTATTTCCATTCACAGCATAAAAAATGCACTTACATGCTATTATCATAATATATACACTTACTTTATAATGTTTACACCATAAGTTTTAACAATACAAATATACTGCCATTTTCATAATGCGTTATCATAATACAAAATACTGGTATTTGAGTAATAAGGTATTCAATAACATCCATATTTTTGCAGGAAACGTTCAGAATTCATTTGAGTATTATGGGAAATGTAGCTATATACTATTTTTTTTATAAAAAAAAGTACTGCAAAATAAGGAGTTAACCTAAAAAAGAGTCGTAAAATAAGCTACGAAAAAGTATAGGCCGATTTATCATGTGGGGCCAAAGTTGGGACCCCAGAAGGAAAACACGGAACACGGATTAGATGTAAGAAAGATATATTAACAACAGGTTACAGAGATAGTGTAAGCGGAGCTTACTATATGTTAGTGTCCAACACTGGTAGTCGTACGAGACTCTCACTGTCACTCTCTGTCTCTCTAGAGTGCTATGTCGCCTATTTAATATAAACCTGGAAGAGTCTATTGTGTAGGTAGTTTCCGGTCTCACAATACTTACCTCAAAACCTATGTAGGGCAGAGTGTTGCGTGTCGTCCATTCAGATCCCAACACTACTTAATAGATTTCGTCAACAAAATACAGTTTCTTTCTTCTCAATCCTTTTATTATATGAGAGAGAACAACTTGGTAGTATCGGTAGGAGTGGAAGGAAGAACAGAGAAAACGTTTACCTATTCGTTGGATTAGTATTCCGCCATTGGATGCAGAAAGCGTGTCAAATTCCGGCGGCTCTATGCCGACAATGCGCTGATTTACACCCGTATCAAAAACTGAAACAAAAGCAATTCATCACCTTCAAAATTCAACGCCCACAAAATATTCTAAGCCATCATTTGCCATCCTGGCCCAGACACTCAATTCCGTAACAGAGAGTGATTAATAATTAAGTTTTTATTACAGAAAATATATATCTTGGAAAAAGCCTAACGGATTGTTGTGGATTCCGAGAATGGAATCCTGCACAAATAAATAAACAACGCCAGTATTTGAGATAGAAAAATAAGTGTATTAAACGTAAGAATACAGACTTGAAGTGAAGATTAGTAGTTAAGAATACGGGTTAGTAGAAAGTATATGTACAAGTCTCTGTCAGTAAAGCCGTAACCATCTCTCTCTCTCTCTCTCTGGACTCTTGTATAACACTCTGAGAACACCCTTTGTCTGTCTCCGTATCTCTCAACTTGTCTCAACGTATCTCAACGTATCTCCACGTATCTCAACGTATCTCGGTATTTAATATCCCACCCACGAAGAATATATGTGGCACAAGACCGAGTTTAAAGTGGGTTTCTCCGAGCCCGTAGGCTTGGGCAAAAATATACCCTTTGAACCCGCCTAGACGGGTTCAGGGCCTGTCTACCTCCCCGGACGAAACCTTGCCCTTCGGCAAAACATCGTCCGCCTTCCTCTCTGCCAAATCAGAGAGTTCGACAAACGTCGAGACTGTATCTCGACGGATCCCAACGTCAGGTATTCTCTCTGTCAGTATAAGTATACTTTGGACGAGTCTATCTTATGTAAAAAGGGGAGAGCCCCACAACACGGACAATGTTCTTTCTTTGCATACATGGAACTTAGATCACAGGGTTTTTTTATGTCCAATTTTATGCGTTCAGTGTTCAATGCTCAATTCCCTTATTCGTCTTATATGTCAATGTATAATGTATTCCTAGATTTTGTATAGGTCGAACTGTTCTTACTTCGGTTAAGAAGAAAAAAATATTGCATTTCCCCATTTAAGATGTTTGGTATTGAGTTTGGTGCCACCGGCGTCGATCTTCTCTCTGTCAAATTGTAATAAATCCTTTTTGAGTCGAAATTTGTTTACGGAACACAGACTGTTGGCAATAAACCGTTGATATGTCGACACGGCATTCAATATCCTTCCTGACCTCAACACGAATTCTAAATTTGTCCGCTGCTGATCTCAATCAAATAGGATTGGCTGTTTCTTCAGGTGTTGCAGAGTTCGACTCCTAATAACAATAACTTACCATTCTGAAGAGAAACGAAAAGATTTAGAGGCTCTTGGTGGATGGAGAGAATGAAGACTGGACGGACAAGTATATGAGCAAATGAAAATGAAGATGAAAACAGAACTATGACAAGGACAAAGGAAAGAAAGAAAGAATGAATGAAAGAAAAAAGAAAGAAAGAGGAAAGCTAGAAAAGACAAAGAAAAAGAAGGAAAAAGACAAAAAATCCAAAGAAAGAAAGACTGAAAGAAAGAAAGATAGAGCTGAAATAAAAGAGCAAAAAGTGAAAAATATGAAGAAAGAAAGGAAGAAAGTAAGAAACAAAATTAACAAGAAAAAGAAAGATAAAAAAAAACGGAGAAAGAAAAATATAGAAAAAGAAAGCTTAAAAGGAAAGAGAAGCAGAAAAAAGAGAAAAAGGAAAAGAAAGAAAGAAAGAAAGAAAGAATAAACATTATAAAGCGGAAGTTGAAAAATAGGGAAAAAAACAAAAGGTAAAAAAAGAAAGAAAGAAAAATGAAAAGGAAAAAGGAACAGCAGGAAAGACACAAAAAGTAAAATAAAGAAAAAAAGAAAGAAAGGAAGAATAAAGAAAGAAAAATAAAAGCTGAAAAGGAAAGAGAAGCAGAGACAAGATAAAAAAGAAAAGAAAAAAGAAAGAAAATAAGAAAGAAAGAAAGAATAAACGATATAAAGCGGAAATTGAAAAAATAGAGGAAAATACAAAAGGCAAAAAAAGAAAGAAAGAAAGAGGAAAAGGAAAAAGGAACAGCAGGAAAGAGACAAAAAGTAAAATAAAGAAAGAAAAAAAGAAAGAATAAAGAAAGGAAGGAAGAATAAAGAAAGAAAAATAAAAGCTCAAATGAAAAAAAAAAGAAACAGCAATTAAAATTCAAAATGCTAAAGACGGAAAGAATGAGACTGAAAATGAAAAAAAGCGGCAAAAAGATAAAAACTAAGAAAGAAAGAAAATTAGAAAGTAGAAAGATTTAAAAGAAAAAGAAACACAAAGAGAAAAAAAGAAACGAAAGAAAGGTAGAAAGAATGAGAGAAATAAGAACTGAAATTGAAAAATATAACAGGGGTAAAGACAAACTTAAAAAAAAATTTAAAAAAGAAAGCTGAAAATGAAAACAAAACAGCAGTAAAAAGACAGGAAGCAGAAAAGAAAGAAAGAAAGAAAGAAAGAAAAAGAAAGAAAGAAAAAGAAAGAAAGAAAGAAAGAATGAAAGAAAGCCGAAAAAGATAAAAGCAGGAAAAATGATAAAAAGCAAAATAAAGAAGACAATGAAAAAGAGAAAATGACGAAAAAAAATGGGGAAGGAAAAGAAATAATATAAGAAAATTAAAATTTCCCTCTTCAGAAATTACTTGTAATACGGAAGGAAATTCCAATTTTGTTTCTATTTGAAATTACTGATGAATTTTAATTCTGACGTTCATGATTTAATTACGCTGTCCTCCTTCTATAAAATATATATGCAAATACACATATTGCATCGTTAAACATTTGTGTTTTATCAAATTAAACAAAATATTGCAATAACGATCCTAAAATTGAATACATGTCAAACAATCAGGAATATTCCATTCTTTATCTGAAGTAAGAGCCGTGCATATCGTACGTGCTAACTAAAGAGGAACAAGGGAACAATCGTAATTATAACTAAAAATATTGGCCCAACCTACTTTCTGAAAATTCATTTGAGATTTTTCCATTATTAATTCTCTCCCGAAAATAATTTGTAGAGCATTCCATATATATATATATATATATATATATATATATTGAACAATAAAAAATATTAAAAAATTAAAATCTTCAGACACACTGGCTTGTAGATTAATATTCTTTCGTTTTATTTATTATTATTTCATTTAAATTCCTTGACTAGTTTCGGCCAAAATGGCCATCATCGGGAGAAGAAATATTTCTGCTTGCTGGTAGCAGTAAACTACAGAAATGAATGTCTTGATGGAGAAAATGAACTTTTGTCTGTCGTTTTGATTTGTTTTTTTAGTTTTTTTATCTTTTTAACATGAATCTTTTAACATTCCTTCTGTTGGTCAAACGGTCTCTTTTAAGTTGTTATTTGAGATAAGAGCTGGATGGATTCATGCTACTCAGAATTCCCTTGGTCATTTTGACAGTTTTATTGGTTCTTGGAGAGGGGATGTGTATAAGAATATATATATATATATATATATATATATATATATATATATTTGGTTGGATATATGTGAATATATATATATTTTAATCGCATAAACGAGATTATTATTCTTTTTTTTTTACACGTTTACATGTTTTAAACGTTTCATTATGATATATATATATATTTTTCTTCTTTTTTTTTTAAGCCCTCTTGGGTTAACTCGCTCTTTTTTTGTCAACATGTCTTAGATGTTTTATGTAATTTATAAGATCTTTCGGTTTTAACTCGCTGTAATTTATTTATTTCTTATACATACATTATTATTCGTAAAGTTTTAAAACGGTTTTATTTATAAGCACTCTCGGCTTGATTCGCTGTATTCTGTTTATTAATTTCAATGGCTGTATTTTCTTATCTCTGTATATAGTAATTATTGCTGGTGAAATGAAACGTGAGGGGAAGTGGGTAAAAACGGAAAACATAATTACCTTCTAAGTATCCGATGAGGGGGTGTCCACCACAAAAAAGAAAAAGTAAAAAATTACCCGTAAACGGCTTAATTAGATCTCGCACCGTTGTGATTGGCTGTTGGTCAATCTCCAATCAAATGTGAGATTACGGGGTATTCTTATAAAAGTCAGCACAAACAAGCATTTTTTTTTAGCGGGCATTTCAGAGTCTGAGGGGGTCGATTTGGTGAGGTCAGTATGATGTTTGAAAGACCCGAAACTGCCCAATGATCCTTTTCTAGAACATCACTGACGACGCCCTCTAGCGCTAAAGGAGCGTATATTCAAAGTATATATATATATATATTATATATATATTCTCTTTCTCCCGCTATGGATAAATAGCAAAATAGACTTGGATGGCAACTGTTCTAGAAGAAGGACAACTCTGAATGCAAAATCTGCGGTGGAACGTTTGAGGACCTTGTGACATGTAGTGCACCAGCTCTCTGCATTCGGCCCTTTAAGAAGTGTGGTTGGTTCCGCACAAAACCTTCATCACTATAATCAAATCATATCTGCTGGTGTCTTGGCTTTCAGTTTCTCAGAACTGAGCTGCTTGACCCTCATACGTCGAATACAACACGAGAGACCATTATATATATATATATATATATATATATATATTCATAATTCATGAATCGGTAGTACAAATAGAAAAAAAAAAGTATTATTAGACGAAGCGTTTGGTCCAATGTGGATTTTTAAAGGGATAAACGAAATCTATTTATTTAAAAAAAAGTGACTATTAAAAACAAAACAAAATGTCCCTAGCAAGTGAAAGAATTTAGAAAACGCTATTGTATTCATATTGCTAACTCAAAATCACGTCGCGTACTGTCACGTGTGGAGATATTGTTTTTATTCTTGTGTTGACGGATTCAAACATTTTCTTTTGATTTCTTGATACATTTGTGTACATTTGCTTGGGAGGTGAAATAGGGAAAAAGCCTGACCGTAGATTACTATTTGGATAATATTCAATGGCGGCACTCCCGAGGATTTTGATTCTGAATGAGTTCTTTTCTATTTTTCTGAGTGTAGCATTTTTAAAGTCATAATTGTGGTTGAATTTATTTCTATGCATGACTAGTGTCAGGTCTCTTTTGTGCTCATAGATGCAATAATATTTCTGAAGCAAGCATTTAGAAAATAAATTGCCAAAACTGTTCCTTCCAATCTATTGGAGAAACAAACAGAAATTTAAAAAACAACAAAAAAATAAAAACGCATCTATGGGTTTTTTTTAATTTTTTTTTTTTTTTAACTGATTGTGCATGTGTTCTTTTATGAATCTCAAGTTATAGGAATGTTTTATATTCCGCCATTCCTATAACTTCGGATTTATACATAAAAAAATACAAGAAATGTTAAATAAAAAGTTTAATCGCAGTGCCTTGTCTTTAAAGCAACTTGTATAAAGGAGGTAATTATTACTCATATACATACACACACATGAGGCGCGCACTCCCACGCAGACACACACACACAGAAACACACATATATATATATATATATATATATATATATATATATATATATATATATATGTTATAGGATAAAAGAACGAATAGGAGATGTTTATAGATATTTTGAAAGGAAAGAAAGAGAAAATGCACGTATTTTTATTTAAGAAAACATCATGTGCATGTATCTTGTCAAGCAGCATACGTGTGTACAATTCAAGTGTGTAAGTTTCTCATAATTCTAGTTTTGAGAGAGAGAGAGAGAGAGAGAGAGAGAGAGAGAGAGAGAAATAGACGGAAATAGCTAGACAGGAGACTGAATGAGAGAAAAACAAAAATATGAAACTTATAAACGTTAATATTAACCGAGGCAAAGTGTGTGTTTTTCGTGTTATATATATATATATATATATATATATATATATATATATATATATATATATATATATATATATATATATATATATATATATATATATATATATATATATATATAGAGAGAGAGAGAGAGAGACGGAAATAGCTAGATAGCTAGACAGGCGACTGAATGTGAGAAAAACAAAAATATGAAACTTATAAACGTTAATATTAACCGAGGCAAAAGTGTGTGTTTTCGTTTTATATATATATATATATATATATATATATATATATATATATATATATATATATATATATATATATATATATATATATATATATATATATATATATAGAGAGAGAGAGAGAGAGAGAGAGAGAGAGAGACGGAAATAGCTAGACGGGCGACTGAATGAAAGAAAAACAAAATATGAAACTTATAAACGTTAATATTAATCGAGGCAAAGTGTGTGTTTGCGTGTTATATATATATATATATATATATATATATAGAGAGAGAGAGAGAGAGAAAGAGAGAGAGAGAGAGAGATAAACAAATCTATCAACCCCAACCCCTAGAAAAACAAAGTAGATCATTCGTATACCATCTCCTACACCAACGTGAGGGGGCTACGTTCCAACTTTTCAGAAGTGACATACCTTCTTTTCCAATCTAAATCAGACCTCCTTCTACTTTCTGAAATCAGTATCAACGCCTTATATGCACTAAGGTAGTTCCCAGTCCTGCGCCTCTCACCTCTCATAGCCAAATATGACCATCTAATTCGTTACGGTCATGGACTCAAAGCCTGCATCAAGGACGAGTTTCCCTGCGAGGGGGACGCACAAAACGAGAAACCCGCCCTCCAGTATATGTGCTTCAACGTGACACATATCCATAGTACCACATTCGTCATTGCTCTCTAACGTCCTCAGGACGAAGGGACTGTAATCTTCGACCGAATATCTGAGAAGATTAACAATATACCCACTGAGTTCCCCTCGGACAGCTTTCATATGATTTTAATATTCACCATAAAGAGTGGCTAGTTCCCTCCAACAAAACTGATGTTGAAGTCAGATATCCATCGCCTATAAACTAACCCAATTCATAGGAGAACCTAGCCGGATCACGGACACGACGTGACATCAAACGATCCTCCTCGACCTATTCCTAACCCCCTGCCTGATAAATGCCTCTAAAAAGTTTTACCTCCACTATACACGATAGACCATTCCCTACCGAACCGAAAAATGATAACAGCAAAAATTGCAATATGAGCATTGGTAAAAACTCGTTGTGAAAACATTAAGTTTATAAGTCACAGAAATTCATACGCAGATGTCCTGAAGGACACGTGGCACAGTGGATAATGGCGTTGGTCAGATCCAGCGACATGTGAGTTCAATACCTCTTTAAAGCAATGGGTGACGAGGAGCGGTGAATTAACATGAGATAACTGATATCCGTTAGATGTGGAACTAGAATAGTCTACCCCCATTGAGCAAAATAAAACGTTGTGATAAATATTCTATACATTTTAGTGTCCTTTTTCCTTATCTTGTTTATGGATGAATATTTGTTTTTCTATTCTACCCATATTAAACTTTATCTATTTTACCATGTTTATCTATATATCTTTGCCGGCATAAATTATATTTTAATAGTATGTTAGAATTTGTTTACTATTTTCAAATTTAAATATTTCTTGGTGGGTATACGTGTGTGTTTTTATCAATGTATGTGTGTATAATCACTTATACGTGCCTTTTATTGCATGTATATGTTTTTTTATGTTTTTAAAAGGTCGTGACACATAGTTCCTGTCTCGTCTCCTTTTTTATGTTTATATATCTAAATATGTCTAGGTGTTTGTGCATTATAATCTGAATGTCTATGTATTGTCTTTTGCAAGATTTCAAGTATATCTTCACTTCAAATATATTTAAGTCGTAACGGAAATTAGGGCAACATTAGATTTTAATGTTTATTCTAATTTAATATTTGGCCTTTCAATAAAAAGAAAATAAATAGCAAAGTTTTTCCTTTAAATAATTTAAAAAAAAATTTAAACTTAATATACATTAAATTTAAAATTGATAATTTTTAAATTTATAGTATAATTTATATAAATGAGTTGGAATGAATTCTATTTTAATCTAACCCTAACATTAAAGCATTAAATAATTATTATAACCATAGTTCATTGTCAAGTTTTTTGAATTCTCATATACTTGTATTTTGATTGGTCATTCCAGCTTATGTAACAGTCCTAATGATGGAAATAGTGCTAATCTAATTTTTGCTGTTATCATTTTTCAGTTACTACCTAGTTTCCATTAACGCCCCAAAAGTGTTTTCATATTGTTTCTTGACATACAAATTACAGAAGTCAGCAAGACGAAACTGTGTGTGAGATGAGTAAAATATCAGTTTATCGTTTTCCAAAAGACGAAGATGAGAGGGAACTATGGAGAAAATAAGTTTCAAATGCCAATCCGAATATTACAAAGAATACGGTAATTTGTCAACTACATTGACCATCAAATTTTGATACTATAAAAGTTCATGGAAAAATGCGCACCCAAAATCTACCATTTGTATAGCCAGGAGTCAAATACCAACAAGCTCTGATATTCAAAGAGATATAAAAAAAAACAAAAAAAAAACAAAAAACTCCAGTACAGCTCGAAATCAAATTAATGTTGAAATGAATGCGTTTTTTCAGAATTAAATAAGATTAATTATGCAAATTTTAAAGGAATCCTAATCAACAACAAAAAACACATTGTGTGTCCAGTTGTAGCATTTTTGGCTGAAAATATTTTAACTGTTCAGTCGTGAGAAAGTTATCGATGGTATTCGTCTCTTTATATTGAGACTTTATAAACAATGGCGGTTTGAAACCTTTCATTATGGAGTTAAATCTTATATTAGCAGCCTGTCCAAAAACCGCATAAATACAGTCGATACTTGGTCAACATTGAAAGAAAGTCTCCGCTATTTACATTCTGTGGCTTTAGATCACAAGAAGGATGACTTGAGGCACCCATTTTCAGCAATCTCCCCCCGCCCCAAAAAACGGTTCGAATGAAATACAGCTCAGATATATTCATATGTTCTTTTGAGTAATATGCAACACATCGATTATTGTATAATAGAAAGACAGGATTTTCAATTAACAACATTAGCTACATTAAGAAGGTTGACATCAAAAGTTTCCAAACTTAACCTTTTTTGCTCTTTGTATTTAATATTCTTAATGCTAGTCAAAAAAGGTTTATAATTCTCCATAATGAAGCATATATCAAGAAAATTTTAGTATATCATGGCAAACAAGTATTCGGTAAGTTAGTTGTCAATCCATTCCTACTTGCTCAAACAGATCTTGGTATGTATTGCTATGACTTAATGGAGGTCCGGTTTTCTTACAAGATTGATTCCAATTTCAAAATTAATATCAGCCTTTTTATTTGAACAAATTGAGTTAACAGCTCAGGCCATCACCTCTTTATCAGCAGATGTAAAGGCTGTTATATGTGATGGCAACCAAAATTATAACCCAAACTCCTTGAAAAAAAACTTGGTTAACTGAAAATAATAAAAATATACTTTTTTTTCATCCGTTGGAAAATATTCACAATTTTTTGCTCACAAAAAAAGACGAGAACTAATCTTTGATGATAAAGGAGTAAAACGAATTACAAAACTTAAACAGTTATATCGTTTTGAATCTGTAAGATTAATAAAACTTTCAGATTTAAATGAAATTTCCAAAGCCCATAGAAAGATAACAACTTTCTACTTGCCTCAGAGTGTTTTCAGAAAAAAATATAATGCACTTCTCACTCATTCTGGAAAAAGTGCGGATAAGAATGATACTGCCATTTTCATAAACAAGGTTTTGACATGACGGAAAATAAAACAAGCACACAAATAAATCCATCCATATATATATATATATATATATATATATATATATATATATATATATTTGAATAATATAGACGTCTATTTTATATTAATCCTCTCAAATTCACCGATCAATTAGAGATTAAGAAATTCTGCTATTTTCCAAAGTACATTGAATCTCATCCAAGATCATCTTCAGTGGGAAATGTCCCAGATAAGAAAGAATGAAATTAATGTGCATGAAACTAGTTAAGTTATGGTTAGTTTGAATATTAACTGTTAAGAATAAATCTGTCTCTTCCCAAGTTTACGTTTAAATTGGTTTGGTTTGGTTTGATTTGTTTTACGGCATATGAACCTCGATAACATTCATACTAGGAGAGACTATTTAATACAATATTTGTTAGTATTTTCCCCATAATGGATCCAAGAGCGATTGTATTGTATGTGTGATGAAAAGAATAAGGAGCTTTTATGTGACATCTGTCCTTCTTTACGGCAGCGAGTGCTGGACGATTTCCTCAACGACGAAGAAGAGACTCGAGGCGACGGAGATGTGCTCATACAGAAGGATGCTAATAACATCATGGACCGAGCGTGTGTGCAACGATGAGGTCTCAGAGAGGATGCAAACAAGTAGGGGGCTTATGTTTAACACCAGAATAAGGGAGTTGAAGGACACATAATGAGAAAGGAGGGCGTCGAGAATCTGTTACTCACGGGTCAAATAGAGGGAAGGAGAGACAAGGGAAAGCAGCGATCGACATACCTGGCAGGCTTGAGCAGGTGGATGACAGAACATGGTCTGGGGGAATTATCAAAGGGAAGGAAATTGTTAAGAGCTGCAAGGGATAGAGGGAGGTGGAGAACCATGATCGCCTCCGTCCTGAAAGGACATGGGACATAAAAAGGAAGATGGTTTTAAGGTCTGCCTAATATTTCCATGATGCATTAATGCACGATAAGACTCGGGATGCGCTTTTGATTAATGACTTCCTTCATAAAATCGAGAGAAACACAACAAAAACGACAACAATAACCTTATTAAAATTTTTCTTTTCATTCCTTTAGCTAGCACGACCGTTGCGCCTTGTCAATATCCCATAAATAATGGAGTATTCCGTTTGGATCGCGAGGAAAGAACGTGAAGACATATCAGTGACGCTACTTGGTTTCAGCGAGAAAAAGAAATAAAGAAGGGATGATAGAAATGTTTAGCGTCTTCTGCTAATCCCTCATAAATAATGGTCTATTCCGTTTTAATCCTATATGGAAAAGACGCTACTTGGTTTCAGTGACAAAATGGAAGAAAGAAAGGGAAGATACAAGTATTTAGCGTCTGTTTCAGTGGGGTGGAAAAAAGTTATCAATTTCATATCTTTTCATTTGTACCTCCTCCCTTCTTTGAATAAAGACTAGCATTCATATTTACAATTGATATTGCAATATTTTTTTTTTAAGTTGTTAAGCTCAAATATTTAACGATGGAAAAACGGAATTTCTACGGATGTATTATTGTCGGAGAGCTCGACTTAGGCATATTCAATCATTAACTAAAGAATTAAGATTCATCAGAAAATCAAAATAGGAAAACCGTGAAATGTTCATGAATATTTTTAATAATAATAATAATAATAATAATAATAATAATAATAATGTGTGTGATCTTAGGGATAGAGGTTGGGGAGTTGATCAGTGGAGAATGTCATGAAACCATTTCTGACCTTAGGTCTCTGGATATTTCCCGGAAGGAAATGTGTATACAACAGAAATTAAAGAAATAATAATAATAATAATAATAATAATAATAATAATAATAATAATAATAATATTTATTTATTTATTTTTTTGTCAGTGGAAAGTGTCATGACGCCATTTTAACTTTAGGTCCCTGGGCGGGACCCGGAAAGAAATGTGTAAACGCCAAAAATCAAAGAAAAAAAAATAACAACAACAACAACAACAATACTACTACTACTACTACTACTACTACTACTAATAATAATAATAATAATAATAATAATAATGATGATGGGCACAGTGAAGTAATAGATAGCGGCTCTGATTGAGGAAACGGAGAGCCGAGTTCGAATTCCAGACGAATCCATTACATTCACTTACGTGCTAATACCCTTGGGAAAGGTATGTATCCTCTTCTTCTACCAGCTATGGGTAAATAGCAGTACAGACTGGTTCTATAGCCTTGGATGGCAACAGGTCTACCGCAAAAAGTAATGCCAACCTACTGCGGGGAAAAAAATCTGCCTCGTCAGTCATGTATCAAAAGATATATAATCGTCTAAGCGTGTATCACGCATGGCACATAACTGATATAATAATAATAATAATAATAATAATAATAATAATAATGCTAAAAATAATATTTTTAACATTTTTATCTTTTATATGATGAAGTGTCACATTTTCGTCGTGCTACACTTTTACGCAACAACAACAACAACAACAACAAAATAATAATAATAATAATAATAATAATAATAATAAAAGGAAGTCTTAATAATTTGGCACATGAGGATATCAATAATTCCAGCTGTATTTTGTGCCCTCGGATTGATTTTAAAATGATCCAATAGACTCATTGAAGGGATTCCTGATAGACCATGCCTTAAACAAATACAAAAAATATTATAGTACTGAAAAACCTAACCTCAACGGAACCCCCATCAACGGACTTCGGATGCAACGGACAAAATCTACAGGCAAAATAAAAAAAAATCTACTGGAAAAAAAAAACAAAAAAAAAAAACATCCAAATCGTCAGCGATGTATTTCTAAGTTAACGAAACGAATCGTATTAGTTCTCAAAATGACCGCTTGGCGGTGATCGTTAGCCTTTCAGTTGTAAACAAAGATGAGTGTACAGTGTATATATTAGCGCATATGTTGTTATTTTGACTAATATATCTATATATAAGTATATATTTATTTATGTCATATATACATGTTTATAGCATTTACATCATGATCATAACTCCTGGTAAATACTATTGTGGTTTCATAACTCAAAAATAATCCCTTCCTATCTTGAGACAATCAGCTTTAAC
>CAHIKZ030000113.1:3122500-3172500 GCA_903632075.3 Acanthosepion pharaonis
CTTACTAGCAATACATTTGACTCTCGACAAAAAGCCTCTTTAACAAAGACCCGTCAATGAGACCTGATTTACAACCTGACTTTTTACAGGCACTTATACAAACGAAGCTATTCTTAAAATCTTTCGGCATTAAATAAAACGTTGGTATGCCGTAAAACAAAATAAAACAAACCAAACTATTGACTTGTCAATGAAACCTGATTTACAACCTGACTTTTTACAGGCACTTATACATACGAAGCTATCCTGAAAATCTTTCGGCATTAAATAAAACATTGGTATACCGTAAAACAAAATAAAACAAACCAAACTATTGACTTGTCAATGAAACCTGATTTACAACCTGACTTTTTACAGGTACTTATACATACGAAGCTATCCTGAAAATCTTTCGGCATTAAATAAAACATTGGTATGCCGTAAAACATAATAAAACAAACCAAACTATTGACTTGTCAATGAAACCTGATTTACAACCTGACTTTTTACAGGTACTTATACATACGAAGCTATTCTGAAAATCTTTCGGCATTAAATAAAACATTGGTATGCCGTAAAACAAAATAAAACAAACCAAACTAATGACTTGTCAATGAAACCTGATTTACAACCTGACTTTTTACAGGTACTTATACATACGAAGCTATCCTGAAAATCTTTCGGCATTAAATAAAACATTGGCATGCCGTAAAATAAAATAAACCAAACCAAAGGGATGCTTTCTTTCTAAACTTCAAGATCATGATTATGTCATTATTTTATCTTCCTGCTGCACGTGCTATCCTTTAGTTGTTGCTGATGTTGAAACTCTTCAAGTGAGGTGGTTTCTGTTATTTCCTACAGAACTTTGTGATTCTGTAACGCGATGTTCGATAAAAAAAAATCCTTGCAAAGATCCACACGTTTCAGTCGCTGGAAGACATTTTTAACAATTGATTTGTATACAGTAGACATTTTTTGATTGGATGCATCTGGCGCCATGCATGACACCCATATGAAAGTCTCCATCCGACGAGACTATTTAAGAACATGATTCTAGTTTTTTAGTTTTTTGTTTTGTAGCAACTTGCGCTGTTGGGCGATACACCACATTTTTGTCTCCAGTTTTTTTTTCTGTAAAAAGTTTTGTTTTATTTTTAAATTCTGTGAGAATCTGCGCTATTTTCAAAAGTTCAGCCTCAATTTCAAGTGATATTTTACTGTTATCTATTTGTAGCTTTCCATTGTAATCCTTGAATGTATATTCTTGTACATTCTAATTCGGAATTGTCGAAGAGTTTGTTTTTTTCAGACCAGCATATCGCTTCTGATTTAGTTTCGATTGTAGTATGCTTTTCTCTTTTCTTCAGATTCCACTGCTATATATTTACATGTAGAGATTCTTGTAAAAATCAAAACATGAATCTGCAATGTTATTAATCCTAACCTGGCATGGCGGCTTCAGTCACTTTTCCACCATAACTACCCTTGCCTTTTTCTATAAATATTTTTATGGTAATTGTTCTGATGAACTTTCCTCGATTTTTAAATTGTTATTTTATTCCCCACACCCACAGACAATGAATTCTACATATGGGCACCAGTTATGACTTTCATAGAGACAATGTGGTATTATAGTGGATGTAGTAAGAAAGGTAAGTAAGAATGTGTTGTTTTGGAGTTAGGAATATTTTATTTGTGGCTAGTTAATTTGAATGTTAAGACAGATGAAGACTGTCCCTTTCCCGCATTCTCCATTTTGGAATTCTGCCCCATTTTGTATAATCATGCAAATAAATATCACTTTCCTCGATGGTACCTAGACTTTATGAATTTGGGCGCTGTATTAGATTTGAGCCATCATTTTACAGTTGAAATGGCTAGATGGAACCGTTTCTTCTATCGCACTTCTTGAGTGTGGAGATCTCTTTAAGCTTCTTGCTCCAGTCAACTTTCATTTAAAAAAAATTAAATGCAATGTCAATCGTTATCTTTTGTCGTCTTAGTTCTGGTACTTTTATTGTCTTCGCTCCTTAATAGTGTTTTTTATTTTCTCATATTCTCTAACACTCTGTAAAACCTTCCGTCTTGATAGCTTTATTGGCTTGGCGCGAAATGATAAAAAATGTTTTGCATATATTTGTTTATTAATTTTTTTATTTTCGTTGTTAATTGTTTAGTAATCTCATTCCCATTTTTCTTTAACTTGTGTTTCTTCATTCAAGTACCATTCTTTTCAAATCAGGATTGGCATCCCACCGCCCTCGCCTATCGTCCGCTTTTACACTCGCTCCCGGTCTTTTAAACATGAGTAGAGAATTAACCTTTCTTTCATGTTTAGGTAATCGGTTACTTCTTCAGGCCTTTCATTCACTTTCGCTCCCAGTAGCCCATTGCGGTCAGGTGAAGTCAAATACAAAGATTTTTTTTCCATATCTGCACATAGTTTCGTATCCAATAGTAAACAAAGAACATTTTTAGAATTTTAATTCATTCGACAGGTTGATATCACTTTAGACGTTATTTTTAGTGGATAGTCTTATTTGAGTAGGCCCTCCGTTTATTTATTAAACAATATATTTATTTATTTTCACCTAATGATCTGAATATAGGACAGATCATATTAAAGAAAATGTACACGTTTTAGAATGAATCGAACCTGAATGTAGAAATCTAATATTATTTAGAATTCTAAAAATCCTCTTTATTTAATGGTGGATACGAAATGTGCACATATGAAAAAACCTCGGGCGATTCTATGACCTGAGAAATTTCGCTTGAAAAATATCAAATTGACATCGCCTGGCTGTCTCTTCTTTCGTAGCCATTAAAGAAAAGAATTGAACATCGACGCATGTTCAATTCTTTTCTTTAATAAATTTTTGTGTGATCATGATTACAAGAGGCGGTGATATGGTTTTTTTTATGTTTTGTTGAAATATATTTTTGAATAGAGTTTGATCTCTTGGGAACAGTGCCAAAACCTGTTCAACTGTCGAACTCTCTGCCTTGAGCAGAGAGGAACCCGGACGAGGCTTTGCCGAAGGGCAAAGTTTCGTCTGGGTAGATACACAAACCCTGAACCCGTTGTACGGGTTGTAAGGGTGTTTTTTTGGCACGGAGAACCCACGGTAAACTCGGCCTTGTGTCACATACATCCCTCGTGGAGGCTTGTTAAACATTTACAGTTTGATTTCTTTAAGAAATTTTTAGGATATTAGCTGGATTAATATTATGAAAGACTTCTTACATGTTGTTTGTATGGTTGATTTTGTTTAGCGACATATTAACCACGATGGGTTATTTAATGCCAAAATCTGTATATTTCGAACAATTTTATGGCTTCAACTAAATATATTTTTAACGAAGTTGTATGCCTTGAACTACAGCTAAAATGTATTGTTTGTAATTTTTACATATAAATATGTATCGCTGGTATTTTTACTATATTTGTTTTACTTTCATAGCGTTTTGCTTTTTTTGGGGATTTCAGTATTTACCCATAGCTGGGTCCCTAGGAAGTGAGACCATCCCGGGTCATTGCAAACCTGGAAACAGCAGCAGTTAAGAGTTGATTCCAAGATCAGTAAAACATCTAATCTCAGAAGTCTTGTTGCCGGATGTAGTTTATGGTCCTACCAAGGATTAGTTGCAAAATTTAAAATATGTCTGTCACCAAAAGAACACGTAAACGTTTTTCTTTTAAATTCTGTCAAGCATGGAAAGTGCGGACTGCGCCGCTCCATCTCAGATATGGCTCTAACTATGACCTTCCCGACGCCGTAACTTCCCACATAAATGACCTTCCCGACGCCGTAACTTCCCAAGTAGGCATCTACGCGTCTGACACCACAATTTATTCCTGCCTCAAAAACAAATCTAGTCTCGCTAACAAAACTCACCTTGCCGTGCGTGTCGAAAAGCACCTCCAATCGATTGTGAACTGGGGCATGAATTGGCTGGTCAACTTCAACGCTTCGAAGACAAAACTGCTCTCTATTAATCACCACAGAGAGCCTTCCCTTCCCTCTATTAGAATGTCTGACGCTCAACTTCTCGAGATCAACTCTCTGTAGCTTCTCGGTCTCACGTTGACTGCTGACCCGAGATAGAATAAATACATCGAGTCAATTGCCTCGTCCACTGCGAGGAAAGTTGGCTCCCTGAGCCGTGCTAGGTAGTTTTTCTCCCCTGAGTCGATCATCCAGCTTTACAAATCCACAATTCGCCCTTGCATGGAGTATTGCTGCCATATATGGTCTGGCGCCCCTTCTGTTTGCCTCGGTGTTCTTGATAGGCTCCAGAAGCGGATAGGCAATATGGTTGGCCCTGCCCTGGCGTCTCGTCTACAGTTACTTTCTCACAGACGCGCCGTCGCCTCCCTCTGTCTGTTCTACAAATACTTTCATGGAAATTGCTCCGAGGAGCTGCATTCGCTGGTTCCCAGACGTCAAGAGTTCCAGCGCCTTACGAGGCTCGCATCCTGCTCTCACCCCCTCACTGTCGAAACTCCTAAATGTAGCCGTCTCTTCTACTCTAATAGCTTCATGTCTCGCACCTCTCGCCTGTGGAACTCTCTTCCCTTCTCCTGTTTCCCTGTGAGCTATAATCTTCAGCTATTCAAGTGTAATGTCAATCGACATCTCCAGTTGCCTTAATCTATCTACTACCCTCATCCTTTCTTCTATCACTCCTATCTGATCTTGCTATTTTCTGTAACCCCTTACATCCTAGTGGCTTCCCGCCTTGCTTGGGGTGAAACGCTTAAAAAAAAACAAAAAAACTCCCGAATTGCTTCGTCGAATCAAGTATGGCAAAAGAAGTTAGGTAGTTTCTGAAACGATAGCAAAAGTCGACAATATTTCCAACCACTTTAGCAAGGAACTAAAATACATATGAGTTCCACTTGAGGTCTGGCGTGAACTTAAGCACGATAGATGTCAAAACATCGATAATACAATTGTAGCTGTGGTTCGCTCAATAAATATTTTCTCAAAGCCTTCTAAATCACTTGTGAAGTTAACTTGTTATTATAAGATAATCGCATGCCATAAGCTCAATACAGAATATCAAACGATTGACTCGAACACGTATTGAAAGAAGCATTAAGGTCTGGCAAGCGTACATCATTAATTGACACATATCCTGGAAGATAACGCTTGGCCGCGTTTTTCTTTGGTTATCAAAGTTTTGAAAGCTTGGATGCGAAGTTTTCATTTACCAGCTATGTCGAGCGGATATTGCAAGTGCCGATGAATTTTTTTTTCAAAGAAATGAACAGAAAACGAGCGAATAAAAAAAACAAAAACAAAAAACGATGTAAGCCGTTCTTTGTTCCGAATGATAAATAGTTTTTGGTGGATGGATTGACGTTATTGGCAGAAGAAATGGTTGAACAAAATGGTAAATATGTTTTTCAATGAAGTTAATATTTGAAAATAATATTTTTTTTAAAAATCACTTAGTTTTACTTGAGAAACCGAAGGCATTTTCGAGACAGGGAAATAATTTAATATTCCTTACGGGAAAGATGACAGTATAGAATTTAATTATAGATAGATATATAGGTAAAGGCCTGAGATAGATAGATAGATAGATAGATAGATAGATAGATAGATAGATAGATAGATAATGTAGAAATAGAAATGTTTCGATATTTAGGTATCTAAAAAGATAGAGAGATAATGAATACGCTGATATATTAGAAAAGAACGAGGCACACACAAACACACACATATATATATATATATATATTTATGTATGTATGTATGCATATATATATATATATATATATATATATATATATATATATATATATATAGAGAGAGAGAGAGAGAGAGTATTTGTAAATGTTATCCCTTCTTAAACAAACCATAAACATACCATCATTTTTTACGGTTACTACGCGAGTTAAATACAATAAAATATATATATATATATATATATATATATATATATATATATATATATATATATACCTATTAAAAATATATATTATTTACGGTAGTAGGGATCTAGAGTAAGACTTTCAAAAGTCTCTGTTTTCTAAACTTACTTGCGAATAATGAGTTTTGATCTTGGTACTGACTTTATCATATTTATATCCATCATTAAACCAGTTGAATCGCTTCCATCACAGACATTGTCCTTTGCTTCTGAGTCAATTTTTGAATGAAAGACATCGACTTGCGGAAAAAAAAAGACTGAAATAATATAAATAGCATCTGAACATATATATATATATATATATATATATATATATATATTCAAGAAGCGAGATCAAGATCTAAAAGATCAGCCAATCTAACAATGAACTCATCCCTCTTGCACCGTATGCAGCCTCCTTTGTAAATCACTAGTTCCTGGCTCTTTAGGATTTATTTAATTTACATTTACTCCACTGAGCATACTGAACACTCTACGTTTTATCTTAGTTACTCACTTGTTTTTTTTCGGATGATTTTTTTCATCATTTTCAGCCTCTAGTTCTTTAATTTTTTCTAATTTTTTCCTCGGATACCAATTTGTTTTGATATAGTTGCAACTTGTGCCATCCGGTGTTTTCTTACCAACCGATTATAATAATTGGTATAATCTATATATATATATATATATATATATATATATATATATATATATATATATACAACTCTCATCAACGGACTTATAGTGGAATGCTATGATCCGTTAAAGCTCAGTGTCCGTAGATGGTAAGGGATTATTTTTTAGTTATAAAACAGCTATAGTAACTACCAGTACTTATGACCATAACGTAAATACTATAAACATGTATATATGACATAAATAAATATATATTTAGCATAGATATATTCATTAAAACAACAGAAATAATAGATTTCGCACAGCTACTTTCTTACGCACTCACTAAAGTATCGTACTTTATATACTGTACACCCATCTTTGTTTACTATTGAAAAGCTCGTCAGTGCCGTTAAGCAGTCACTTTGAAAACTTATACGACTCGTCCTGCTAAGCCGGCAATTTGTGAAAGGCATCACTGACGATTTTGAAGATTTTTTTTATGCAGATTTTAAAAAGATTTGCCTGCTGATTTTGTCCTTTGCATCCGAAATCCGTTGATGGTGTGTATGTGGGGGACGTCTGCAGATGAGAAGCTTATATATATATATATATATATATATATATATATATATATATATATATATATAATTATTTATTTAAAAATATGATTTCCACCTTCGATATAAGAGGTCTCATTTGAATTAAAAAAACTTTAAATAATTATTTGAATTTTAAATAATTTGTTTTGAAACATGAGAGGGTTTATGTCGCGAGGTGGAATCATATTTTAAATAAATAATTATATTTATGCTCTTTTTGTATCGAGCACTATTTTTTAAAATAATAACTAAAATACTAAGGAACTTTTGGATTATTTACCTAACCAGTTCTTTCCTATTTTCTATATATTTTCATATATATATATATATATATATATATATATATATATATATATATATATATATATATCACAGTTGTAGTTCATAGTGACATTCAAGGCAGAGTTGCGCAATGGCTTATATGGTTCCTTTTGCACCGGAGATGTTAACGTCACTTTTATCAGAAGTTAAAAGGCCGAGCCTAAAAAGTGGTTTCATTTCAGAGTTTTCCTTCTCCCAAACTAGTTTCCAACCAAGTCTATAATGTCCTCTGCTATTTAACCATATCTGAGAGTAGAAATAATGGAACCATACATTTCACAATGTTATTAGTACGTAAATGAATGCAATGAACTCAACTGCGATTCGAACTCGGCTCTATGATTCCTTAAACATAGCCGCTATCCACTACTCCACCTCGCCTCCATTTAGGACTACATAGCATCAAAAACGCATGTTTTAGTCGTTAAAAAATTTCGACAGCATATCGCATTCGTATAGAATCCAGTCTTAAAGCCTGCTGGGGAGAACTTTTGGAAAGCATTTTCGATTATCTGCTTCCCCATCCTTAGCGCTGGAATACAAGGTTCACAACTCGGCTTATCAATAGTGACAATGGGTCCTGAGCATAACACATTCCCTTAAACTTTTCACACTCTCGTCTCTCGCACATGCATCGACATTATCTGTACAGTAATATTCACTGTTCATGCGATAGAATCCTCCAATCCTCACACAATTCGCCGACATGACTACAACGCCTGACCAAATGTCCAATCAACTTTACTGAAAACTTAATTTCGCTTTTACGAACTTATTCCTTGTTTCCCAAGAATGGGTAGCTTTTCTTTGATCTGTATTTTTCTTTGTTGCTTCACAAGTTCCAAAGTTATGGCTTCTTTTAGTGCCTCTACGTTCATTAATCATTGCATGAAAGACAGACTATTACGTTAACAACGGACTACCTCGGATCACCGTGCCATTTATCCGATCGGATAATTATTATTCAGATCCCTATGACTTGGTGGATAATCCAAAATTTAGTGACTGGAATCAATTTGCTCCTTTATATAAAATAGCGACCACAAGTTCACAAAGGCTGACTACTATATTACAAATTGAGTGTATCGAAACACCGTGTTGACTGCCCGATCGCGTAATTATATTTCGGATCTCTATAATTTTCATTGATTTGGATTTTTCCTTGTTGCTTCACAAGTTCCAAAGTCATGCCTTTTCTTTTAGTGTCTCTACGTTCATTAATCTTTGCATGAAAGTCCGACTATTACATTAACAACAGACTACCTCTAACCACCGTACCATTTATCCGATCGCGTAATTATTATTCAGATTTCTATGACTTGGTGGATAATCCCAAATTTAGTGACTGGAATCAATTTGCTACTCTATATAAAATAGCGACCTCAAGATCACAAAGACCGATTACTATATTACAAATTCAGTGTATCGAAACACCGCGTGGACTGCCCAATCGCATAATTATATTTCAGATCTCTATAACTTGGTGAATAATTTACAATTTAGTGACTAAAATCAATCTACTACTCTCTGTGAAGTCGTGCCTTCAAGGTTACAAAGACCAACTACTATATTATCAATGGAATTCATCGGGCCACCGTGCCGAATATCCGAACGCATACTTATAAATATGTATTACCTGATGAATAAGTTACAATTTAGTAACTACATACGAGTTATTATTCTCTATAGAGACCTCACGAAATAATACACGATAATTTGCAACGACTAAAGTACTTAAAATAAAGTGTAATATGACTACGAAATAATAACACTTTTACCCTCTATATTCATGCTGGAAATTTTCAATTTACCTTCCGGAGCGTTTATTAAATAAAAAAAAAAGCATATTTTGATTGAACTAACATCTTTAAATTTCCAGATCCAAATACGCATCACTTCGTTTCTCAACTATATTTCTTTAGTCGCCCTGGGGAGCTTATTCGAAAGGTAGCGCTTATTTTATATTCTTTATGGAAAAGGGGACGCTTATACATGAGGGAAGTATTGTTAACTTGATTGCAACCCCCAGAACAATTCTCAGTATCTGCAGAGAATGTACTCTTTTAATATGTTACGGTTGCAATCAAGTTAAGAAGACCAATACATCAGTTTCTTTTCCATTTCTGGTGTTTCTTCCTGTTTGTAATCAATTTTCTTCGTTTTTATTAAACAAAATAAACTGGATTACGAATTGATAAATTGTGACTATTTATATTTTAATCGTGCACTAGTGTGTTCTTCTACCATATTAGTTCCCACATATTTTTGATTTTCTTGTCAGTAATAAAAAAAAAATCGGAGGCGACATATCTCTGAAGAATGGTTTCTCGAAGGGTTACTTAGATGTTTTTAATAGTATTAAAATCCTTTCATTATTGTTATTTAAAACTTCCATCACAGACAATGACTCTAAGACAACTAATCAACAGTTGAGAAAATAGTGTGTGTGCGTGGTGAAAATCTGAAGCAACCACGGACGACGCAATATTTTTCAAGGTCAAACAAATTTGATCATACACCCTGAAAATAGATTCATATTACGGCACATCACTGCAAATTACCTTATCCGAGGAAAAATAGAAATCGATTATACCCTGTCACTCCAGTGGGTCTGAAACTGGGGTATAATCAAAGAATGGAATCTAAAGCGGTTGTTTCAATTAATTTGCACTAGGGTGTAAGTGGATAAAAGATAATGATTGGCGTTGCATTTAAATTTTTGAATCTCAAAGTTGACTGGGGTGTAAGAGGATGGAAGAAAGTTACACAAGCGGGAAGTGCGAGAGCAGAAACTGCTAGCAAAGAATTTATAGTTATATCTCGCCAGCCCAAATGTAAAATAATGAGACCTAGCTGCCAAACCAGTACGGCGCTTAAATAAATAAAGTTGAGATAGCAAAGAAGACAGTCAATTATGTGCCATGCGTGATAAACACTTAGGCGATCATATATCTTTCGAGACATGACTGACAAGGCAGATTTTTTTCCCACAGTAGTGGCCATTTCTTTCTGCAATGGACTGGTCTGTCCTGCTATTTACCCATAGATGGGGGAAAAGAAGATTCACACCATTCCCAAGGATATTAGCACGTAAATGAATCTAATGGATTTGACTGGAATTCGAACTCGGCTCTCCGAGATACCAGGTCAGGACCGATTTGGATTGTATCAAGTTTTTCTAAGTAGATAAGAGAATCACCAACCTATATGTAAAAGCAATATTCAAATCGTATCTGGTTTCTTCTGCTATGTATTTACATCTATCTATCTATCTATCTATCTATCTATCTGTGCATAATTAAATTTTATATTGTCATTTAGTCATAAGGATTATTAAATTGATTAGTTGTCTCGAAAATGACTTCGGTTTCCTTATTAAAACTAAATGACATTTATTCATTCATATTATTATTATTGATTTTCTTGTATATAATATTTTGGAAAGTTATTAGCAAAGGAAAGCGAGAAGAAAGGACTAAATATAAACAACAAGAAGACAGAATGCATGGTTATCAGAAAAAGAATGTGCCAAAAATTCAAATTACAAATCTGGGATGCTAAAATAAAAAAAGCACAAATATTTAAATATGTGGGAAGTCTTTTTACAGAGGACGGAAAGTGAAAAAGAAGACGCATTGGGATAGCGAAAGATGCTTTCCAAAAGCTAAGCAGAGTATTAAGAAAAAACTTCGTTAGAAATGAAGAAAAGTGTACTGAACAGTTACGGAATAGCTGTATATTTCTATATGTCAGCGAATGCTGGACAATCTCCTCTGAAATGAAGAGGCAACTTGAAGCAACAAGGACTGCATGGACCAAACATGTGAGCAACAACGAGGTTTTAGAGAAAATGGAAACGAAAAAGAAACTTATAAAGGGGGTTTCATTAAGTCGGATCAAAGTCAGCAGTAAATTAATCAGTGCTATTGTTGAAAATTTCTCTATTGGATCATGCGTTTTAAGTCATGGCAATTATGTATGAAAAATAATATCGCCCTAATATCGGCCAAATCTGAAAGAAAAAAAATCATTAGACGCTTAAACTTAATTCACATTTAAAATCAGTCCAAGTTATTGGAACGCCCTTAGCATCAGTTGAAATTTCTGGGACACATAATGAGGATAGGTGGCTTGAAAAATATGATACTCACAGGAGAGGGAAAGAGAGACAGAGGAAAACAGTCCGTAAGACAAAACTTATTAAGACCTACAAGAGACAGGAAGCTGTGGAGGCCATGATCTCCTACGTTCTGAAAGGATACAGCATATAAAAGAAGAAAGTGGGAAAAAGGGACAGAGGAAAATAGCCCTTAAATAATTGATAGGGTCGATTAATTAGATGGTAGAGCAGGCTTTGGGGGAAAGACAAATCGTATTAAGACATACAAGTGACAGGAAGTTGTGGAGGCCTACTCGTCGACGTTATGAAGGGATACACTACATAAAAAAAGAATATATTGAAGAGCTTACCCATTGCTTTCACGAAAGTTTTGAATTTAGAGTTGCCTTATTCCTAGGCTGGTTGTCCTTCTAAGGATATATAGTCCAGTCCTTTTTTTATTATTTTGCCCATAGCTTGGAGCGAGGAGACATTGATTCATATCTTTTCGTTTAAGAAATCCCACACTCAGCAGTATAAATATGTTTACTTATTTTAACTGTGTTTGTAATTTCTACTTTTTTTTATGCAAAGAGATTTCCCAATTAATAACTGCAGTATCCAGTACATTGCAGATATACAGTTCCTGTTTTTCGATCTTTTCCTCTCTCATGCCTAACGAATACACGACCATTATACGTCTTTCCACTCCTAAACAGATAATTTTTATTTCATTCTCTTTTTTTTTTTTCATTCTGTTTCTACCACCTCATTATGACAATTACGTGTCTCCAAAATTAGTTTTATTTTTCTCCATATTGTTTTTGTATTTATTTATTTTTATTCTATTCTTTGAGCCACCGGGCATGAAATGCTCCAATCTTTCCACATCCATTCGGGTTTATTTTTTGCACCGTTTCCTTATATGAGATTCTTCTTTCTTCGGTTCTAGTGGTCACCGCTTAGCATCCACTTGACGATCACAATGTTGAGTATAATATGCCCAGAAGGTAACAGCTTTACTTGCAGTAATCATACGCCTAGCAAATGAAAAAAAAAAAAGACACAGAAACGCTAATTTGAGGTTGAGATGACCTAAACCTATATATCAGGTTTCCATTCACATGAGACAGTATATTTTCCACGAACTACATTTTCTCATAGTTCAGTAAATTATTATTAACGTAACTAAGTAAGTAAATTATTAATTTTTAATGTCTTGAAGGGAAATTATACTTTTTTTTAAAAAAAATAGTAATATACTTATAGTTTCGTTAATAATTTCCCTACATGACTTCAGAGATCATGACTCTTCCTGCACTATATTTCCGTCCTGGGTATGACGATAAACTACATCCGCGCCCTAGGTATGAATAGAAACTACGTCCGACATCAAGGCCACTGATCATGAAGTTTTGAGGAGCATGGAACCACCTAATTGCTGGTGTTCCCATGTCCACCCTGACCCGGGGTTGCAGCACCTGTTAGGGTCCCAGCTATGGGCAAATAGTTAACCCCCAAACTGGAGCCAAAACACTATGAAAGTTTAAAATAAGTTTTAATACCAGAAATACTTTGTAAAAAATTGTTACCAGAAATAAATATTTGAAAAGACAAAAATATTACCAACTATACGTTTTGGAATATAAAATATTACCAGAAATATATTTTTGAAAAAAATTAAATCTATACATTTAAAAAAAAAAAAAAAATTATTACCAGCGATACATTTTTAAATGAAAAAATATTACCAGCAATAGATTTTTGAATGAAAAAAATATTACCAGCAATTGATTTTTGAATGAAAAAATATTACCAGCAATAGATTTTTGAATGAAAAAATATTACCAGCATTTGATTTTTGAATGAAAAAATATTACCAGCAAGAGATTTTTGAATGAAAAAATATTTCCCGAAATACATTTTTGAAAAAAAAAATATTACCAGCAATAGATTTTTTCAATGAAAAAAATATTACCAGAAATAGATTTTTGAATGAAAAAATATTACTAGCAATAGATTTTTCAATGAAAAAAATATTACCAGAAATAGATTTTTGAATGAAAAAATATTACTAGCAATAGATTTTTGAATGAGAAAATATTGCCAGCAATACATTCTTGAAAAAAAAATATTACCATCAATAAAAAAAAAATTGTCGGCATTAAATAACCCATTGACTTTGATATGCCATTAAAGTAAACAAACTAAACGGTACTAATTTTATTATATTATCTCGGAGTGGTTTCTCGTTGCCTTCTCCACAAATTATTACTCACTTTATTTTTCTATGGGCCGTGTCGCTTCAGAAATTGGGCAACAATGGCTCTCCACAATTTACTAACCTTTGTAGCTCTTAGTAAGGTTTGCCTCTTTGCTATCCCTCCCATCCGGTGTTTTGTCATCCAGTCACAAAGCCCGTCGGTTAAGTGGCCAGCTGCCTACCCCTGAAATTATTTCCCTCGTTATGCCACGTGAATGTTATATTCTCCAATGCTTTTTCTTCATTATGCGTAATTTCAATTCTCTTTCTGATTCTGAGAATAGGTATCCTTTTGGCTTCGCAAATATTTCCCCCGTTGCTTATAAGCTCTCTAACTGGTATTGTCAGTAACCTTCTGCAGTACCACAGTTCTGCTGTCGCTTGTCTTCCCTTCCTCTGTGAGGAAATTGTCAAACATTTAACTGCCGTAGAGAAGAATCGATATAAGAGTTCCGCACTCTTTTCTTTGTCGCCAACGAAACTTTGCTTGTTATTTCACACTTTGCTTAAATTTGGGAATTCTTTTTTTTATTTTAACGGATGTCTTGTTTTTGGTGTCTAACTATCCATCGTCTGTCAAAAGACTTTACAGATATTTCTGTACTCATTTGATGTTGACATCTCCAAATCCTAATTCACATCCTTGAATTTTGTTATCTCATATGTCAACCATACATTCTATATGATAATTGATGTCTAGTTTTTTTTCCGTTAACAAGCTTACCTTAATTACCTTATCTATGAGATCCTCTTCTATGAAATCCTGTAAACTTTCCGTGTCTACCCTTAAGACAGTATGATCTTCTTGTCTACATTGAATACTGTTGCCATATGTGGTCTGGTGCCCCTGCTGTTCCTCTCGAAGTTCTCTTTAAAACCCAAAGAAGGATCTACAATGTAATCGATCCTTTATCCGGCATTTCGACTTCAGTCACTTTCTCACAGACGTGATGTCGCTTCCCTCTGTCTTTTCTACAAATATTTCCATGGCAAATGCTCTGGCGGGTTATTTTTCCTGGTACCCGACTACATGAATTTAAGCGTGTTACTGGGTTGGCAACTATGTCCCACGATTTTACTGGTGAAACAGCTACATGTAACCGCCAGTTCTACTTCAACAGCTTCTTCTCTCGCACTTCCCGACAGCAGAATTCCCTTCCTCTTACTTGCTTCCCTAATAACACACTCTTAAAAAAATTAAATGGAACATCACTCTTCATCTTCTGATGCCTTGATCCGCATTCTTCTTTTTATCCTTTCCTCAATTCCCCAATCCCCAGTATTTTCTATTACTTTCTCTTTCTTACCCCCCTACTATTGACACTCCCTCATTGCTTGGGGTGAAATGCTTAAAAAAAAACAACTTATATTGTTAAGATGTTGCCGACTGGTAATAAATTTTGGCAAGTTTTTCCAGCTCTCGAAGTCAGATGAGTTTCAATAAATCCGATGAGTAGAAACATCTTTTTCTTTTACCCCTTTCTAATTCTGTATACTTATTGTTGTAGCACACTTGCGGATGATAATGGTTATGTCTCCATTCACATAAATATAGTAGTAAATACTGTATGTTGGTCTGCAAGAGCGAGAACAATAAACGAGTAATCAAAAAGACAGTAGATAATGACTGACACTGGATATATTAGGTTGGTGCAAATATAATGACGTAATAATGTCGTTTTTTAGGTTAAAAAATACGTCACAAAACGACATTATTACGTCATTATTTTTGCACCAACCTAATAAATTCCTGAAGATCAAAGTTTGCTGGAAAGCTTGGGCCCGAAGAAAGTTTCACAAGCAAGAAGTATGCCATGGAATTATTTATAGAAAAGGCAAAGGGAAGTAACATTACGGTGGTAGGAAAGTGGCTGAAGCCGAGACGCCAGACCAGTACCAATAATGCAGCTGATTCTTTATCAAGAATTTATATATGCAGAAGGAACATTGGAGAATGTGTGGCAGCCATATTCAAAGCATAGAGGAATGTTAGACTTATAAATATGTAAGATAGATTCTGGATAGATAGGTTATATAGTACGACACAGGGAACGCACTTAACTCGTGCTTTTGAGGTTAATGTTTTAGTTTTGTAACATGTTAATGTTGGAAAAAAACTCTCCGATGCGGAGTTTACTTACCTCATACTAAATTCCTCCTGTGATAACCATATATGAAAGCATTTGAAGTGATTTCTATTTATTAATTCCACATCCTGATTTTCTTTAAGGATTCATGGTTTTTGCCACGTCCTTGGTATGACTACATCCGACAGCAAGGCCTCTGATCAGGTTTTGAGGAGCGTGGAAACACTTCTTAATGGCTGTTCTTTCAAGGTCCACCCTGACCCGGGGTGGTAGCATCGGTTAGGGTCCCAGCTATCGGCAAATAGTGAACCCCAAACTGGGGTCAAAACACTATGAAAGTTTAAAAATAGATTTTTATAGTAAAAATACAAGCAACATATTTAAAAAAAAAATAAATACCAGCAATACATTTGACCTTCGGCAAAAATTCTCGTTAATAAATACATCAATAAAACTTCATTTACAAATTGATTTCTTACAAATAATACATATTCTATTCATACGAATCTATCCTAAATATTTTGTCGGCATTAAGCAGCTCATTGAGGTCGATACGCCGTACAACAAAATATACGAAACCAAAGAAAAGCATTATTGATTAATTCCAATATTGACATATTTTACTGTTTTGAAAATGTTTGTCTGTAGTTCTATATATTGCAGCACGCGGGAAATCGTTATATGCTGCACCCGGTGAGGATGAAAATCACTGCACAGTAGTTAATGATTAACCAAACAATCCACGCTAAGCATAAACCTACGCAAATGTGAAAAATGGTTTGAGGATTTAAAATTTGGTTCTACAGTAGGCGACTGAAAATACTATGGACACTATGTGATTAACGAGAAAGTGTAAAAGAAAGTTGAAACAGAAACGACAATTCTCCTTAGAATCAGGGGCACCTCGAGGCGGTGTAATGTTTAGCAAGCTTGTCTCGCTAAAACATTTACGACTGAGTACGATCCTCACTGGGTGCCCTCTTCTTTCGTCCTTGTGCCACATCTAAGCTACCCTTGGAAAATCACTATTCTTAGGATCAGAAATAGGTTGATGAAATTTCAGAGACATATTACAAGGAAAATAGGCAACACACACTCACAGGATATATCGAAGGAAGAGCGTTTCTTTGGATTGTTACCTGCAAGGAAGAAATAACCTACTTTGGCTTGTTTATCTACAAGATATCCACACGGTACAAATTTTATTTTGGAGTGATATCTACATAGTAAAATAATAACATACATATAACATTAAAAAATTGTAATTAAAATACTAAAATTTTTCTTTTATTTATATTCTAGTGATAAACAGTATATATATATCAACTAAAATGTTTACACCGTATAAATTTTAATTTGGATTACGATCTACAAATTAAAATATGGTTCCACTTTGGCTTGTAATCTACAAGGAAAAGATAACAAGCCACAGTAGCATCTGTTTTACTATGTAGATATCACTCCAAAATAAAATTTATACTGTATGTTTCCTTCTATATAGATAGAAAGCCAGACTAGATATTTTTTACCTTGTAGACAAAAGTAGTTTTTATATGTTGTAGATAACAAGCCAAAGTAGATTTTATTCTCAATGTAGATAAAACCCAAAGTATGACCAAGGGAAAGATCGAGTAACTAATGAATTTTAATTCGTTATAAATTGCAGAAATGGAAGAAAAAAGTATGGTAAGGAGTCAAACGTTGCTTTTATTAACAAGAGAGAGGAGGTTGAGGAGAGCCATGATCACACAGATCCTGTAGTAACACATAAAAGAAAAATGTAGAACATTTCACTGTTAATGCTTCCCAGCAGTTTAAGCGTCTGGTAAACATTTCTGCTGTGGACTGTCATGTTTGTTTTCTCAACACTTTTTTTTTCTTTTTACTGTTTCTTTCATATGTTTAAGTTTAATTGAATTTAATTGTATTAACCAATACCTGTAGAGACTTTTCTCCTTCCAGTGTTTTCGCTTATTCTCTGTTCGTTAATTTAATTCTTTCAGTCAATTGTGCTTTCCGTTGCACTTCACAAACTTTAGATATTTTTAGAAACAGTTTGATTCCAAAATCGTGACTTAAATTCGAAAACTCCGGACCAATGTTTACTGTTTAGTGTTAGTTGAAACACATAATTCATAATCCCGCACGTACATTAAATCATTCTGTTTTTTGTTTCTTTTTTTATTAAATAAAATTTAATGAGCTTCTATCTGCCTTGACCGCTGTCGAAGATAGAACTTAGTTACCAATGCTGTTATGAAGAATATGAGCGATGGATTTGTATTTTAAAGCCAGATCTTATTTTCTATGTATGGTATAATAAGAATTCTTACTAGAAGATTTATTTGACTAATTCTGCTTTAACACCATTTTATAGTAAGGGATGGTTATAAGCAAGAGGGGAGATGGGGTGTTATTATTTTATTACCACAGGTTATCAGAATATTTTTTTTGAATTACCGATGTATTTGAGATAGCAAATCCCACTAATTTGTCCATAGTTCGTAGTTAGAAGATGAGATTGATACACACCTTTCCGAGGGGGGGGGGTCGTGTAAAGTGAATATAACGAACCAGACTCGAATTCGAACACGGTTCTCCAATTCCACTATACACTACCCGCATATGAAGAATTTGAGAAAGAGTGTTTCCTTGACAATTACGGTGTTGATCCTCTTCCTGCAATTAACTCTATGGATATAAATTTGACCACGTGCAATTCTGTCGTTATTGAAACATCATGTATACAATATTGCTTGATATGATTTCCTTCCTTATAAGACAGTCATTACATTAATTCTAATCTTATTCTTTTATTAAATACTAGTGTTCTCGTGCCGTCAAAATTGAGGGCAAGCCAGAAGGAATGTATTATAAGTAAGAAATTTTCGTTTAATCCAAGTACAATATTATAATTTAAAGTAGTTCGTTGTTGACATTAATAATTGAACAGTGTACCATTTATAAACACCTAAGGAAAGATATTCGTATATTATCTTCATAAATGTTACATATTTACTTCCAAAATTATGTTTACTCCAAAAGTTCCCAGAGCACAATATTTTTGTGGAAACTTTCGAAGCTCTGACTAATTCTAGACAGTCCGTAGATTCAATCTGTAATTTCTGAGTGTTTATTTGTCGTTCTGCTAAGAGCAACCTATCATCAGACGTATTTTTTAATTTATTTTTTGTTTCTGAAGCTCTTACCAAATTCCACAAGATATGCTCCAAACTGTAACATACAATAATTTACGACAAAATAAATATAAATACAAACTCAGTATCATCGAACCCACCTTTTTGCCAAAACATTTTCATTGTATGATTTGTATTTGAGAAGATATTATAAAATTAAAAATACGTAATAATTGCATCAGAATTCATTGTTAGCAATTTAAGTGTTTCGAAATTATCAGCAGAATTAAAATGGAAAAACGAATAGCAATAATTATTCGTTCCGTTCGTTTTTACTTTTTAATTCTGTTGATAATTTCGAAACGTAATATGTATTTTTAAATTTTCTATTCTGTTGAATCTATTTCCGTAATTTTTTTGTGCAATTATTTTAACTTATTATTAATTCATCATTGCAGATTTTAAAAACGAAACTTAATATAATATCTATTTTTCATTTATACAAAAACAAATTTCAAACAAAATATATTGAATTAGTCCAGGCCGGGACAGTATTTCCGCGCCACACTGAAACTATGATACAGAAAAATAATTTATTTCTCTTATGGAAAATAATTTTTTACTCAATCTTAAAAAAAAAAAAAAAAACTTCATTTTTTAGTTTTTTTTTGTTTTTTTTTACTAAGAGAAAAAAATAAATAATTTTAAATTAAGTTGTATTAAAGCAAAATCTGTAGCAAGTTTCATTTTTTTCGAAAATTAATTTAAATAAGATATAGTTAAATTCGTAAAACGAATATTCAACACGACTAATGTTGCCCGTAACTCATATCTGTCTCTCATAGTTTTTCTTTAACTAAAGTTCTTTTCTTTTCAAAAACAAATATAACTTGAATTTGGACGGGTGGATCATCATTATTTTGCACACTTCCCTTCAGTTGTTTACACTGAAAAAAAAAATTGCCCCTGCTCCACAATTGTTACACGCACACAGACACAAATATATATATATATATATATATATATATAGAGAGAGAGAGAGAGAGATAATATTAATGGCCAATACACCCACACACACATATATATATATATATATATATATATATATATATATATATATATATATATATATATCTTCCCAAGAGGATAGAATCCAGGTAGAACTCAATGTCCAGGACAAAGTAAGAAAACAATATAAAAGACTCAAACACTAATATTCCATGGTCAAAATTTATTACATTGGAATCGTAAAATATATTTTCCGATTTCCTTTTTGATTTTATATATATATATATATGGAGTGTTACACCAGGATCCAGTTTAGCTTTTCAAGTCTCCACCGAGTTTGTCTGCTTATTCGCACTTAATTTTCGTTGTCACGTAAATTCTTCCAAGTGATGTTTTTAATCTTTTGTTTTTATATTTATAATAATGAATTATCATCATTTCAAGCAAAATAGTTACTGCACTTACGTGTTTTCGGCATTCCATTTGTATTGTCCTTCCTTTTCTCGTTTGCTGAATTTAACATTTTCTTTCTACTTTAACAGTTTTGGGATAGACCTCGAATAATAGTATACACAGCCTGTATAGGTATCATTTTCTAATGTCTTCTTTTACTGAGTTTAATTTATAATATTTTATTTGTTCTTTTCTGGGATTTTCTTTGTTATTTGATTGAAACTTTTCCATGTCTTCCTTAATGCTTGTTCCAGTTGCGAGCCGTTATACATTACTATTCTGGACAGCACTTGGCATTCCAATGTGGCCAGCCATGTAGGTACTGACATGCATCGACGTTGCTTAAACTTCCATCAGAATACAAGAAGAGCTGTTTCGAGTTTTGGGTATGGCGATAAAGAAGATCTGACAACAATGTTTCTGATCGGGAGTTTGGAGTTTGCTCCCAGATCCACCCGGAGCCGGGGTTGTGACCTCTGCTAGTTATGGGAAAATAGCGAACCTCCAGTCAAAAACTAAACGAAAATAAAATACGATTTTATAATAAAAATACCAATAATACTTTTTTTAATAAAAAGTATGACAAACACTATATATTTATAGCATATTTACCAAAAATACATTCCGTACCAAAATGACCAACAATACATTTTATATGTAGTTGAAGGCATATAATTGCGTCGAAAATATATCGAAGTGGAGCCATAAAATTGTGTTTAAAATATTTAGATTTCAGCATTAAATAACGCATAGAGGTAGATATGCTGCTAAACAAAATCAACCAACCAAAACACGTGTTTCAACGTGATATGGCCGTAAGTCGACATACCCATTGTGTCAGTGTATCGGCCGGCGACATGTTCCGTTTTATTTCTTCACTAAAAAAAAAAAAAGAAAATATGTCCATATGAATATCACCAATCAATTAAGTTCAGAAGCTATTAGTGACATTTCTAGGGACGCATGAGGACATTATTATTATTATTATCATTATCATTTTGTTTGATTTCTGGCTTTTACACATTTCTTTCCGGGTCCCGCCCAGGGACCTAAGGTTAGAAATGGCGTCATGACACTTTCCACTGACAAAAAAAAAAAAAAAAATACATAGATAAAGCCCTTCGTAAGGTGTGGGCTGTACTTGTCAGAACAATTTTTGTATCTCCTTGAGGCATGGACTTTCCAGGAATCCTTTCAATTAGTCTACTGCAATCTTTTCCAACCAGTCCTAGGGCTCCAACTACAACAGGGATTGTTGATGTTCCCATATGCCACATTTTCGAGATTTCTATTTCAAGGTCCTTGTACTTTGACAACTTTTTGAATATCTTCAAAGATACATTGCAGTCAGCAGAGACTGCCATATCAATAAGGAGGCACCGTTTTTGTTTGTGGTCTTTAATAACAATATCTGGCCGGTTGGCCTTGATTGTTCTGTCAGTGTGTATTGTGTAATCCCATAGAATTGTAACAGGTCCTATCTCCGTAACTGGGTCTGGGTGGTGTTCATACCAGTTTCTTTCTGTTTTCTTCCCGTAGAAGTTGCAGATTTTCCAGTGTAGATATTGGCCCACTCTGTCATGTCGGGTTTTATATTCAGTGGGTGCCAACATCGTACAACCTGATACAAGATGATCAATCGTTTCTGGATATTTATCACAGAATCTGCATTTTGGGCTGACACAATATTTTAGTATATGTGCTTGATAATTCCTAGTTAGCAAGCATTGGTCCTGGGCAGCAAGGATAAAACCTTCAGTTTCCGCTTTCAACCCTGCACTACGTAGCCACTGATGGGTACGGGTTTTGTCTACGTCAGCTTGTTTGGTACGGGCAGAGTATTGGCCATGAAGCGGTTTATCTTGCCATCGCTTCTGTAACTGGTCGGTTGCATTCGTCTTAGCTATCTTTTTTTAGGTATTTTGCAGTTTCAGCCGGTGTATTGTGCTGTAGTTGCATCTCTACGCCCATTTGGAACTCCATTTTGAATTTGTTGGCTTCCTTCATTACGAAGTAGAGACGCTTACTACTTTCATGTTCCTTGACGCATACCATCATCCAGTCTTCTGTAGTTTCCAAATATCTTTGGAGGCCAATTGTTGTAGTTTTGTAGGACAGTTCTAGTTGAACTAATCCTCTGCCTCCTTCGGATCTGGGCACATACAGACGGTCGACATCAGCTTTGGGATGATGCATGCGATAGCAAGTGAGTAGCTTTCTCGTTTTGGCATCCATTCGCTTAATTTCAGCTATGGTCCAGTTAATGACATTAAAGCTGTATTGCACCACAGGGACAGCCAATGTGTTTATGGCTGATATCCTGTTTTTTGAGTTTAGCTCAGTATTTAGTACCAGACGTACACGCCTGTAGTATTCTTTTCTTTATTTTTCCTTCATTTGTGGGTGTTGTATGCCATCTCCTTCGCTAATTCCTAGGTACTTATAAGCTTCACCATGCTCCAGTTCCCTAATTTTTGTGACAAAATCTAAATCTATTAAGGGTGTTTCTGTAATTCTACCTTTCTTGAAAGTTACTTTTGCACATTTATCTAATCCGAAGACCATACCTATGTCGTCACTGAAGTATTTTACAATATTGAGGAGGCCTTTCAACTCATTGTCGTCTTTGGCAAAGAGTTTGAGATCATCCATGTAGAGTAGGTGATTGAATATTTTCTTATTTATTTTGTAACCATAGCTACTGTTGTTCAGTTCATGTGTAAGAGGGATTAAGGATAAACAAAACAGAAGGGGTGACAGAGAATCTCCTTGAAAGATTCCACGTCGGATACTCAGACGGTTGGATATGGCAGTGCCCCGGTGTGACTAAGGTATAGTTTGGTGTTCCACATTCCCATGCTGTGCTTAAGGAAATTTAATACCACAGGGAGGCTTTGTACATTTCAAAGTCTTAAGGATCCAAGAATGTGGAACACTATCAAAGGCTTTACGATAATCAATCCACGCTGCACTTAGATTCCTGCGTCGTCTCCTGCAATTTTCCAGGATCATTTTATTTATCGAAGTTGATCCTTGCAGCCATATGAACCTCTTCTGCATCCCTTCTGTTCCAGCGGGGAGAGTGCTGTTTGTTTCAAGAAAGGAATAAGTACGGTTCGTCAATACAGACGTGATCAACTTATACGTTGTGGAGAGACATGTTATCGGTCTATACTTTTTCGGGTCGTCTGTTTCAGTTGTTTTTGGTATGAGGTATGTCATACCTTCAGTAATCCATTCCGGGGTTTTATAGGGATTATTTACAAGCGCTGATAATGTTTTTGCAAGAATTTCATGGGTAGATGTGAGATGATACAGCCAGAAATTGGGCAACTTGTCACTTCCTGGGGATTTCCACTTTTGGGATTTCGTTAGAGCTTGCCTAACATCATCTGTGGATATATTTTCCCATTCTTGCAGAGGTGTATCCAGCATTCGTTCTTCTTCACGCCGTATCCACTCTGCATTTGGGTTATACTCCTTTGGGCTGGTCCAGATATTTTCCCAGAATGTCTGTACATTATCAATCGATGGTGGCCTTTCGACATGTATAGGTGTTTTTCCAATTTCCCTGTAAAATTTCTTAAGATCTGTTCGGAATATTTTATTTTGGCGATAGAACCTCAACGTTTTTCGTATCGTCTTGTTCTCTGCGCCTTCAGCTGAAGTTTCTGCTTCAGCATTACCTTGATTGATGGAATATCAATTAGGGATTTAATGTTATATTTCCGCTTGATCTTTTTGAATTTACGTGTGGAAATATTAGGGTTTCTGGTGAGCTCATCTAATATAGAAAGCTCACATCAGATTTGTTGTATTTCTCGAATCAGTTTGGTTTTCCAAGCTGGTTCTCTGTGTCTGTTAATTTTATTTATTGTCTTGACTCCAAGCTTCCGAGTCGCTGCTAAAGCTGTGGCGTATATGACGTTGTTAACTTCTGTGATGTTTCCCGATGGTTTATCTGTTAACAGTGTTTCCAGAGCAGCATTGTATATTTTCACGATGTGCCTGTTGGAGTTCGTCATATGGATTTTCGGGAGCTGGTCTCTGTCTGACAATTGTTTTAATGTTACTCTGCTGAGTACTTGGATGACGTCATTTTTCGCTTCGGTGATTTCAGCTTCGTGGCTTTCAAGGAATTCTAACTTATTGTCACTGAACCTGACTCCAGGTGCAGTTTCTAGAGGACTGTAGGTTGTGTTTAAGGTAGAGTCTTGGGTTTCATTTCCTGGGAGATTATTTCGTATTTCATTCTCTCCAGCATCCACCCCATACTCTGTTGCATTCCTTATTTCTACATTCGTCTCAATAGAGTTTGAGTGATGGGTCATAGTATTTTGTCTTATATCTAATTTTATCTATTTCTGCCTTTGAGAGTCTGTTGTTTCGCATGATGTCCCTACGGACATTGGCAAGCATGTTTGGATTGAGGTTAGGTCTTATATCATTTCCCACCGTACTTCTCCATGTTTGGTATGTTTGATTGGTGGTGTTCTTTTGCTGGGTTTTCGAGTGCAGTGAAGAAGGATGTCATGACTTGTCGATACTCTTCGCGGCTCCACTTCGTTCGTTTACTTTTTATTAGTCGATTTGGCATCGAGTCACTTGGTCCAAGGTTGGCAATAATCCGGTTTTGGTGACCAAGTGTCTCTTCGTGTGTGGAAGAGTTTGTTCCAGTGGCAGACTTTTCGTTCTCAGACTGGTTCTCTCTGAGTGACGCGGGCCCTTGTTGTCCCGGTTGACGGCCGATCCGGTATGAAATATTATTCGTATTCATTGAAATTAGATGCGTTTTTTAACCTTGACCGCCAAGGGGTAATTATGTTCAGATTACCAGCTGTAGGACGAATCTCGAAGAAGATCCAGGAGCACGCCCAAACAATGAGATTGTGGGTTTATTGATATAAAGAAAGAATATTTCAAAAGATTGTGTGTTATTAAGTGGGGTAGACTATAGTAAGTTTTAACTTAGTATAAGTCGGAGTGACCACTCCAGGGGGGGATAAATACATTTTAGTATATAGACTTAAAAAAAAAAAAAATACACAATATGATCCCTGTCAATGCGGATACATACACATATAAATTATATATATATATATATATATATATATATATATATATATATATATATATATATATATATATACAGACATACAGGAGAGAGAGACAGAGAGAGATAGATATTAGTAAACATGTACACATATACCCAACGACAGAGATTTGGGATGCTTAAAGTGAGAGAGAAAAAGTGGAAAATAAAGTGAAAAATGGACACGGATGTCCGCTTAAGGTCGGGGGTGGGGACCGAAAATTTGAAATATACGTTAAACAAGAAGAGGGAGCTGAAAGGGAAAGAATTAGCTGAAGTCAAAAGAATTTACAGTCATAGCAAACTACACGAAAAGTAACATTTAAAAGAATAAATGCTACATTTACCGTTTCTTCCTACATCGGAGCATGGCGAAAGTGATCTTTCACAAATGTTCAGTTTTCCGTCGCCAACGACAGATACTTATCAAATTTTATGGGGTAGGCTGGACTTATACTACAGATTGGTAGGGGGGGGCTGGATATCAAAGAATTCATTAAACAAAGGGGTAGAAGCAGAACAGTAAAAGTTATACTTTTCCGGTCATCTCTCAGCCTACTAGCCGCTAAAAGATACATTTTTAAATTTGTGTAAAAAAAAAAAAAAGAAGAAGATCACAGACATTTAACATTGATAAATCTCTTTGTAATGTGTGAGCTGTACTTGGGAGTACAATTTTATGTATTTCTTTAAGGCATGGGATACCAGAAATCCTTCAATGTGTCTATCGGAATATTTTTTAATTACTCCGAGGGCTCCAACTACAACTGGAATTATTGATATCTTTATGTGCCACATCTCTGAGATTTCTACTTCAAGATCATTGTATTTTGCAAGTTCTTTGAAGATCTTCAAAGAGACATTACAATCTACAGGGACTGGCATGTCAATAAGAAAGCAAATTATGTTCTTGTGGTCATTGATCGCGATGTTTTGACGATTGTTATTTGTGTGTATTGTAAAGGCCCATAAAATTATTACAGGTTCTATCACTCTAATTTGGTCTGTGTGAGGTTCATACCAGTTTCTTGCAGTATCCTTACGATGAAAGTTTTATATGTTCCAGTGCAGATATTGGCCCAAACTATCATGCTGAGTTTTATATTCAGTGGGTTCTAACACTGTGCAACCAGATACAACATAAATCACTTGTTTCTGGATATTTATCACAGACTGTGCATTTCGGGTTAACACATTTTTTTCAGCATGTGCGCTTGGTAATTTCGAGTTAGCTAGCATTGTTCTCGTGTAGCAAGAATAAAAGTTACGGTTTCAGCTTTTAACCCTGCACCACATAAAATCTGACGGGTTTGTCTACATCAGCTTGTCGGCTATGAGCAGAGTATATAACATGGAGAGCTTTATCTTGCCACCTTTTCTGCATTCGGTACGTTGAATTTGTTTCTACTGTCGTTTTTTAGGTTCTTCATTATCATTATTATTATTATTATTTTTATTTTCTTTGATTTCTGGCGTTTACACATTTCTTTCCGGGTCCCGCCCAAGGACCTAAGGTTAGAAATGGCGTCATGGCAATTTCCACTGACAAAAAAAAAAATTAAATTACATAGATAAAGCCCTTCGTAAGGTGTGGGCTGTACTTATCAGAACAATTTTTTGTATCTCCTTGAGGCATGGGTTTCCAGGAATCCCTTCAATTAGTCTACTGCAAGCTTTTCCGACCAGTCCTAGGGCTCCAACTACAACAGGGATTGTTGATGTTCCCATATGCCACATTTTCGAGATTTCTATTTCAAGGTCCTTGTACTTTGTCAACTTTTTGAATATTTTCAAAGATACATTACAGTCAGCAGGGACTGCCATATCAATAAGGAGGCACCGTTTTTGTTTGTGGTCTCTATTATTATTATTATTGTTGTTGTTGTTGTTGTTATTATAGTTCTCCTGCGTGCAAAGATGGAGAGTTTTGAAACTATCATAATACGCCGCCGACTTCGATGGACCGAACATCTTGTCCGAATGCCAGATATTCGGCTACTCAAAAATCATCTTCCCGGAGCTTCCATCTTGAACGTGACAATGTAGAGCTCCAAGTAGTCAATACAAGGATCAACTTAAAATATCTTGCTCGGAACAGAAATCGACCCGGTCAATTTGGATACGGAAACTTCAGATAGCAACCAATTGGAAACAAGCATTCAATAAATAAATCAACATCCTTCAAAAACGCCAGAAGACAAAGAGACGGAGATAGACCAAAGAAAATCCAGAGCACTCCATCCCTTGAATCCTCCAATCATATCATGCGGTGGCTTCGGGCGTCTCTTCAGAACCATCATAGGACTCAATTCAACACAGGAGAAAATGTCGATGAACACCGCAATACCTGGCAACGAATTCCGCCAACGACGATTCGTTCTTCAAAAAGAGCACGACGTTTATTCCAGAACTTCCATCATTTCCAATAATGATTTCACGTTGTTTTTTTTTTTTTTACTGTTCAGATGTTTAACAATGGCGTCATCCTTAATTAGCTGGAAACTGAACAATTCCTAAAAAAAATTTACTACCGAGATAGAAAAAATGGAATTACACGGACTAACATTTAACAAAACAATCTATTGCATCGCCCACTCCCTTCAACCTCCAAAAATACAAAAAAAAAAAAAAAAAAATCGAAACATATCTCTCCTAGTATTTTTCTCACGGAGAGAGATGCGCATCTGTATATCAAAGCAAGTCAAAGCGAAATTTTGTGAAACAAACGTTGTGCTAAATATATAAAATATATAAAACTCAGCATGATAGTTTGGGCCAATATCTTCCCTGGAAAATATAAAACTTCCATGGTAAGGACTCTAGTCAAAATAAATTTCTTGATAAATTTCTCTAATCGGGAACGAGCACAAATATACACAGATTTATTTCAAATGATATTATCATAAGACTTTTTCGCCTTGTTTTTTTTATTTATGCACACAATAGAAGTCCCTAGTGTCACTCAAAATAGAGGCTTCCTGAATGAAGTCTGTTCGGAGGAAGTGAAGATTATGAAGATGTGTTGAACCGATTCTGTCAGTAAACCGCTTGCGCACAGATAGGAAATTATTTCAGTAAATATGCCAAAATGATAAAGGGGTGAAAGGTAGTTATGCGTCTTCTAACTGAATCTTTTCAACCTATACAGTAAAGTCATTTAAAAACTATGCGACCCATAATTTTTAAAACACCCGTATTGAAAAGTTCATAAATATTAGTACCCGACGAATGTACACACATGAAACAGACGTAAGTATTTAGCCACACTGATGAACCGTGATATAGCGAAACAGACTTATATGTAGCTATATATATATATATATATATATATATATATATATATATATATATATATATATATATATTCAAATAGGTTTGGTTATATATATATATATATATATATATTCAAATAGGTTTAGTTATATATATATATATATATGTATATTCAAATAGGTTTAGTTATATATATATATATATATATATATTCAAATAGGTTTGGCTATATATATATATATATATATTCAAATAGGTTTGATTATATATATATATATATATATATATATATATATATATATATATATATATATGTGTGTGTATATTCAAATAGGTTTGGTTATAAATATATATATATATATATATATATATATATATATATATATATATATATATATAAATAGGTTTGGTTATATATATATATATATATATATTCAAATAGGTTTGATTATATATATATATATATATATATATATATATATATATATATATATTTAAATAGGTTTGGTTATATATATATATATATATATATTCAAATAGGTTTGATTATATATATATATATATATATATATATATATATATATATATATATATTCAAATAGGTTTGGTTAAAAAATTTAGACATATCATGTCGATAATTTTTCGTGTGATACTTTCAAGTCCGCGGATTAATTTTTTTGGTATACTTGGAAAATTGAGAAGGAAAATGCTAAAATTTCCTTTCAAATAGTTTTTAGTTTCCTAAGTACTTTCATTCTTATCTGAGACCATCTTCATTGAGTTAACTTGTCTGTGAGCATGCATATGCGTTTCTGTGAATTTAAAACATTTCAACTATTCGTTTATTATTACTGCTTATGCAGTATTTTAGATTTCAACGTTCAAAGTTCACGTGTCCTTTTGTTTCTTTTTCCAGTATAAGGGAAGTAACTTTTTTGTTTTTGCTTATACGTATATGATTGCTGTTTTGTTGTTGTTGTTTTTTTTTTGCTCATATGCATATAATTTTTTATGAGCATCTAAGTATTTGTTTCTATACTAATAGTTGTCTTTATTTATTTTGGGTTTTAATTCTCTTCCATAAAGGGCTTCAACGATTTTGCTTGTTAACGTTTTTATGTAATATATATGCATTTTTATCTAATATCCGTCTAATCTGTGAGAATTGCCATGTGTTTTCCAATTAAGTGCTGATATATTGAGCTATGTTCAGCCCAATGAATTGTAAGCCTTTTTGCTAGCATCGTCGTAGTAAAGCCAACGTAAATATTGACATTGACGCACAACCTCCCCAACATGCACTGAACGAATAGATAGCAGAGCACAGTTTGGGAGAGGTAACAAAATGACAAAAATTATTAAGAGCTACAAAACACAGGAAATTGTGGAGAGCCATGATCGTCAACCTGCTAAAGGGATACGGTACATGAAAGAAAAAGGGGTGTGGGATAGATAACGAATGACACTAGTCGTTCTTACGAATGGAATGCATAGAGACTCGGGGGGATTAAAACCAATGAATGTAGCAAGGAAAGCCTAGTTATTGTATATCTAAACTTGTGGCATTAATGGAGAGAGTCCATCGTAACATTTGCCAAGGAAAATCTGCAACTTTGCAACTGTAGGGGAAGTGATATAGAATGGGAAATAATTGATACACAACACATCCGCGTAAACGATTTTAGACTCACACATAGTAGCAATATATTTTTAGAGATTCTTGATACAATTAAAAGAAGAATCAGCAATATTATTGATCTTGACCTGGCATCTCGGCTTCAGTCACTTGCCTCCTTGTTTCTTTTGTATGAATACTTTCACGGCGATTGTTTAGATGAGCTTTTCGCTGAGATACTTAGATTTTATAAATTTAAGTGCAGTACTCGAGTGGCGACGAGGTCATATCATTTTGCAGTTGAGCTAACTAGATGCAACCGTAAGTTCTATACAAATAGTTTCTTTTCTTTTACTTCTCGCTTGTTGAACACTCTTTTGGTGCCATGCTTTCCAGTCAAATTTAATTGTCAAAGAATTATATGCAATTTCTATCATTATCTACTGTCTTCCTGATTCTGATGTGCACTCTTCTTAGTAATGTTTCTGTTTCATAATTCCTCTACACCTAGTCTTATTCGCTTGCCTGGAGTAAATTCGATTAAAAATGTGGGGGCTGAATCTAATTATTTCAATGGTTGTAAAGTAGAGCATAGCTTGTGGATTCAGATAATTTCAGGAATGGTAAAAGTAACCGAATAGTCTTTAAACATCTTTAGCGATGAAGCTTTATTTGAAGTTTCCTCTGAGGTCTTTTAGAATGAATGCATGTCCCCACCCACAGGGCTTTATCCTTGGACTTAAGTTGTTCCTAATTTCATAGGTTTGTAGACAACCACCTTCCTGATGTCATCTGTTCTCAACTCTATAACTTTGTTGACGACACGGTTATTTACTTCTATCTTGCTGGTAAGTCTATTCGGTTCAAAATAGTCGAACTGGAAGCTGATCTCAAAAATGACCTACAATCTGTTATTTACTAGGGCAAAAAATATCTTGTTAATTTTAAAGCCACCAAAACGAAACTATTCTCTTTTAATCTTCTCATAGAACCTTTTTCGTCTTCCATCAGTCAGCCTGAGGCTAATCTCCACGAGTGTGACTTATTTTTGCGTCTACTGCTGGCAAAGTTGGTTCCCCGTGTAGTACGAAACAATTTTTCTCGCCATAATCTATCTTACACATTTTTGTTAAGAAATAGGAATGTGAACGTGTGATGTATAGCTATGCTTGATGTACGATATGTATAATTGTGTTCCTTATTTCTTATGTAATAAAACAAATTCCATTACTTTTTAACTCAACCTCGTATATCAGTCACCATATAAATATGCTACAGATATAGATATGCATGTAGATATGCTACAGTAAAAGAGAAACCAGGCAGAAGTGCATTCATGTCTTTCTTCACCCCAATTATTTTCTCTTTTATTATATTTGTTGGGGCGCACCCACCTTCTAACTAGTAATGGACTGGTCCCTCTTATATGAGTCAGCTCTGGAGAGAGTGGAGGAGCGTCAGAGAGAGAGAGTCAGCGTGAGCAGTCCAGATAAGCTTACCCGGTATATACCGTTGGACTATAGACTTTCGATATTGTTTCGTACTAACCAACCTTCGTTCTACTAATCACTCTATTGTTAATTACTTTTATGAATATACCAGTATTTTCCTCTACAACTGTGTTTGTCTTGATTCATACACCGACACGCGGGAAACTCACAACATCTCAACAATATTAGAAACAAGGAACACTGTCAAACAGATCTTAAATCAAGATACAGCTATACATCACAGGTTCACATCCCTTTTTTTTCAGCATATTCGCCACCTGTTTCAATGGCATTCTTCCACCTACGAATGTGAGCATGTATCGCAACTTTGTAAAATGTGACATCAGTATTGCATCATCCGCATATTTTAGTGCGTCTATAACAATGGAAATGAGAACATTAGTTCAAATAAATCGCTGAATAATGAAAAAATACGTTGTCATTATAAAATTTCAAGAGATTCATTCTTTTTCTTTCAGCAGTTTTGCATTTTGAATAATAGTAATAAAATTTTAGCTGGCTACCTATGTAAACAATTCCTTACTGCAGTTTTCCATTTTTTATTACAACTTGACTTACCACCTTCAGGCGCCCATCTCTTTGGTATAGTGAAAGACACACTCAGGGTGGTGATAAAGGAGGGAAAACTGATGTAAGGAACTAGCTACATCAATAGCCGCATGATGTTTACAAAACTGAGATACAAGCCCTCATTTGTAGGTTGAACACTGCCGTTGAAAGAGGAGGTGATTATATTGAGAAGTTGGGATGTGAATCTGTGATGTATAGCTATATCTTGATGTACGATATGTATTATTGTGTTTCTGATTTATTATATCATAAATAAATTTCATTGCCTAGTATTATTCTGCCTTGTTCTTTTTTCTTCCTTTTTCTTATTGTCTATTCCGTTTGTTGTGAATTTTGTCAATTACACATAATCATGGCCAATTATTCCACAAGCACATTACCTGGACGGTTATATTCCTATACTTGCTTGATACTGACGACCCCGATATATAGTTCATGCATTGGACCTCCTCTATTCCCGACGACCACTCATTAATTGATCTTAATGTTACAGAGAGTACATTGTTCAATATTTATTTTAGTTACATTTCTGAATGTGCCGTTAGTTATGCGTTATCTGCATATTTTAGTGCGTCTATAACAATGACAATGAGGACATTAGTTCAAATGAATCGGTGAATAATCAAAAAATGCATCATCTTTACAAAATTTGACATTTGTTTTTCTTTCAACAGTTTTGCTCTTTGAATAATAATAATAATAATAATAATAATAATAATAATAACCAGTGACATTTCTCATGAAACAATGGCTTCCAAGCGGATCATTGATGGAGAAGTGAGTGCATGTCACAGTAACTACCGCAGTAGTGTTGCTCTTCAGGCGATTAAGCTACTGGCATCGGTCAAAATGTAATACTTGCTTTAATCTTTTTTTCGAAATATAAGTCAAACTTCCAGGAGAAATTTTGTTAAATATGAAATACCTAGAATTCCAGGAGAAATTATTTGTTTAATTATTTCCTCTTTTGGTATCTGTCTATATTTCTGAGATGAGATAATATGTACACTATTTACATTATTCGGACTATTGCATGCTAGACCAAAAAATCTCCTGAGCCGACCAAGTATAGAAATGAATACATTATGGAAACCAATAATAAGGAGTACCAGAGAAAAGCGATAATAACAACAAAATTGCAATATGAGCTCTGATAAAAACATGATTTGATAACAGCAAAAAATGAGCACTGGTAAAACTGGTTCTTGATGACATTAGGTTTATAATACCAAGAAATTCATACACATATGAAGGATAAATGGCACAGTGGATAAAGACGTTGGTTAGATCCAATGACAGGATCCAAAGAGTGTGAGTTCAATACCTCGGTTAAGTCACTGGAGAACTTGGAGAGGGGAATTAACAGAAGATAACTGATAACTGACACCCATTAAACATGGCACGTGGAAATAGAATAGAACAGTCTACACCAGTGAGCAAAATAAAGGGTTTAGTTCAACATTCCAACCAACTGAAGAAGGCTGGAGCGTACAATGGCCGAAACGTTGTAATAAATATGGCGACTTAGCTGCATTGTCGGAAACGGAAAAAGCAAAGACTTGTAATAGAATGCCTGTTTTTGGATAGAGAAAGTGATATTCAGAAGACATTCGGCAATGTTTATAGAAGCACAGCACTATATTTAAGCTGAGAGCGAGAGCAGTTAGTAGAATAAATGAGAATCTTAGATTGAAAAGACAAATAATCAAGAGTCGAGGAACTAATAACCACGTTATTTTGGGATTAGAAGTTATCCATACAATTAGAATTTATACAGCATTGCAATGTATTTCCTATGCGAAAATCAAAGATCCAAATTCCAATTCCATTCGGGATCGTTATATTCAATAACGCGTAAATACATTCAGAAAAGATATGGATCCACTTGTCCTCCCCAAAGTTAATTATTACTACTTATTATCAGTAAATAATTATTTTCTTAAAAAAAAAAAACGTAAAAATTTAAAAATTTAACCTGCAAAAGTTTGATACGCCTTAGAAATGGAATCAATCAATCAATTAAAACATTGATGTCGCTAGCCATCAGGAAAAGTAAAGAATCATGTTTTTATCTAAAAATATTTTCTGGCTTTAAATAACCTGCAAAGAGTTGATATGACGGGAAAATAAATCAATCACTGGCCCCGATCTAGCACCTCAGTCACTTTCCCAGCATTGTAAGGTGGTCTCCCAATGCACTTTCTACAAATACTTTAACGGAGAATTGTTCAGGTGAGCTCTTCGCTATGGTACCCAGACTCTTCGAATTAAAGCTACGTACTAGACGGGCGACCAAGGTCTTACCAATTTACTGGCTAGATGTAAACATAAGTTCTATGCGAAAAAAGATTCTTTTATCGTAATTCTCTTTTGTGGAATTGCCTTCCAGCTCCGTGCTTTCCAGCCAACTTAATCTGCAAAATCTTAACCCCCCCCAAAAAAAAAACTGCAATGTCAATCGCTATCCACTTTCCAACTGATTACTTTTCCCCTGTTCCCGCTCATTACCAGTTTTCCTGTTTCTAATTCTTCCACACCCTGTAAGCCTTTGTATCTCAGTGGCTTTACTGCCTTTCGTGTGAACTCCATTAAAAGAAAAAAAAAAATGGATTCCTATTTGAATCCATTTTAAAACTTAAAGATACGCCATTATTGCAATCGGCCGGCATTGAAGGTGGGTAATGCATTTCTGAAGAATTACAGTCCCAGAGAGTAGCCATTGCTTATTCCACCCTAAAATCCTAACAGTGTTCATTCTTTCAGTTGGGATCTGTGAAGAGGTACTCAAAGAACAGCGTTTCTCCAATGATAATGATGAAAAGGATGCGACTTTCTCATAGCTAAGAAAGTAGTTCAGAAAAAAAAGTTCTGTGTACATTTGTACCTCCTGGTTTGCTTAGAGTTTTTCGAGCGTAAAACCTGTAAGAATTAAATTAAAAGAAGAGATTAAAAAAAGTGTGATGAACAACTATGCAATATCAACCATTCTATATGGCAGTGATGTTGGACAGTGCGCTCACAGACGAGAAAACTGGAAGAAACGGAAATGTGCTTTCTATAGAAGGATGATGAGGATGCGATGGACAGAGCGTCTAGGCAACGAAAACCGCTTATTTTTACAGTAAGGTTCATGCTGTTCAAAGCCTGGATGTCACTCAAAGTAGAGGGTTATATTAGGAGGCAATTTGGGTGGCTAGGATGGGGAAGATAACGGTTAACCCTAGTATTTACGGAGTCGGTTCCACAGGGTAGTGGTTCGTGGGAAGAAATCCTTCTAGTGGAACTTATTAGGTTGGTGCAAAAATAATGACGTAATAATGTCGTTTTTTGACGTATTTTTTAACGTCAAAAAACGACATTATTACGTCATTATTTTTGCACCAACCTAATACTTCTTGCCAATGGAATACGGAGGGAATGTGTCCTTGCCGTGAAGATCTGACCTGGCGGAGGCCAATGAACGTAGTTCGTCGGTGCGCTTTCCATGGAAGTAGCAATAGAGTGGGGAGGGGCTTGTCAAATCCCACCTGTGAGAAATTAAAAAGAGACAGCTAAAATTACATGGACACATAGGGAAGACGGAGGGCTTGGAGAATTTTACATACACAGCACATGTCGAAATTAAAAAAAAAAAGTCAGGTGGAGGAAGAAGGTGACCTACCTGACGAACTTGTGTGAATGGATAGCAGAACCGAGAGACGTTGCTGGGAAGAATGGCAAAAAAACCAAAGCAGGGAAGTTGTAAAGACCCATGATCACCAATGCCCTGAAGGAACACGGCACATACAAGAAGAATATTTCTTTTGAAAGACACGCGTATGATGATTAGGAAGAAACGGAAACTATTTTGCTGAATAGATTTGGAATCCGCTGGCTTTTGCGTTTATTTAGGTACGATTTATATTCTTCTGCAATTAGGTCTGTTGGAATTCAAAGAAAACAGATATTATAATGTGGAAACTCTGAGATGGCTGGAGATTATTTTGAGGATTAGCTTCTGAATCCTGAACATCTGTGTTTATTTTGCTATCATTTCTGATGTTCTAATATAAAAACCTGTTGTAATGAAATGAGAACAGACATTGTTCGCTAACACGAGTGTCACAGTAGCAAGATTATATTGGGATGTAAGAAAGTTATGTCGATGACTAGTTTAGGAATCGCTTGGCGTGTTTTTCCATTTTGCTAAATTTCTATGCTTCTACGATAACATCTATTGTAATTCAAGAAAAACAGGGTAAGTCACGACACCCGACAGTAAGGGTTTTGATCAGGAAGTTTTGAGGAGCGTTGAATCTGACCCGAGGTGGTAGCAACTGCTAGGGTCCCAGCTATTGGACAAATAGATAACGTCGCAAAAGAAGTCAAAACAATATGAAAGCATTAAAAATAGGTTATAATACCAGCAATACCATTTGGAAAAATTGATACCAGCACTATATTTCTGAAGAAAATGATTATTACCAACAATATTTTGTTGCAATATATTTCTGAAGAAAATATAACCAGCAATACATTATTACTTGCAATACAATTTTGAAGAAAATATAACCATCAATACTTTATTAATGGCAATACAATTTTGAAGAAAATATAACCATCAATACTTTATTACATGCAATACAATTCTGAAAAAAATATAACCAGCAATACTTTATTACTTGCAATACAATTTTGAAGAAACTATAACCAGCAATACTTTATTTTATTACTTGCAATACAATTCTGAAGAAAATATAACCAGCAATACTTTATTACTTGCAATACAATTTCGAAGAAAATATTACCAGCAATACTTTATTACATGCAATACAATTCTGAAAAAATATAACCAGCAATACTTTATTAATTGCAATACAATTTTGAAGAAAATATTACCAGCAATACTTTATTACATGCAATATAATTCTGAAAAAAATATAACCAGCAATACTTTATTAATTGCAATACAATTTTGAAGAAAATATTACCAGCAATACTTTATTACTTGCAATACAATTTTGAAGAAACTATAACCAGCAATACTTTATTACTTGCAATACAATTTTGAAGAAAATATAACCAGCAATACTTTATTACTTGCAATACAATTTTGAAGAAAATATAACCAGCAATACTTTATTAATTGCAATACAATTCGAAGAAAATATTACCAAGCAATACTTTATTACTTGCAATACAATTTTTGAAAAATAAAAAACTTTATTATTACCAGAAAAATACAATTTATTACTTGCAATACAATTTTGAAAAAATATAACCAGCAATACTTTATTACTTGCAATACAATTCTGAAGAAAATATTACCAGCAATACTTTATTACTTGCAATACAATTTTGAAGAAACTATAACCAGCAATAGTTTATTACATGCAATACAATTCTGAAAAAAATATAACCAGAAATACTTTATTACTTGCAATACATTTTTGAAGAAAATATTACCAGCAATACGTTTTTGAAAAAAAAATTACCAGCAATATATTTCTGAAAAAAAAATAAATAAATAAATAAAAAATTTACCAGCTATATATTTTTGGAAAAAAAATTACCAGCAATAAGGAAAATGTTGGCATTAAATAACCCCTCGAGGTTGATATACCGTAAAACAAAACAAACCAGGCATTAATTCTGATGACCTTTCCTTGGAAAGGGGTTTTATTTTTAATGAATCCATCTTTTCTGCCGCAGCAGTTGGTTAATTTGCAAGACTTATATCAATAACCATTATTCTCTCAAAAATAATTTTTATAATCTAAAAGTATTTATAGTACAAATAACCTTCAAAAAGGTTGATAAACCGTAAAAACGAATGAATGAATGAATGAAGTACCACAAGTAGAGTCGGTTGGCTGATTTTTTTTAAGTGGCACATGGGTTGTTTAATGCCGAAATCTAAACAATTTGAATACAATTGTCATCAACTACAGATAAAATATAGTGTTAGTAATTTTGCTTTAAAAATTGATTCTTACTCATAATTTTATATAAAAATATATTGCTGATATTATTACTATAAAAATGTATTTTTTCACTTTCATAGTATTTCATTTTGACGTGCCGATGTCTAGGATCTTAACAGGTACTGCCATCCAGAGTCAGGGTGGACATAAGAGCAACAGCAATTAAGAGGTGGTTGCACACTTTTCAAAACATCCAATCTCTCAATCAGAAGTCTTGCTGTTGGATAGACGCAAGAGTGTTACAGTATGGCGTTTTATGAGCGTAGGTAAGGGCAAGGAGTTGAAGTGAACATCTGTGCGTATTTTTCAACCATTTCGGTGCATCTATTATTAAGTCTGTTGTAATTAAATAAGAACAGATATTACTTATTCACTAACACATTATGAAGATTATATCGAGAAGTAAGGTAACTATTTAGATGGCTTCTTTACGTATCCTCTGATGTTACTTTTAATTTTGTCGTAGTTTCTGTGCTTCGCTATTTAATCTATTGCCATTTATTTACTATATTTCATTCAATACAAGCCCAAGAGCCACTCAAAGTAGAGGCTTACTGTATATAGTTGTTGTCGAGGAATCAAACCAACAAGACTTCTTGATTTATAAACATCATTCGGACATTATGCAGGCAACCCAGTTACCGAGAAGAATTCGATCGATTTTAGGACTAAAAGACGTTTTGCGAGTAATGGACGCCACACATGTTGTTCTGGGATGAGTTTATATCCGACACCCCATTTCATTTGGCCTTGTCTGGATATTAGACTTGACCATATATCTGCAACAAGAGTTGATATAAAACTAAACGGGTGTTAAAAGATGAAAAAGGCGGCCTACCTATCTTTTATAGATTATGGATAAACTTTTGATAAACTATTTCACAAAGATCTGTTGGAATTTCTTCATAATTTTGGCATATTTGTGAAGGATATTAGAATAATCTAGAACATGTAATGACAGCAAACCGTCTGCATGCCTATATAAAATGAATCCAGTAAATCAAGTATAGACTCTTCTCTCCAGATATATTCAACTTATATTGTGAGGTGATTCTGAGAGAATTAAAATTCCTACCAGGATTCATTATTTGGCGACCACAACCTTAACAAAATAACAAATATAGATGTCAGTGTGTTGATAGCAGTCACAGAAAAAAACTACAATAACTCCGACAGATGGTAAAGAAGGAAGGTTACAAGAAAGGACTAAGTATTAGGTTGGTGCAAAAATAATATCGTTTTTGACGTTAAGTTGAACGTCAAAAAACGACATTATTTTTGCACCAACCTAATATCAATTGCAAGAAGACAGAATGCCTTGGTTGTCAGCAAATAGAACAGCCCGACATGCAAATTAGATATTGTTGATACTAAACTAAAACCAATGCAGCAATTTGAATGTCTGGTAAGTATTTCAGCAGAAGATGGTAAATACGACACTGAAAACGAAGAGAACATCAGGAGATAGAAAGATGACTTCCGAAAGCTAAGCAAAATATTAAGAAATAGTCAAATTTCGTCAGAATCAAACAAAAAAAATTACTGAATTGTTATATAATATCAGTTCTCCTATATAGCAGTAAATGGTGGACAATCTCCTCAGAGATCTAGAAGAGAATTAAAACAATAGAAACATTGTTCTACTGTAGGACTCGCAGAATACCATAGACAGAACAGGTGAGCAATGGCGAAGATAAATGTAAAGACAAATATAAACAAAAAAGGACACATATACTTAACATCAGAAAGAGACAGTTATGGTATATAATGAGGAAAGCCGGCTTAGAAAATTTAATACTCACAGGACAGACTGAAAGTTAGGGCAGCTTGAGAAAAACAAAGCGAGCTTGAGTAAATGGATGGTAGAACGGGGTTTATGAGAGATAACGAAGAGACTAAAGTCATTAAAAGCTACAAGGGACAGAAAATTGTGGAGAGCCATGATCGCCAAAGTGCTTAAGAGACATGGCACATGAGGGAAATCCGAATGGCTTCTAACAAAGCGACAAGTGAGTGTTGAATTAATTGCATAAGACATGAAAATTTAATAAAATAAAGTAAAATAAAAATACCTTGATCATGTGTCTTTAATTTCATCTTTTCTTATCTGAGGTATCGAATTCTAAACTAAAACAAATAGAAGGTTCAATTAACCCTTCCAACAATTAAGATTCATTTCTTTTCATTATTATTTTTAAAGAAAACCATGTCATATCTTCTGTACAAGCGAACTGAACTTCGCTACGAAACTGAAATGAAAGAAGCAACAACAAAAAATAATATACGTAAAGATCACTCAACCGGTTTGTTTACATATTGAAAGAACAGAGTGTCCGTTTTGACCGACAGATATAACATAGTTTACATATTTGAAGGATGCTCGATGTGTAGCGTTTGTCAGCAAACTAATTTTGGAAATTATTACATGTGCAATGACTTTGGTCTGTACTGAGCGCTTCATACTTTTTAGCTTTGTGTCATCTTATTGTAAATATTGACAGGTTATTGGAAGTAAGGCGAGGATTAGAAAGCGTGTCTCGAGGATTATGACGTGACAAGACAGTTTCTAAATCCAAAGGCAGTGAGCTTGATCTAATTGTCTTCCCTCGGAAGGTAAATATGAAACTAGGTCAGAAAATACGGGAGCCCTAATCCTTTACTTGAGGACAGAGACAAAAAATATCTTACGCCCAAAAATGTGTCAGACTATTCAGTGTTAGTCCGAATCTAATGGGAATTATTATTTATTGTATTTTAAAAATTGTACAAATATGGCACAAGGCACCAAAAAAAGGGGAATGAAGGAGGCTGGCCACCACTGTCATAGCTTGGCCGGTTACATCCACTGAGGCAATAATATTTTGATGTTCTTCGCGTCATAAAAACACATTTATACAAGTATGGCACAAGGCTCGAAAAATTGGAATGAACGAGCCTGGCCATGACTCATAAATTAACCGGTCACATCCACTGAGGCAATAATATTTTAATATTCTTCACATCATAAAAACACATTTATACAAGTATGACACAAGGCTCGAAAAAAGGGGAATGAACGTGGCTGGCCATCCTGTCATAAATTAGCTGGTTACATCCACTGAGGCAATAATATTTTAATATTCTTCACATCATAAAAACACATTTATACATGTATGGCACAAGGCTCGAAAAAGGGGAATGAACGAGGCTGGCCACCTCTGTCATAACTTAGCCGGTCACATCCACTGAGGCAATAATACTTTGATGTTCTTCACGCTATGAACGACATTTATACAAAAAAGATACATATCGTAAACACCAAAACAACTCATGTTCGATATGAAATCATGAACTAATATCGCATATCTAAAAATGTGGAAAGGTGTATAGAACAAACATTTCTTTTTATTTACATAATAAAAATAAACCAATGATTTCGATGAAAATATATACAACGAAAAATGTTAGTATGATGTCGTCTCCAAGTCAAAATGTAAGACTTGGCCGAAAATATAGGATAGAAATAAAATAATCACCGCTCCAGACAACTGTGTCTTCTGTCACCCAAAAGGGTTATGGAAAGACAGAAACAATGCTCCGTGAACTTCATCCATCCGCGTCGACTATAAAAAAAAACAAAACATTCGCATCACAGCTAGCAAGCACGGAAGCATATAGTGCTTCCACCCATCTGAAAACAACGTAGCGTTGTTATAAACGGAGCTCTCATCCAGAACAAAGAATTATACTGTGTAACTCGGATATAAGAGACCCAGATAGAAGAGAAACCCGGATATAAGAGAGATTTTCTCTGGTCCCAAATTAGAGCCTGTGTTAATGTATATAAATTAGACCAAACCCGGATATAAGAGAAACTCGGATATAAGAGACTCCGGTCCCGACAACTCTCTTATATCCGGGTTACGCTGTACTTGCAAATTGCAGACCACTTCAATGATTTCGCACAGCGTGTGTACGGCCTGCTAAATAGATTCGTGTATTTCGCCACCCGGGACGCATGTTGCCGATCCAGAGCGCATTCTGAATCATTCGCTAGGTGAGTGATGTCTCATCATTAGCGAGGTATTTCCTCTCAGGCGTCCAAGGCCATATGGAGCGAAACACCCTACTCTCCTGAACTATATCAGATCTTCTGACTTACTCAGAGTAATGCCTCCCTCGAAAACGGCCTGATCTTAAAGAGATCTGCCTGTATCTGAGAAGCATTCAGGGTAGAAGAAGCACTCGTTTCAGGGAAAAGTCAGATAACCTTCAAAGTCGAGCGCACGTTACTTAAAACCTGGAAAGCTGTTTTTGCATCTTCCTTACAGTACACATCCGATCACGGAAAGGCAATTGTAAAGGGTCTTTATGTCCAGTATTCCATGACCGTATAGATGCAACAGATCTCACGACGTATCATATCGGCTTTGAGGCCCATAGTAGGCGAAACATTGCTCTCGCAAGAGGATTATAGTGACAGAACTGAAAGATGGCAAAGGGCCAGAGGGTAGATGTACGTAATGCAGCCCTCCTCTAATCTCTACAAAGAAGAATCCCTTCGAAGCAACAGATTAACTACGCCAACGACCTTTCTCCAGAAGTTCCGACCAATTCTTCTCAAAGTGAAGGTCAGGACAGAAACAGATGCCGAGTATCTTGCAAGAACCGCCCGTCAAACTGAAAAGGTCCCGAGAGAACAAACATTCCGCGAATCCGAACGAAAGCCAGAAGACTTTACGCGTTAAATGTTGATCGTCATGACCGGATTTATATTCTTACTTCAACGTTCTTAAAACTGTTTGTTAAAAGCGGCGTAGACTGTATACGTGACCCAGGTAGTAGTACCAGGTAACGCAGTCCTGCCAACGACCAGATTCGTTTTCAATCTCGACAGAAAAAGCACATAGAGCGAGGGCAGAAGTAAACAGCCCTGCCAATCTAATGGTAACGACTGCTAAGAACATCTACTCCTAAAATTTATTGACGAATCCCCAAGATTCATGCTGGTATGTCATCCTCACGAACAAAAATCGACAATTTTCGATTCTATTGCCTATAGTTTATTTATTGTCTTCAAATCAAAACGCAATAACCTATTGAAATCTGTTTGCGAACACAATTCTTACTTTGTAAACCCCTCGTCTTATTGCTATTGTTTAGCCTAGTTTTGACTTGCATATATATTGTTTGTTTAGTAACAATTGGTCTTTGTCCTTTTCCTTCGTTTTTCTTAATTTTTTTATTGTCCACCTATTGAGAATTCTGTTAATTACACTTAACCATGACCAATTAATCCCCAGCATGAATCCTCTAATTATTATTTTTTTTCTTTTTTTGCATAAGCACCTTAGGAAGAGACACGCTTCATTTGTGCTGTATCACGTTTTGGGGCTAGCGACTGTAGTTAAAAAGCAATTCTATAAAAGAGTCACTCGACAGGTTTCCTGCGTGTCGTAGTGGTTCTTGTATAGAAGTTAATAATAAGACTCTTTTATGTTAACACTATTTTTTGCGCAAAACAAGGATCCTGGCAAAGTTGTCAAATAATTTACAGAGAGTAAATGTCAGTTTAAATTCATAAAAAAATACTACAAGCCACAAAACTTTATAGGTGGACGTAGTAGAGAACACAATACACCGTTTTAAAGATACTTTTGAAATCACCAGAAAACGGATAAAATTCATATTTTCATCAGGGGTTATGGAAATCTCACTCGGAGTATAAATCAGGTGATTTTTTATTCATTGAGATCACATGCTGACCAACAAATTTGCCATCAGAAGATCCTGTTTATCTTCACATTGAGAAAAATACCTTTTCAATATATCTAATTCCATATTCAACACACAATCGGTAATCAACGAAACATGTATAGATACCCCAGGTTAAGAACCCCTGGTGTAAGGCAAACTAGGCTCCGTTCAATAGACATTTGCAACGAGACGCAGAGTATAACTTTGAACCTACGCTGTGTATGAATTCGTGACATGCTGCCGGGGAGATGAGACCTTAGGGAGACGGTTCGCTGCATTTAGGCCTTTGCTAATAGCAATATCTAACAGAAGCGATGTGTTTAACTATTATCCCCCAGTTTTGGTATATGGCATATAGATAACCTTTTATTTTAGTGCCAGAACGTATTCACATTTATAAATGGACAGATTAAGATATCGTCCAGTCTCTGCGGCCAGCAGCGCCACAATTGCTTCATAGCGATCAGTGACTCTTGGGGAATGGGATATACTGCCCCGTGATCGAAGGCCTCGGGAGTAGCCTCACTCCATTTACGTCGTGCTGCACCAATAGCGATACACACGATTGATCCTCATCAAAAGAAAAAAGAAAATAATAATCAACGTGCTATCATTAACCAGCCGTATCCATAGATGATTTCTTTGGCTCAAACTTAAACCTTTTTATGTATTGTGTGGAATTCTCTCGGCTTATATATGTTAAAAATAGATGGCGCCACTGATACCATTTTATCTGGTTTCTACTCATGTTAAGAATTTTCAAGAAAACACTAACAGCCGCGTGTTATTAAACCTTCTGATTTATGAGTCGCAGAGGAGGTAGAGTAAGTTAAGAGCTAGCCAAGGAAAATAATTTCATTGCTGAACAATACGAAAATGATATTTTGTAAAAAATAGAAATATAAATCCAGTGAAGTTAACAGTGTTCATTAATCAATATCCGCTGTTCTGCAACACTTCATCTTTAGGTCAACAACAACAACAACAAAAATCGACCGTTATCTTCTTGAGTCGTCCCGTTCGACCTGATGAATTTTCCTGATTTATCTCTTTAATTCGTTATTTTAAAACGATATATCTCAAAACCCATTTCTCGTAAGTTCGTATCACATGGACTTAACCAATTTCATCACGGAAGACTGGTTACAAAATCAACATCAAAATTCATCGTCAAACTGTTCGTCTGCGATATATTAGTAGATTATTTAAGAGTAGGTACCGCCACGAAATCGCTAAAAAAAGCATAGCTTGATGAAAAAGACGCCAACCTTGTCGAAAACAAAAAAAAAAACTATCGTCTAAATGATTATGTTATTATTAAGAGGAAAGATCAAATTATTTTGAGGGTATTTTTTCCCATTTTTTAAACGTTCCTATCACGTCCGAAATTTTCGTTAAAAATCTTGTTTTTTGAGTCAGCAAAATTATTCATTTTTTTCCATTTTATAAAAAAACTGAAAATCTCACTTTGAAATTCTTTTAAATGTCAATTATCATTTTTTCAAAACTTATTTTAAGAAAATCAGAAATTATCATGTTTATTTAAAATATTTTGAACCAAGCTTAACTTAGCTTCTGCGTCGAAAAGATGTAATTTGAAAATAAAACAAGGCATGTCATAAACTTTCGCGTCACTTGGCTTGATCTCGTGGAGGTACCTATTTAAGAGGTATTTCGGCATGTATAATTCACACAAACGGATCTGTCTATATTTCTGTGATGTGGTATTATGTACACTATTTACATTATTCGGACTATTGTCCTCATCTTTGTCGCCATATAGTCCGAATAATGTAAGTAGTGTCACTCAAATGTGTTTGGTTAAATAATATGGCATGTTTATTTTTTATTATTTTTTTTTTAAATTTCCGAAAAATTTTATGTTAACCGGAAATTTGCCAAGTTTCATATTTATTTTTATTTTATATGATTTTTCCGAGCACTTTCGAAAGTAGCTACATTCGTTTCAAGGAATGTTCTGTTTGTAGTTACGTAAATATTTTCCTTTAATTCCGTCGTTCCGACGCTTAATGACAACAATTTCGAATCAGTTAAGCTGATGTCATCTGAACGGTCCAACTGATTTTTTTTTTATGTGTGCGTGTGTGTGTGTGTGTTTTTTGGGTTTTTTTTAACACAGTTCAGGAAATGCTCCCCTATGTAGAAAGATATCATATTTAATGTTGGCTGCTACTCTTTTACTACAATAGCCACCAGAATTTGGAGTTTGTCTTTGTAATGTATCCTATATAATATTTTGGTGCCATCTACTAAATTTTTTCTTAGGTTATTTTTACTAGACACGCGTAGAGATATACGTTCGGGAACTGCACCAAATTTTGACATATGACAATTCACCACAGGAGAGAGAATGTGCTGTATGCGAAACCAATGTAAGAATGTTGTTTGATATTTTAGGATATATATATATATATATATATATATATATATATATATATATACTAGCAGCATGGCCCGGGGTTGCCCGTGCATAATTCAAAAATCGTACGACTCATAGTTTTGCCCTCCCTTGCCTTTAAAGGAGTGCTCTTTTCCATGCTGATATTGCTACATGCCTTACTTCTTGCCTAACTCAAACAGTGAATTTTTCTAAGATCTATACTAAACATTAAATCTGTTACGAAAAAAAGAACTAAACAAAATGAACACAAAACGATCAGCTTTAAAAAAGGATTCGTAACTGGAAAAACCGAATGAAAAAAGAATGTTAACAACAGATACTTTTTCACACCCAACCCAGTTCTGCGGAATCAGAATCAACGTTGAGTTTAAGCAAGCGATTGAGCCAATTGGAGTAAAGTGCCATGCAGATTTAAATTTTTCCCACTTGTGACGAATGCAGCTATCGAATTTTTTCCCACGCTAGCATGCTAGTAAACATTCGTATCAGTGCACTGTTGGCTCTCACGCTGGACAATAGAATCTTCCTGCCTATTCGTAACCTGGCAGCCAGCCAATCTCACTCTGGCCAGTACAAAATGGCTGCAAACTACATGAAAACTGCTGTAGAAGCATGAAAAATCGATTATTTCCACTATCGATGGGAGTTGGGAAAATTGCGGCCGTGCATTCGTTACACACAAACACACACAGATCCTGCATTATATATATATATATATATTATTTTTTTAAATGGATACAAATGTTTGAGTAGATGCTATGTTTTTATTTATTTATTTATTAAACAGTATATTTACTTATTTATATCTACTGGACTGAATAATATTCGATAAATTTTGGCAGAAAAAAACATGACCTCTCCGGCAGGATTCGAACCTGCGTCCCTTAAGGGTAACCGTCATTAGATCCGATGTGCCTTAGACGATTTCGGCCGCGTAAGACCTCCCGATTGAACACAGATTTTCCTCCCGATTCTTTGTTTGCCCTGTTTGTATCCTCATGTAATCAAAGACATTTTTTTCCGAAATGGATACTCATATTTCATGTTTTTTTTTTTAATTTATTTATTAAGCAGTGTATTTATTAATGACCGTTTACCTCTAGGGGACGCAAGTTCGAATCCTGCCGGAGGATACATAATTTTTTATAATAAATACGAAATTCATGTCATATATATATATATATATATATATATATATATATATATATATATATATATATATATATATATATATATATATATATATATATATATATATATATGGGTCTTCCATCTCAGAGTATATATAATAAATATATATGATTTGCAACTAATTTCACTGTGGACTCATTTACTATTCTTATCAAGTCCCACTCGAATTACCACTTAAAAGTTTTGGAGTCTATTTAGATTTAATCTTTGAAGACCTCTCTGTGTAAACAGAAGAATTTCATACTGGACCTCTAACTAATTTCCATCTAAGCAATATTCCCCGCCCCCAAACCAATACATATTATCTAAATTTTTAGTGATCATTCGATTATGATTTATCAATCTCGATTAAGCTCTAAAGAGCGAGGTTCAGACCGGTTAGCTAGCCCGTTTTTCAGGCGGTCCTAAAATTTTGTACCACAAATCATATCTTTATATATATATATATATATATATATATATATATATATATATATATATATATATATATATATATATATAAGCAAATATATGAATATAGATCCGACAGTATGAAGAAAAATATAAAAAAACAAACAAACATCCTAATATGCAATGATGCTGTTTTAATGTTAATATAATGTTAACGTCGGACGTTTCGGTCTAGTAGACCATCTTCAGGACATATTCATAAACATGATTAACATTAGACCATATTCAGTTCAAAAGGAAAATGACGATGGACATAAGAGCAAGACCAATCAAAACATTGACATTATATTAACATTAAAACAGCATAATTGCATATTAGGATTTTTTGTTTGTTTTTCCGTATATTTTTTCTTCATATATATATATATATATATATATATATATATATAGTAAGGTAAAAAATCCGTTGGTATATAATCCAAGTGGATTTTAGTAATACAAAAATATTAGAACTGATACACAAAAATGAGTTCGATATAATTTATTTATACAGAACAATGTAATTAATAATCAAAAAATCCTTTTACCTCATATGGGGAATAGGCTATTTCGGTAACAACGAAACACCCCGGTGGTCTAAACATTGCGTTTAGCATGAAACAATCTGGCGCTTCTGAATGAATACCCACTAATAATATATATATATATATATATATATATATATATATATATATATATAAGTTAAGTTATGAAAAACTTGGTAAACCGAATTGGTAAATCCAAGGAAGATGAAATCCTGAGAGCTCAATGTGAAGAACAGAGCTAATATTTAATGAAAAACAGACCTTCTTTTAAGGTACCATTACAATAATTTATTTCACCAAAATCCTTTTTAAAGGATTTTGGTGAAATAAATATTGTAATGGTACCTTAAAGTGTCTGTTTTTCATAAAATATATATATATATATATATATATATATATATATATATATATATATATATATGAATAATACAAATTATTCACTTAGATGAATGATGTTTTTTCAGTACATTGAATTTAGAGTTTAATTCTCGTACGATTTTGCAATCGTTTTGCTCTCTCTTCAGGAGATATCAGCAATGGGTGTTTTTGTTTGGTTTTTGTATGTCTGTGTGCTTGTGACAATTCTAATCATTCTTACTGTTTCTTCCTAGATTTCAATGCAGAAAACTGACAAATGCAGATCATATATTGATATTTTCTCAACGGAATTTGAGACTAAATCTTGTTGTAACTAGCGTTTAATCATTTTTACTGCATAAATAATTCGTTCATTTATTTATCAATTTCTATTTTACCTCTGACTGAATGAGCTGAGAGAATTTGCTCTGACGCCATATATTTTGACTCTGAAAATGTCTATGATTCCTTTCGGAAATCCTCCCCATCATATAACGGATTACATAAACAAGTAGTTAAGAAAAAAGTCCAGATTTGGTACGAGGCTTCATCGCCATCTTAAATAATAGGCTATTGACATCATGATGTGATAAAAAAAAGAAGAAAAAAAAAAAGATTTCCACACCAGACTCTCATTATTTCGAGAATAATCACTGATCAGCTAATTTCGAATTCTGAGGAAACAAAGATAGCCCTTCTCCGAGATTAGTCTGTCTCGGCTACGCCTGATTAGATTTATTGCTTGCAACGTATCTAAAGTGTGTTAACAGGTGAGCGTCAGCATCAGAGTTGAGGTGCTAGACGATC
>CAHIKZ030000113.1:3175000-3182500 GCA_903632075.3 Acanthosepion pharaonis
AAAAAAAAAAATTTGGCCGTCTTTCGTTTCGTGCGCATGTGTAGACTGGCTGGCCCTGTCCAATGAAATCCTACAACAAAGCCCAGTCCGATGAAATCCTGACGGATAAAACACGTCACTTACAAAAACGCACACACAATACACAAAAATGGTTTAAAAAGATAGAGAGGTCATTAAAATTAAGAACAAACCTTCTTGCTTCCACCTTTCGCTGACCAATCCTAATTGTTGTATACACACCCTTGAAGCAGAGGAACATTTCTTTCATCAATCCAAGAAGAATTTGCATTACTACCACACACAAAAGACAATGGTTAAACATTGGATAACATAAATGAAAAAAAATTAATTACTTTAAATAGTATGTGGAAATAGCCATTCTTCACCTGAAGAAGGTCGCTATACCTGAAACAGGCGTAGGAAAAAATATGAAATATAAAGTATATATATGCTTTTAAAAAATTAAATAAAATAATCAAAATAACCAAAAATATTTAGAGCTTCTATTCTCTCTTTAAAATATACACCTTTCTCTCGTTGGAACAACTTAATCTCTCCCTAATATATATATATATATATATATATATATATATATATGATGAAAGAGACAGAGACATACAGAGAGACGAAACGTAGAGAATGATATGGTCTGAAAAGTAGATTATGGTAGATAAGAAGAGACCAGGGCAGAAGTGATTGAATAGGAAGGGTGTGTTTTTGTGCATACACATTTTAAGGAAGGGCACGTTGTCTTTGTCTAATGAAGTTTTTAGAAGAAGAAAAGTAACGGAAAACTCAGTTACCCGAATTAGAGAAATTTGACGACAGAATTCATAAGAGCCAGGCGATATGTGCCAAAAACCACCGAAACATAGTCTGAGACAAAGAGAGACACAATGGTATATGTGTATATCTCACACGTATACACACGTACACACACATATGTAAAGAGAGAGAGAGAGAGAGAGTAAGAGAGAGGGGACACAAGCACTAACACACACACACAAGCTGAAAGATAATCATAATGAAGCATACGTATACAAACACGTACGTACACATACGCATGCACACACACAGATACACAGAATAAAAACAAAATCACTTCCATAAATAAAACACATGCATGCATATAAAATATAAACACACCCGCCCCCACACAGGAACATAAAAAAAAATCTAAACCTACAAAACGAAAGAAGCGTACACACGCTTACACCCTAACACATAAACACACACTTGCGCAGACAAAAATACACAGAAAAACGAACGCAAAAAAGTAAGCTCAGAGACACGTATGAATACATACACACGCAAACACATGGATGCACACGCGTAAGAAATTTACAGATGCATACGCACATACATTTACAAACATATGCAGCACCATATACATCAGTCCAAGACATCATTCAGAGATATTTTCTTGCAATGTTAGGGAAATTATGGGATGCTCCTTAAAAGTTTTCGTACTAAGAAATTTCGTTAGAAACAAAGAAATGACCAATGAACTGTTATGCAGTATCAGTCCTTCAATATGGCAGTGAATATTGGACAATCTTCTCACAAATGAAGAAGAGAGCTGGCACAACAGTAATGCAGTTCTACAGAAGGGTGCTGAGAATACCATGGACTAGATATCTGAATTACAACGAAGTTCGTGAGACAATGGAAACAAAAACGACAGATATCAGTTAAGAAATTGATGAAATTTCCAGGGTGAATAGTAAGGAAAGAGAGCTTGGAAAATTTGATACTCACAGGAGAGATTGAAGGCAAGAGGGTCGTGGGAGATCAAGGTACAAACTTCTTAGGGGGTCCGAGTAAATGCATGGTGGAGCAAGGTTTATGAGATACCAAAGAGGCGAAAATTATTAAGAGTTACAAATGAGAGAAAATAGTGGAGAGCCATGATCGCCAATGATTTGAAGGCTAATAGAATAATAATAATAATAAGAAGAAGAAGAAGAAGAAGAAGAAGAAGAAGAAACGTTGTAAATAATCTTAAAGGAAAATTCAAAAACTTGGAAAATGCGTTTTGCTGAAACTTTCTAAAAAGAAATTCAGTTACCAGTGAAACATTTGCTTTTCTCAAAACGAGAAAATTGACTGTTTAGCCGTTGACCGATATTCATTTTCGTAAGTTTTGCTAGTACAAAAAATTATTATCAACTAGCAGTAAAAATGGAAAAAAAAACAATATTATCAGAATCCAAATTATAATATTTTTATGGCTAATTTCTAAACAGCTTTAGCTTACTTTGTTTCGCCAAACGGTCAGTTTTCGACCCACTGGAGTGACAGGGTGTAATCGATTTCTATTTTTTCCTCAGATTAGGTTATTTGCAATGGTGAACAGTGATGTAAATATATTTTCGGGTGTATGATGAAATTTGTTTTACCTTGAAAAATATTGTGATTGCTTCAGATTTTTATCACGCTCAGACAATATTGTCTCGACTGTCGATTAGTTGTCCTACCGCCATTGTCTGCGATGGAAATTACTCCAAAAAGGCATACGAAAATCGTAACGCTGCACGAACACAATGGCAAGCCTTACCAGTGATCAAACCAAAGTACTATGGGCTGGTTAGAAAACTCTCCTGATTTAAATCCAATCGAGAATATGTGGTCAATCTGCAAAGAAAATCTTCGCAGAATGAACATACGAAGTACTAACATTAGAAAATACGAAAAAAGTAAATAATAACGGGATTATTCGTTTTGTGTCAATTATTATGCATAAGAGTGTACAATATAGCTTAAACTGAAACTGGTAAAACAATATATAATTTTTTATCAATTCGGAGAGATTCAAAGGTTATAACTTTTTACAAATTATTACTATGAAAATATATGCTGAGATACTGGCTCGTTTGAATGACAATGAAAACGACAGGATGGTTTTTTTACCGACTGCTAATTTTCTGCACGAAGACAATCGTCTTCAAAATGCACACGGCAACTGAGTATGAGAAGGCTATATCAAATTACACAATACACCTTGCGTATGCAATAGATCATGACACAAAATTGTTGGTCATCGTACCATATAGACTAATAAGATGTTTTTGCAGGGCCAATGAAGTTTCATCTGAGATCTAGATATAAGTGGTGATAGATTTAACAACTCTGAAACAAAAATTCATGTCGGAGTTTTCAGGATGCTCTTAGTTTGGATGACAAAAGAACTTACGGACAAGCAAACATATATGAGACTGTAAATGTGACGCAAGATTAGAAGCAGTTAAACTATTTAAATTAAGAAGGCCGGAGCGTTCAACGGCCGAAACGTTGTGATAAATACGGCAACAAAGATGAGGACAATAGTACGAATAATGTAAATAGTGTACATAATACCTCATCTCAGAAATATAGACAAATAGAAGCAGTTACTTCAGCATTATCCTGACCATAGTTTTTAATGGCAGCACTGCTCTACTGGCTGGAAAAAATAATCAACAATGAGATATCGTACATGTAAACCATTTTTAACTAATTATATTTTCCTGTTCATGGTGTGTTTATATATATATCTGACCAAAGGAAATGCAGAGATCTTTCAAATGTATTTGTGTTAACATTAAAGATTGTATATGAGTTAACACTGGAACACTAACCATCAATAAAAGTTACATCATTACTAACCATGGGTATATCATATCTGATTTTCAAAATATCAAAAAAAAAATTAAATATAAATCTTTATTTGAAATATTTTACATGTAGGCACTTCATACTTTGTACTTTGAGTTAACATTAATAGGAACTGAAAAATATATTATTTAGTTAAGAAAACCAGGTACTGAAAATTGTAATTAAAAATAGGAAAATTTACGCTGGGTACTATATACCCATGGTTAGTGTTCTAGGGTTAATGACACTAGACATGGCATCATATATCCCCGGACCTGCTACATCGTTAGGGATGAATAAAATTCTCGGAATGAACATGTCCTCTTCAACGGCCACATTTATTTCGGCATGAAAGGATTCAAGTTTTTCTTCCTGATTCTTTTAACAGGACACACAAATGATATTATATATATTTTATATATATATATATATATATATATATATATATATATATATATATATATATATATATATATATATATATATAAATATACTATGTATATAGAAGCACTCTAAGTATCCAATACTTAAAACACCTAAAACAAAATTAAATTAATATTAAAAGCTAGATGTAATAATTGAATGACCCATGTTCTTTGTATTTACATGAGAAACAATATATTACTAGGTTTATATAAAAAATAAAAGTTTACTAAGTCAGTGAAATCAATTAGCTATTTTTGCCGTCATTATCATAAATTTTACTTAAATAATATTTAAATATAATAAAAAAAAAATGTTACCTAATAATATACATACTTATACTTGATGTGAAAATAATTCTACATAATGTAAGGGGTTCTAATACATTTAATTGTTCTTAAAAGGAATATAGTATATTAAAAATTAGAAGTGAAAATATTTTTCAAATCGTAGTTAAATAAAACGTATTTTAACCTAAAAAAATCCCCAAAATTCTTTAAATATTCAGATAGGAAGAAAAAAATGCAGTAAGAATTTTTTGCTGTTAACAATAAAATTTTTAAAAAAATCCAGACGACATGCATTTAACGGATGTCAGATTTCATTGAAGAATACATCCCTACCCCTACCAAAACGTAACTAATAACTGATACATCAAAATACAGACATAATGAACACGCAAACACCCCTTGTCTGGTTGAAGGGGATTTCTCTGTATCCTTGGAAACGTGAATTAAGATTTTTGCTGTGTCTTTAAAACCCAGTAATTTTAAAAGTTACTCCAAAATTCCCTTGAGGATGAAATGAAATAATGTCTTTAATTTAATTACAAAATTAAATTCGGAGCTTTCAGCTTCGATTTTTGAAACATGGTTAGAACTGTGTAGCGAAAAAAATATTTTAAATCATTTAATTTATAATATTAATGCCCTGTAAATTTACATTGAGCAGTATTTTGTAAAAATAAAAATATCTATAAGAACACCGGATTATATATCTTACTGTTCTTTCTTTTTATATATATATATATATATATATATATATATATATATATATATATATGTATATGTGTGTGTGTGTGTGTGTGTGTGTGTGTGTGTGTGTGTGTGTGTGTGTGTAAAATCTCAGAAATAACCAGTAGAAAAAAGATAATATATATATAAAGGAAAAAAAAGACAATACTAAAACTGTGTAGTTTTAGCCGATGCGCTTGTCCAATGTGCTGCACGCATGAAAAAGAAAATATTTCACTCAGAAGGAAAATCGTCGAGAGAGCTGCCATTGAACATTATCCAAATATTAATCTACGCCCAGGTTTTTTCTCAATATCGCCTTTCCTAACAGAATCATTACTCTCCCAAGCCAACGTACGCAACAAATATATCAAGAAAATAAAGGAAAACGATTGAATCCGTCAAACAACAATACAAACAATACTTCTGCATCTTAAAATGTTATCTTCAAACATATATATATATATATATATATATATATATATATATATATATATATATATATATATATATGGTTTTCATGTACGGTATATTTATTGGTAGAAGTGGTCAATACCAGAGATAGAGCGTATGTAAAAATAAATGTGCACAGTGAGGTCAACAGTATACTTCAAACAATCTTCAGGCCATGAAGATTAGGTTCAATCATGAGTCTGTTGCTGCATTGTTTTGACATCAATGACCACATTTATATATATATATATATATATATATATATATATATATATATATATATATATATATATATATCTACTTCTGTATAGAGCAAGGTCTTTTTATTTAAATACTAAAGGACTCTGGTTTATAAATCTGACTTTTCTTTCATATTGTTTTGATATATATATATATATATATATATATATATATATATATATATATATATATGTGTGTGTGTGTGTGTGTGTGTGTGTGTGTGCGTGTGTATAAAGGAAAAAGACAATAAGAAAGTTAGTTTTTTATCCAAATATCAGCTTTCCCAACAGAACCACTACGATATTCAGTCACCCCCCACGAGGGTGTCATGTGGCACAAAGCCTTTTTAACGTGGGCATTCCCGAGCCATTAGGCTCGGCCAAAAAATAGCCCATTTGAACCCGTATAAACGGGTTCAGGGCCGGTTTTACCTCCCCGAAGGAGACTCCGCCCTTCGGCGTAGCCTCCTTCGGGTTCATCCCGCCCGTAGGAAGAGAGTTTAACCGAACAGTCAGTTCAAAGTTGAACGACTGACTACTCTAACAAGATAACATACACAACAAATATATCAAGAAATCAAAAGAAAATGGTTGACTTCTTCAACACAATACAAACAATATTTCTACATCTGAAAAGACTATCTTCAAACATTAAAAGTAAATGACGTAATTTTTCAGTTACCTAAATGAATAAATAGTAGCGTTTCTAAATTCTACAAGTTACAAATGGCATTTGTTTTCTTTTTTTGTTTTGTTTATAGTTATTTCGATTCAATAAATTCATATCTTATTTTGCCTTGAAAAAGTACACATTTAACGGAAAGCGTTGGCTATTGTCTTTTCCCCTTTATATATATATATATATATATATATATATATATATATATATATTCCTATTGTCTTTTTTACTTTTTTTACTTTATATATATATATATATATATATATATATATATATATATATATAAGACATTTTTATGTTTATACATTCTTTCTATAGATACAAATATTTATGTAAATGCTCTGTTTGTAATAAACAGTATTATACGACATTTACCGGCCTGAATGTCCGAGAAATCTTCACAGAAAATATTCGTCCTCCGAATAAATATTTATATCTATAAAAAGAATATATAAACATAAAAATGTATTAAAATAATTGTGGCACTTTGTCTATTTCATAATGTGATATATATATATATATATATATATATATATATATAATTCATATTAAAAACACTTCAAATGATATTAAAGATGGCAATAAATTTATTTCGATAGAAAATTTTACCTGCTTCTTCAGAACGATACATCTTAAAAATAATACACACACACACACACACACACACACACACACATATATATATATATATATATATATATATATATATATATGGTTTGCTTAGAGTTCTTTGGTAATTTTTAATCAGTGTGTTGCTATAGTTAGTTATTTTAGACTAGCTGAAGACCGTATGAAGATTCTGAATAAAGGATTGTATCGCGCCAAGCTTACAACTAATTTCAGAATTTAAAACGTTTAGGAATATTTTTCTCTCACACTGCAAATTCTAGTTGGGATACCTGTTGACTATACATTGTAGGTGAAAATAAATAGAATAAAAAAAAATCTAAAAAGAAAAAACATCTCGCGAGATCTGTCATAAATATTGTGAAATCGATTAATACGCTTCCTGTAATCAATGAATCGATGGGCCACCTTGAGCGCAAATCCGAAAATCAAG
>CAHIKZ030000113.1:3185000-3192500 GCA_903632075.3 Acanthosepion pharaonis
GGAGAAAATGAACTTTTGTCTGTAGTTTTCATTGGTTTTCTATTTATTCATTTATCTTTTTAACATGAATTCTGGCCAGTCCTTGTGTTGGTCAAACAGTCTCTTTCAAGTTGTTATTTAAAATAAGAGCTGTATGGATTCATGATGCTCTGAATTCTATTGGTCATTTTGACAGTAATATATATATATATATATATATATATATATATATATATATATATATATATATATATATATTACTTTAGTACACTCAATACAAGACTTAACAGCCGCTCAACATGCGTTACCGAGTGAGATTTTTATAAAGGCGTAATGGAGAAGGCATTAGAATGTAAGACGTGCATATGATGAGGATATTCCCATATATAGATATATAGTATAGATATCTGTTGGTCCTAGGCATTAATAGGTTAAGATTGTTGTGGCCGAGGAAGTTTATTCAACAAAGTAACAGTTCTTGTTTAAAAAAAAAAACTCTATGAGTTGAGACAACTCCTTATGAAAAGAATAATAGTGAATATGATGCCGTGAAAATGGTATGCGGGGATATATCTGTGTGTGTCTGGGTTGGTGGAACTAAGGATGCATCACTTCAGAATATCTGCCATAGTAATAACGATCAAGTTGTTAGAGTCTACAAACGTTTCGTCTATTGGGCAGAGGTTGGAGGTAGGAAATAATTAATCAGCCACAAGGCCGCATAACTGGTTTTGAACTCTGTCGTCGCCCAACAGATTGGACTCGATAGCACTTGGCCAGATATGTAAGCAATAAGTTCGTTCTTGGTCTGATCTAACTCTTGTAAAGAGAGAACATCGAAAGAAGAGGTAGGTCATTTCTGTAGCGATACAAGCAACAGACTATTCTTCTCGAACCATTAGCCATTATACAAATATTCGAATTATATTTGAGGTCGGCAGGTGACTTTTACTCCCAATAGACGGCCGTGGCATTGAGAATATGGGCGCTCGTAAGGGCTGGAGCATATTTAGTTTAATTGGCTTCGTTTTGGCGGTTTGGGTTTTCCTACATAAAAACTAGAAAATTGAAAATTCGAAAAGAAAAATAATAAAAGTAAGAATAAGCACATCTGACGAAATGATGGAACATGCAAATTCTTCGGGAAATCTAGAATATTTCAATAACAAAACACACACAGACACACAAACACACACACGCACACAGATATATATATATATATATATATATATATATATATATATATATAAAGAACAGTTAGATTTATAATCCAGAGTTCTTTAGCATTTCTTTTAAAAAATATTCGATTTTTTTATATATATATATATATATATATATATATATATATATATATATATATATATATTACAATGAATCATTCATACAAAAAGTAGATTAGTAAAGTTAATGATATAAAATGGCGAAAACTCTTCGCAAACAAAATTTTAAAGTTGCATTAACCTACGAACCACTCGATGAATATTATGATCCTTGTTTTTAGTAACTACAAACTGTATAAGGTATTTTTTTAATCAGCTAGTACTTTCAAATGTACATACAGTCATCCTCAGGCATGGAAATTATTTTGATTTTATTAAATCCAGGTAGCATCAGAGATGATAGATTAAATGCTAATCGAAATATGCTTTTTCAGAAATGTGTTATTGCTAACAGATAAAACCTTTTGGAGCGTGTAACAGCAAAATTCTCCAAATCGTGTAACAGCATAATTGTCCACCCCAAATAATGTTTAATATCTAAGAAAAACAAAAAACCACTAAACAAATTGGTTTCTTTATTTTCAAGTTTTCAGAATAGACGTATAGCCATCTTGCCACAATTTCTCACTGAAAAGCCATTTCCGTTATTCAGCTAGAAAGAGAACAGGTTAAAATCGTTTTATGTCAACCCCACTGACTTCCCAACTGAGCAATGGTGAGAGGAAAATCATTACCAACATTCATATCTTCAAAGTCCATTCAAGAACCGTCAAAAGAACGGTGTATAAGTTACAAAAAGACGGAACAGTAGACAGGAGGGATCAGGAAGTCACAATAGGAAGAGGGATCATCATTTACGTCGTAGTGAATTATTTCTTCTTTGATAATGGTAGTATTTTATATGTCCCATTTGTGGTCAGTGTTGTTCCAGTGGGCGACTAATGCATTTGATGTATTATTTTGTAAAATGTCCCTTTTGTGTTCATATAATCTTTTATTTAGATTCGTTGAGGTCCCCCCCCCTGTATTTTCTGTGACAAATATTATAGCCGACAGTGTAAACCCCTCCTTCAAGTTTGAGTTTATTTTTTTCTTTAGTATTGACTAAGTCTTTTATTGTATTTGATGTAGTAATAATGATTTTTATGTTGAGTTTAAATAGATTCATTTCGATTGTAGATGTGAGAGAATTAGTAGGCAGGACAATATCATTTTTTTATTCATTTGGTTTCTCAAGGGGAGCCGTATTTCTTTGTTTTGGAATATTTCATGGGTCTTTTGTTTCGAATTGAATATCAAATAATTAGGCTATTGGAGAATTTTGAAAATGTTTTCAATGTATTTCTCTTTGTGTAAATAATCCGAGCTGCTTATTCTTAAAGCTCTTAGGTAGAATCCGATGATTATACTGGATTTTATTTTGTTACGATCGGAATATAAATTTATTAGGTCGCTGCTTTTCGGTTTACACTGAGATTTAAACTGTTGTTAATACGGCATAGCTTGCTATCTAGGAAATGTAAGGAATTTTGTTCTACCATTTCGTATGTAAATTCTATTGTGTGTTCGACTTTGTTTAGTTGATCTACAAGGTCAGGTAAATCATTATCACGATATATAGGTAGAGCAGCATCAATATAACAATTGTATATTGATTGTATGGGTAAAATGATTTGGAAAAGACCGGATTTGTGAAGTTCTAAGAAGATATATGTCATCACTTCACGTAGAGGCGTTCGCATTTGTAATCCAAATTTTCGTTTGTAACAATCATTATTGAATGTAAAGTAACATTGATTGGTGACGAGAGGGAAGATTTTTATTAATGTCGCTGTCGGTAGAGAGAGCTTTATCTTTGATTTTGTAAGAAGCTTTTTTTCAGAAGATTTAAGCATTTTTTGACTGGGACGTTGATATAGATGGATTTTATATCTAGGCTGGCCATGAGTTTGTCGGCCATGTTAATTTCTCTTAGTATTTCAATTAGGCTGCACGAATTTTTTATATGAGAGGAACTGGTTTTTCCAAGGAGAGGAGTTAGAAGTTTTGTTATGGCTTTCGCCAGTATTTTTTTTTTTTTTTTTGATGGGGCGATCTCTATTCCTTAGATAATAGGGTGCATTGGGGTATGATTTCTAGTTTTTAGGGCGATGTAAAAATTTGGGTGTGTTCTGGGGGTGATTTGTTTTCATTTTTAATTCGTTTCCTGATTTCCTTGTTACTGTTGAGTGTTTTAGTGGTTATTTTTTAGTTTATTTTGTTCGTATGTGTCGATATCGTAGAGTAGTGAGTTATTTTTCTCTATATATATATTCTTGTTCATGATTAGAACCCATCCCACCCTTGTCCGAGGGAGTGATGTGGATATCTTTATTTCTCATTTAGGTGCCTCAACATTATTGTAATTTGGTTTCATTCAAGTCATTATCGCTACCACTATTTAAACCAACAAAGAAACTACATTAAAATATATCTATATATATATATATATATATATATATATATATATATATATATATATATATATATATGAATGAGATAACGATATGTATCTTTATGGTGATTTTTTTAGATATCAAGAACAGTATTGAGGAAATTGTAAGACAAAATGGAAAGAAGTTTATTTGTGACGGGTTTCATCAGTTAGGACTTCATCAGACTGTATTTGTTGACGTTTTTGTTCACAACAACGTCAACAAACCCAATATTCCTCAATATAGTTTATATTTACAAGATTAACATAGACATTCCGTGTCTAGATAGATATATAGATAGATAATTACGACGAGATTATGGGTAATATTGACAACAACGTCAACAAACCCAATATTCCTCAATATAGTTTATATTTAAAAGATTTAAACAATCCGTGTCTAGATAGATAGATAGATAGATAGATAGATAGATAGATAGATAGATTACAACGAGATTATCGGTAATCTCCATAACAACGTCAACAAACCCAATATTCCTCAATATAGTTTATATTTAAAAGTTTAACATAGACATTCCGTGTCTATTTATATATATATATATATATATATATATATATATATAGAGAGAGAGAGAGAGAGAGAGAGAAAGAGAGAGATAGATAGATAGATAGATAGATAATTACAACGAGATTATAGATAATCTTTGTGCAGGAGGGCATGAAGAATATTAAAGGGGCCCGGCTAACAAGGAGTACCCCCCTAGCGAGCTTACGTAAATGTACGAGAGAAGGGATAGTCAAGGGGTAGAAACTGCTTACAGCTACGAAGGATAGGGAGTTCCATGTTCCCCCACCTCCTGGAAATATACGGAACATAAAGGAACCTGTAAACGCGTGGGTCTAAATTAACAAAATGATTCTGTCGTTTTGACTGAAATGCGTAGCGACGTCTATCAATATATATTTGTCAGCAAATATTTGCCCGATTTAAGTTTTTACTCGACGCTCTATGTCTGAAGGTAGATGCTCTCAGCTCTGGCTTAGTGAATGAAAGTTTGCCTTAAAAGCATCTGTCCACAAGCCGTTGTCGGGGTGTGATCTCTCCTGAACTCTCCATATTTTTCGCTATATTTTAAACAAGCTCATTAAAGATAAAGTCACTATAATGTAATAGCGAGCAAGAAATTCGTACAAATTTTGTGCTAAAGGATTACGGCGTTTGCTCTAGAACAGGTGTTAAATTGCCGACATCAGAAAACATTACGAATGCTATCTTATTTATAAATGCTTTCTTTTCAGATCGTCTTGTCATACTTGTTAATAACAAAAATATGGATCTATACATATTGTGCCATTAATATACCCCGTCTCAAAAAAAGATCGTCCTGGGAATGGCGATAAATTACATCCAGCAGTAAGGCCTTTGATGGGGATGTTTTGAGGAGCGTGGATCAACCTCTTAATTACTGTTGTTTTCAGTTCCACTCTGAGCCAGGTTGGTAACACATGTCAGAGTTCCCCAGGTATGCGCAAAAAATTAACCCCCAAACTAGTGTCAAAACACTATGAAAAAATAAAAATACCAGTAATACATTTTTGGAAAAGACGCATAAAAAGGAAAAAAAAAGTACGGTTCGTTATATTCACCCACGCGCAAATACCCTTGGTAAAGGTATGAAGTAACATCTATCCCGACCTGCTATAGATTAATTAATACGACTGTTTAACAGTAAATCATTATTATTACAAAAAAAAATATTTCAATTCTCTGGCATTAAAGAACCCGCAAAATATATTATAATTAATACAGGATTTTTATCTATTTTTTTTTATCTGATTAATACGAAGGGATTTTAGAAATGGGTTACTTATAATCACTGAAGTTAAACAACGTCTACCCTGGTCACTACTTAGATGGGTGACCTGTTGGCAATACCATGTGCTGTAATCTTGTATGTACGCGTGGTGTAATGAATAAAGGATCGAAATTAGCTCGGAATTGGAGAGCAAAGTTCCAATTCCCGTTGGGTTTGTTATATTCACGTACTCGCAAATATGTTTGGGCAAGATATGAATCTGCCTGTTCTTCCAGTATAGTAATAGTAAATCATTCTTATACCCTTAAAATTTGATTACAATTTTCTGTTTTTTAAAAAATGCAAAAGGTTGAAAAGCATTTGACCCCCCACCCCAAAAAAAACATTAATCAATCAATATGAGCATCCGTCAGTTGAACCACATCTATGTATATTCAAGCTTCTTCTATATCTGTTCAGCATCCACTGCCATATAGGTAATGGAATATTACGTAAGTTTTTTTTTTGTAATTCCTTTGTCTGTTAGCACGTAGTTCTTCGGATTTCTCTGCCATACTCTCCGTTATCACACATGGTGTTATATGTCTGTCTGTGTTAGATTTTCTCTCTCATTTGCCTGGGTTAATATTTCCAGATAATGTTTCTAAGGACAGTAGCTCTTGGCACGTAGGTTGGTTTATGGAAGAGATATTTCGACATTCCTCTTCGGATTTCTCTGTCCGTTATCACACATAATGTTCTCTGTTTCTATCTTTGGGATTTTCCGTCACTTGTCCGGGTTAATCAGATGGAGGCACTGTGGCGTAATGGATACCGGCTAAAACTGAGGAATCGGAGAGGCGAGTTCGAATTCCAGTCGAATCTATTGCATTCACTTATGTGAAAATTTCTCAGAGTTGTAGAAAAGACAACATTTATACAGTTTTCCTATTGTCATTTATATTTATAAAATTCACTTATGTGCTAATAAGGTATGAATCTTCTCCTCCCCCTAGCTATGGGTAAATAGCAAGGCAGACCAGGTTCTATAGCCTTAGCTGGTATACCGCAGAAAGAAATGGCAACCTACTGCGGGGAAAAAATCTGCCTTGTCAGTCATATATCGAAAGATACATGATCGCCTAAGCGTGTATCACGCATGGCACATAACTGACTGTCTGGGTTAATATTTGAAGTTTTGATCTGTAGTGATTTACTAAGCATAAATTGAAGTCCTAAAGTATAGAGCACCCAGTGAGGATCGAATTCACTACTCAGACGTAATTAATCTAGCGAAAGAAGCTTGTTAACTATTCACCACATTGAATTTGCCCAAGTTGTGATTTCTTATATATATATATATATATATATATATATATATATATTGTGAGACCGGAAACTACATACACAATAGACTCTTCCAGGCCTATATTAAGTAGGCGACATAGCACCCTAGAGAGACAGAGAGTGACAATGAGAGTCTAGTACGACTACCAGTGTTGGACACTAACTTATAGTAAGCTCCGCTTACACTATCTCTGTAACCTGTTGTTAATACATCTTTCTTACATCTAATCCGTGTTCCGTGTTTTCCTTCTGTGGTCCCAACTTTGGCCCCACATCATATATATATATATATATATATATATATATATATATATATATTGGATAGACATAATTTGTCGTGAGAGTGAGATGATTTCTTGTTGTCTTCTTCACGGTGACTTTATTAGGACACTACCTTTATTTAGCTGACTCTGGACCTATTTGTGTTCTTCCGTCCTTTGACAAATACTATTCTTCGTTCTATAGGTTTGGTCATCATTGTCCTGACACCCTACAGATAGGCGAGGGTTTTTTTTGTTTGTTTTTTTTTCCATCAGCGGTATATCAACTTCTTTTGGGGAAATTTAATGATCTTGGTACTATTAGGAATTTCTTTTACAAAAATGTATTGCTGGTAATTTTCTTTGTATACTCTGAAAAATGTATTGTTGATATTTTAACTATTAAAATGTATTTACATACTCTCGTTATGTTTTGATCACAGTTTCGGAGTTAAATATTTGTC
>CAHIKZ030000113.1:3197500-3230000 GCA_903632075.3 Acanthosepion pharaonis
GAAGAAGGCCGGAGCGTACAACGGCCGAAACGTTGTGATAAATATGGCGACAAAGATGAGGACAATAGTCCGAATAATGTAAATACTGTACATAATACCTCATCTCAGAAATATAGACAGACTATAATGGCAAGACTAAGTTTTATTTTTGTTCTACTGCAAGCCACTGGAAGACCCGGTATTACCACCATAAAAAGACACTTAACCATAAATAATATTTAAATGCTACTCCACTCTCAAAATATTACTGGGAAATAAAAGCAAATAACTACACACCGGTAGTAAATTGGAATTTCGTCGCCAAGACTATTTTCCAGTCGCGGCGACCGATGTAACCTGTGTTTGCTGAATAAAAGATTTATACTCAAAATATTAACGACCCCCAACCTGCTGAAAAAACGTCGTGAACTCATGATAGCCTGTATCTATAAAAAAAAATAGCAATCTCTGCTAAAGTATTCTGGATAAATCTTCTTACCCATCTTGAACTGCCCATTAAATATTTTATGTTAAATAATTATTACCCCGCCACTTTAACCATTTTAGCCTCTATAAATACGTAACAGGTTACACGGCGTTCCACTTTTCTCCAAATATTTAAGAAAAAAAACTTTTCTTAACTTTGTACCTTCTCTGTCTATCTACACTTTTTATTTTTTTAATTTATATCCTAATATTATTAAACGTTAGCTTTATACACTGTACAATATTACACTCTTGAAACAGCGTTTATTTATGAACAATATACGATCCACAGCGCCTAACCCCACCTTCTTATACTTATTGCTTGCACCCTACGCTTTATAATTTCCTAACATAAATCTTGCCTTCCCACTCCAAACAAAAAAAAACATGTATCATTTTTTTTTTACCTAAGGTAAAACATGTAGCATATAAACTTTAAGTCTGTATATTTTTTTTTGCTTTGTCTTTCACAATATCATCCGCCATAAAATCTATATATTGAATTTACACTCCAGTAATATATTGGGTTTATATTACCTTTGAACTTTGAATCTGAGTATAATTTAACGCTCCTCCCATCAGACCGAGTATTTAAAAAAACAAAACAATTGTCATGAGCTGCTCAATCGCCCATATGTGCCTGACGAATTGGGAAACCGTGAAATTTTAAGTTGCACTACAAACGTACGTATATGTGTATATCTATCTATCTATCTATCTATCTATATATATATATATATATATATATATATATATATATATATATATATGTATTAATAATTAATATATTATAATGATAATATTATTGTAATAGTAATATTTTTACATTATACTAATAAATATTTCTCTCATACTTTATCATCAATACAGGGAATGATATTCTTGGGTATGAAAGAATATTATTAAAAATTAGTAGATATAATGTCTGTAATCTATTCAATCAGACATGCCTAAAAGTGAATTTTCTTCCTAAATACACTAATGTATATATATATATATATATATATATATATATATATGAAAAATTTGAAAAAGTTTTCTTGTGGCTCATTTCAACTTTTATGATTCATTGGACTAAGTTTATAACAAATTCAGTAAGAATATGTCCTAAAGAACAAAATACGTCACAAGAAAATAATTCCACTTAGTATTACATTTTTGATATATAAAATAATATACATCGTTATTTCATATATATATATATATATATATATATATATATATATATATATATATATATATATATATATATATATATGAATGAGGTAAAGATATATATTACTGTAATTATTGAACAATATAGTTCATGCCACTTTGACAGAAAATTTACCAGTAAAAAATTCGTTCATCACCATATTTATATGAACGCACAACCTTTAAAAATTTAAAATCAAACTCAGCGTTGCTACTGCGCGCTCCAAAAACAATAACTCATTTTCAATAGCATTTTCGGATACAACAATACATATATTTTCGTTGTCCTCTTATTACTAAGAGAAAAAACAAGAACAACATCTATTCTATACCTGAAGATGTCTGTAAGAACAGACGAAAGCTTGTAGTAAAAATAAGAACTAATACGGCAGAAATTTATGGAAACAAGGATCAATTCATTCATAACGGATTCGGAGGTTTTTGTATATTATTTGAATTGTTTGCGATGATGGATTTCTCGCCAATTAAATCATTAACCTTTGCTTTTATTTTGTGTGAATAATTCATGAATTTGTAAAATATATATATATATATATATATATATATATATATATATATATATATATATATATATATATATATAGGAAGTGACATGGCACTTACAGAGCTGCGAACCTGATCAAAAAAAAAGAAAGAAAATTATACATACACATATTGGACATATCCCTATTTGCTTATCAAGAATACTCATGTTACATCTCCCAAGTCATAGCTCAATCAAGACCCATTTAAGCAGACGCAGAAATCTACCGAAATCTGTCCGCAAAATACGTGTAGAAAATACGGCCCTAATAGTCTCATTCACGTCTAAAAATAATGGGAAATATTAATAATAAAAAAAGACAACACACAATAACAATATTTTGAGGAAGTATTCCCATTGGAATATATACACATATATATACATCTGTATATTCAATTTAAACAATCCTTGGTTAGTAGAATAGCCGAAAGCGCTCCGTTATATAGAACTCTTCGCAGTTTTAAACATTTTATGTTCCGTCAAGAAGGAACTTGTACATAGGCCATAAAAATTAATAAAAACCTTAATTGCAGTAACTTATCAATTGTCGTTAATGAAACTTGTATAGAAGATTGTTACTTAAATAAACAATTATATATATATATATATATATATATATATATATATATAAGTGATGAAATGAAGAAAAAAATATTATCGCCTGACTTCCAAGTTTCGCAGAAAAAATGCTCTTCCGAAACAAGATATATAAATTACATTTATTATCTGATATCATTTTAAGATAGGTCATAGATAATTTCATATCATTTTAAGATAGGTCATAGATAATTTCCATTTTTTTTGTTCCTCAACATTATTCTTCCAAATTTTATTCAGTTATCTATTCACTACTAATTACAATGATTTGATGTCGCTTATCAAACAGCTCTTAGATATATTTTCGTTAAATTACACTGGTTTTCAACGAAAAATCTTTCCACTTGGTTTTCATTGGAACGTTTTTTTTTTTTCCATATCAAAGCATTTCTCAGCCATCAACGAACGGGTAATAGTCTGTTCGTGCAAGCTAAAGTGAATTTAGCGGGTGAGGTAATTTTTTCTCCTGTGTTATTCTTGCTATATGAGGTAAAATTTCTTCTGTGTTATTTTTGCCATATGCGTTAATGTTTTCTATTGTGTTATTCTTGCTATATGCGGCTTACAGATGTCATGAAGGGGAAGCACATTTGTCACTTAATTCATCGTGTACGCTAACACTGTCATTCAAAATGTAATTTAGGTTAGTGAACTCCAAACTGAATCATTCCATGCAATATACGATTAGTAATTGTGAGGATACATTAAATTAGTTCTCATGGAGTCCTGTTATTATATTCGAGCAAGAGCTGCCGAGTCTTCATTTTTCATTATTTAAATTATTCGGACTATAGTCCTCATCGTTTTCGCCATATTCACTAAAACGTTTCGGTTGTTGTACGCCCCAGCCTTCTTCAGGTGTTTGGAATATCGAAATGAACCCTTTATTTCACTCACTCGGGTAGACTGTTCTAGTTCCGCATGCCATGTCTAATGAATGTCAGTTATCAGTTATCTCCTGTTAATTTTCCCTTTGAATGTTCTCCACTGCCTTAAGGACACATGGCACAGTGGATGAAGGCGTTGGTTAAATCCAGTGACATGACCCAAAGAGTGTGATTTCAATACCCGGTTAAGGCAGTTCAGAACTTGGAAAGGGGAATTACCAGGAGATAACTGATAACTGACACCCATTAAACATGGCACATGGAACTAGAACAGTCTACCCCAGTGAGCGAAATAAATGGCTCAGTTCGACATTCCAACCACCTGAAGAAGGCCGGAGCGTACAACGACCGAAGCGTTGTAATAAATATGTCGACAAAGATCAGGACAATAGTCCGAATAATGTAAATAGTGTACATAATACATCATCTCTGAAATATAGACAGATACCTCATTTTTCAGTCTTGAGAGAATTCAAAAGCGTTTCCAAGCTTTTATGGGTGACGAAATATTTTCCATCATCATACCTCTCTCTCACGGTTGGGACGAGGCGAGTTTCTTACTGCTCAGTCGCTACTTCTATGGAAAGTGATCGGATGAACAACATTCATTTTTTCCGTCATGTCTCACCTTTAGATCTAGGGCCCACCATCTTATTTATTTGTAAAAGCCACAACATTCCCTTCGTATTCCAGTGTCGGGATATAAGTTCCACTCGAAAAGCTTCTTCCCTTGAACCACTGCTCTTTGGAACAGACTCCCAAGAGGATGTTTCCCCGATCGCTACAATCTTAACCTGTTAACGTCTAGAGTTAACCGTTATATTTCCCTCCTATCTGTATAAACTATCCTTAACGTAACCTCTGAATCGAGTGTCCCCCGGATCTTGTACTGAGTGAACCTTATTTTAAAAAAAAACAAAAAAACAAAAACATGACTCAACATATTATTTTAAAAGTTACATAAAAAATACGTTACAATTTTAACGCCAACTAAATTTAAAATGTGTTCTATCTTAAAGACATGACATCATCTAATCTGAAATTTTAGATTATTTGTAGGGGATAATTTTACTGTTATAGAAAGGAATATACAATGTTCAAATTATTATTATTATTGCGATATCAAAAGCTGGGAATCCAATACAATGCACAGGAATCTCTGGAGATCTATTGTCAGAGACAAAACAACAATGTTCTAATCAAAAGGATCAGCCAAGTTAGAGGAAAAAAAGAACACATGGTAAAGAAAGACAACAACAACCAAGACGTAATCCACCATCCGGGACAACATCTCCTGTATATCGTAGGAAATTTCAAGCAGAAATCGATCTCATTAGCCATTTCAGGGTCTACCAACTGAACTGACAGAGACAAACAGAAAAACGCCATCATCCATGACCTCAATGGATAGCCATAATGATGATTATTACGGAAGGGAATTTATTAATTTATAATTATTTTTTGCTATTTATTTTGTATTTTATTATTAATTTTATAATGCCATCATTTATTCTACGTTGCTTTTTAAATGTTATATATATATATATATATATATATATATATATATATATATATGTATATTATTAATTTTATAATGCCATCATTTATTCTACGTTGCGTTTTTTAAATGTTATATATATATATATATATATATATATATATATATATATATATATATATATATATATATATATATATATATATATATATATGATTTATTTTGGGAAATCTATGAGACACGGTGGAGTAATGGATAGCGACACAGATTGAGTTGAATCCATTAGATTCACCTACGTGCTAATACCCTTGGCAAAGGTATAAATCCTCTTCTTCTCCCCACCCAGCTATGGGTAAATAGCAGGACAGGCCGGGTTCTGAAGCCTTGGATGGCAGCTGGTCTACCGCAGAAAGAAATGTCAACTTTCTGCGGGAAAAAAAAATCAGCCTCGTCAGTCATGTATCAAAACGACTGATGATAAAGTGGAAAAGGTGTTTCGTGTGTAGCGTTTAGAACTTCTGACTTCAGACAGAAGTGACGTTTACATTACACACGAAGGAGCGAGAGAGCATTAATATTAAATTTATTTTTTTGGGTATATAGTCTACACGATTCGTTTTAGATTCTGTTTCTTTCTGTCTCTGTTTTATATCTAGTTAACTATAATTTTTTAAATGTCCCAAATTTTATATATATATATATATATATATATATATATATATATATATATATATATATATATATATATATATATATATATATATATATATATATATATATATATATATATATATATATATATATATATATATATATATAATAAAATAAATACTGTCAGTGCACCAGTTTCTCACCGTAATGGATCTTCGGAACGGTGGAGTAATGGATAGCGGCTCAGATTGAGTAATCGGAGAGCTGAGTTCGAATTTTTACTCGAATCCATTACATTCACTTACATGTTAATACTCTTGGGAGAAGATATAAATCCACTTCTTCTCCCTCCTCCCCCGACTATAGATAAATAGCAGGACAGATGGGTATGGCATCTGGTCTACAGCATAAGAAAATGGCAACATACTGCGGGAAAAAAACTACCCCGTCAGTCAGTTATTGAAATATAGATGATCGCCTACGTGTGTACCACACATGGCACACTGACAGGATAAATCTGACCATATATTTGATTTAAAAAAATGCTACTTTAATTGAAATAGAAAGATTTCTAGAAGCTGTCCGATTTAATAGACACAAATAAAAATGGGGTGTCTATAATCACTATATTGGCCTTTGAATTTATAAAAAAAAGTAACAGAATAAAAATAAATCCTTTAATTCTTCATAGATTTTGTTTACGTTTCGGCTACAAAACTGAGTAGTTATGAAGCTTTCGAGAAAATAATCTTCGTGAAGAGGATTTGGTTTCTTTAGAAAGGAGAACTAAAACCATGCTTAATGTGACATCCTTCGTCGCCGAATGGTATAGCACGATAGATCCAATGGCGTCCCCTTACATAGGTGGGCGCAAGTTCTATCCCTGCCCGTAAACAGATTTTTTTAAAAGATTTCTCGAATGCTCAAGGCTCATAAACGCAATACTAATAAGCAAAATGGGGCGTCTATTTCAAAAGACAGACGTCCATCATAATAACGTTTGATGACAGAACAAAGTCTGTTATAGACATATATTGTATCAAGATAAAAATTATAGGAAGCTGTGGAGAGTCATGATCGTCAACGTTCTGAATATGTACGGCCCATAAAAGCAGAAGGAGAATGAAATGTCGTACGAAAAAAAAAGACAAAAAAAACAACAACAACAACAAAAAAAAAAAAATTCAAAGTAACGTGAAGATGCTCGCCTGGAGAACTGTTCTTCGGAAGTCCTGTTTGTCTTTTGAGGAAAAGCAGAGTCGTAAATGTGCAGATATTTATCAAACTCGAGTAGTATTTGCTTATCTCTGCCTTGGATGCTAGAGACAACCCTTTCCTTGCGAATGACAAGTCCCCAGCACCCTTGCATCTAATCCTCTACCCGGGCGATTGCAGACCCCCCTCAGCGATGGCGTTAGCTCGAAAGATAACAGGCCTTAGTTATCATAACAGTTGAAAGGTCGCATTCGTTATTTACGGCAACAGTGGAGATTAAACGATTTCTCCATGCAACAGTTAAGTTTTAAATGCAACAAGCGATTTTTTGACAAGAGATTACTTTTTATCTGTGTGTGTCGATTTATGCTTTCTCTCTTTAGTGTATATAAAAATATTATCGACTTTATTTTCCTACATATATAAAAATACACAGGGTGATTGAAAAGTAAGTCCGTATTTTATGTTTGATGAACTCTCCCGTTTAACTATAATTTTTACAAGACGCGAGAGTCCATCATATATAAAATAGGGAGCTAATTTACAGTCACCTTCTATATTTATTTAGCCACATAAAATTATAGGTTTGACCATGAACCAATATTAGCTCTACTGATACCTATTTTACTTCCTCTCTATCGAAGTATACTTCTTGACTTGTAAGCAAACTGCTCTCAAAAGGTAGCGTCTGTAGAAGTTGTACTATATTTAGTTCGCGAGTGCTTGAACAAATTGCCGAAAGCTTTGGGCAGAATCTTGTATATATATATATATATATATATATATATATATATATATATATATATATATATATACTACCAGTAGAGCCTGGCGTTGCCCGTGGATGTAACAGTAAGAGATAGATCAGGTATCGACCATCATAAAGACTGAAAAATAAAATTGACAAATAATGTTTAATTTTGACGGACATGCATGTCTTAATTAGTTTTTTGTTTGTGTTTTTTTGGGGGTTTTATTTTTACGAATTAGTCAAACCCAAACTCAAGCAAAAATATTGTTTTCAATCGTTATGAGTCTACCGATTGAATAGAATTTTATTATAAACAATTACCTTGTAAATGGAATTTTTGAAGCATTCTGAATGTAAAAATAAAGAAAAAAGTGTGCAAGACAATAAGAAACACTACCTGCAAAAAAAGTGAAGTTTTGTTGAAATTGGTTGAAAAATGTAGGAAATCCGATCCCATATATAAACCAACACACACACGCACACACACAAACAACCTGGGTTTTATAATAAGTATAACTCGATATGAGCTGTCCCCCTTTCATTCTGGCAACGGTGCTGCCTCTTAATCGTGTTTTCAAATAGATTTCGTGCAAAAACAATTGTGTTTTCCCAACCTTTTGGCGCTGTCAGAACCACCGCAAGGTAATTTTACGTAGTCCTGTGAAATTTTGTTGAAATCGGTTGAAAAATGTAGGAAATCCGATCCAATATATATAAACGAACAGACACACACACACACAACCTGGATTTTTAATAAGTATGATATGTATGTGTGTGTGTGTGTGTGTGTGTGTGTGTGTGTGTGTGTGTGTGTGTTTGTGCGTGTTCATGACAAAACGATATACAGTGTGATTAAAAATGTATCCCTATTTTAGGTCCGATGGATGCTCCCATCTTCTAAGAATTATAGCTAGACAAGAGTGGCCATCATGCATGAAATAGAGAGTTTTATTCTATCACCATATATATATATATATCGAGAACAATTTTAGGAGAAAATTGTATGAAAAAATAGGAAAAAAAAAGTTTCCTTGTGACGCATTTCGTCCTGTCGGATATCATCGCTCTAAATTTATGTTTACGTTGATGCGACTACGCATGCGCATGAAGCAAACAAATTTTAATTTAGTTTTTTTATTTAATTTAATTTTATTTTATTTTATTTTATTTTTAAATTAATATACGTTTTGGGTATAGAATCTAGCCGATTTCCTTAAAATCTTTTTTTTCTTTTCAAAATTTTTAAGAATCAGGACGCAAATTTACACTGGATGAACGAGGGATTTTTAACTTTGTAATTGTTTTTCTTTAGTAAGAAATATCAGATAGATTCTGAAGTGAATCATTGTCTAGGCCGAGACAAAGAACGAACCTACTTAGCTGCACACTTAGTTTTTGATTCGATATATTCTATCCACTTCATGTCCGCAAATAACGTTAGTCCGAGAGGGAGTTCCTCATCTGGAGGTTAGCATCAGCCATGCTGAATGCAGTCCCCCGCCCCTGATTTTTGAATGATTCGTTTTCTACAGCTTATGAACTCTTTCCAGGTTATTTAAAGCCAACAAAAAATTTAGATTGTAAGAATATTTTTTTAGGTAATACTGATTTAATGGTGAGAGTATTTGTTTTCCTGCATTTCTCAAGCGAATATCACGAACCCATATGGAATAGGAACACGACTCTACGATTAACAATTCCTAGCCAAAATCCATTACACACCCCACGTATGTGTGTATATATATATATATATATATATATATATATATATATATGTATGTATGTATGTATGTATGTACATGACAGCGGTAAATAAGCAAAGGGAAAAATCTAATAAAAATATTTGGCGAAATTTTGTCTGTCAATTTCAATTAAAATATTAAGTTAGAAGGAATTCTAGCTACTCAAGTACATACACATAAATACACACATACATACACTCACACACATAACACACACACAGATATATATGTATATATAGTATTATCATTTTTTAAAAATTGTATTAAATTAATTTTATTTAATTAAACATTATTTGATGTTTATGAACTAAGGAGCCTGTCGTCGGCTGAACATTTACGACTTCAGTTAAGCATTCCAGAGCTTTATAATACCTCACAAAGAAACTAACAAGCATATGTGTGATGTTATCTAATTACGTATGCATACATACAGATATGATTATCATAATGAGGTCGCTTGCAAGGGTATGACCATGCATTCTCTCTCTCTTTCTTTCCCTTTTTATCTATCTATCTATCTATCTATCTATCTATCTATCTATCTATCTATCTATCTATCTATCTATCTATCACAGACACAGGCACACACGCAGATATGTTATTTCTCTGTGCTATTGTCTGTGCTATTGTCTGACATCGACAGCTAAGAGAAAGTTTCGTATTTAAATTTAAAAGCAACAAATAAAAAAAGGAATACATCCGAATAGATAGACATACAGACAGACAGATAGATAGATAGATAGATAGATAGATAGATAGATAGATAGATATGAATATACTGAAATTGATAAACAGATAGATATATAAGTAGATACATAAATAGGAATAGACTGACATAGATATATAGATATGAATAAACTGTAATTGATAGATATATAAATAGATATGCATAGACCGAAATAGATAGATAGATAGATAAACATAGGGTTATATATATATATATATATATATATATATATATATATATATATATATATATATAGAGAGAGAGAGAGAGAGAGAGAGAGAGATGAACATAGGGGCAAATAAGATTAGACTGGGAAAATGATTCTTGTTTAGACTAAGGACATTCCTTGCACTTTTCAAAAGTAATGTTCATTTAATATAAGGCTCAAGAGCCAATCCTTGTAGCATGCCACTGAGAGAGGTCTGTGCTACGAATGTAAGAGAAGGTATAACTAAGTGAAGAAATGCGCATTTTGCTTTCTATATGACCTGTGAGTGTCGAATCTTACAAGTCATACTTCCTTATTGTCCCAGAAATTTCAACTATCGCTTTTTGATTCTATTTGATGAGTCCTTTTTGTTTCCATTTTCTTTAAAGCCTTCCACGTTGCTTACACGCTCCATAAATGGTATTCTCGGCATGCTTCTGTAGAACCACATATTTCGGGGCCTCTATTCTTCATTTTACTTTTGAGGAAACGTCATAGCAGTTCATTATTCCTTTCTGTGTGTCTGGCGAAGGTTTTTCTTCTTCTTCGTGAGTATCTCTGTTAGTGGCAGCCATATTTGGCTACGCCAAAGCGCGCTCAAATTCAGTTCATGGAACAAATAAAAAAAAACGTTTATAAATGTAACATGTTTCGATTTTATTGAAGGTTCATCTGAAATGTTTAGAAACGATTTATGAAACAGAAGGTTCCTATACTTTTAATTCTGTTTGTTTTTTCTTTGTCAGTTAGGTCTTATCATCTCCAGGAATTGAACACGCAGACAGGCACCAAAATAAGCACTAAAATCCGGAGTCACAATCACATGCTCCGATTCCACAAGTCAAGAACACAAGAGATCTCTCAGACCAATGAAAAACAAACAACACATATTTCAAAATGGCGGAATCCATTCTCTTCCATACCTCATTTTCGAAATATTCAGATGAAGGTTAAATATAAGCGAAATATGTTAAAACCTTGGACTTGATCTTGATTTTACAAAACAAAAAACACTACAGCGAAGATATATCCAACCAGCAAGCCGTTCGGGTGGGACGTTTCGGATAAGCCTTGTTTCTGAGTCTGATTATGGCAAAACTAACAAAAAAAGAAAGAAAAAAACAGGAAAGTATTGAAAAAACAGATCTTGAGAAAAGAATACCTGCTCAAATTTATTTTCAACCAATTGAAAGGACGATTCGGAAAAGAAGCTTATTGAACCGGCACGAATATAGCTAAAAACGGTTTGATGGTTTAATCAAAAGATGACGTTGGATTACGAGATACCAGATGACCAGCAAGCAGCACCGGGTCTAGCTAGGAAAACTTAAATAATTTTTAGCAAATTTACCGAAACGAACACACAACTGAACCAAATATTGCTTTATAAGAAAAATCAGTTCCCTCACTACAATTAAATTCAACAAGCTAATATACAACTTTCGAGAATTTTCAACAAATGACAATCACTCGGCAACTCTTTTCCATTCAACAGCGGAAACAGGCGCCATGTTGACATATAAACCTCCGAACGCTTTCTAAAAATTTAAAAACACATCGCAGACTTTGCTAGCACATTGCACTTTGTATCAAGAACTTTTATTACAACGCATAAAATAAATCCCCACTTTTGAAGATTTCTCTACGTAGCTTATTTTCATTTTAGTTGCCCAATTTTCTTTGCGCATAGATTATTGAAAGAAAAATTCTGTTTCAATTTCACCCGGAAAAGTAGCCCATTAAACTGTAAACTTAAAAAAAGGTATTAATTGATATTTTTTATATGTGGAAGTTCCGATACATATTAAAATGTAAAATACATTATTTATATATCAATCTTGAGAAATATTTTATTATATATATATACACACACACAATATATATATATATATATATATATATATATATATATATATATATAGTCATCCACAGACAGACTGTTTCGCTGTATCACAGTTCATCGAAACCCGGCTGAATTGTCGTCAGTCGGAGAATCTCCCCCTAAGCCGTTGGCGCACGGTAGGGATGAAGGTGAATTTAAGTGTATCTATTTTTACATAAACACGCTAGTAACTGAGAGAACTCGATTCGTTTTATCCAAGAGTATTGCATTAGTAGCACTGTTAAAAAACTCACACTTTCTCCCCAGAGAACTCAACCGAAATACATATGATAAAAATATAATTATACGTATGCAATATTTAGGAGTTAACTGTGGTCAATATCAGAGATAGAGCCCAGGTAAATATAAAACTGAAGTCATCACCCAATGGCGTCTGGCTGTTCCATGCTTAAACACAATCATCAGGACTGAAATTGCGTTTAAACATGGAACAGAGTGTAGCCACTGGGTGCTAACTTCGATGTCTACTCAAACACACGCACACGCAAACACACACACACACACACACACACACACACACACACACACATATATATATATATATCCTGTCAATTATATTTTGGATATATTTACAAAAAAAAAATTACACTTAATTATTGTACCAAATATAATCCTACACCAGCTAAAAATAGATTGTAAATATTTCTCCCAAAATCAACTATTACAAGCTAAATCCATATGGTATATTTAACAGATAAATATATTCTGAAAATGCGTTTACTTTGAAAATATTAACTTGAATACCAATATCTGCTATATTATATAATGATATATAATATATATATATATATATATATATATATATATATATATATATATATATCCATGTTTTGAAACATACGATTTTTAACATGTTTTTGTTTAATCTCCTATAATATATATATATATATATATATATATATATATATATATATATATATATATATATATTATATATGTGTGTGTGTGTGTGTGTGTGTGTATGAATATAGATGTGTGCATGTGTATACAGCTGTGTGTTCGTGTGTGCTGAGAGAATGAGCAACAGAGTTATTGGGAGAAAAAAAGGGCGATAGTTTATCTCAAACGTTTTTCCCTTGGATGCAAAATTCGTTCTTTTTTCCCCCGCTAGGCTTCTTTTTTTTATTTCGTTTTTAGCAGTTCAAACTACAAATAACCAGGAACAAACGAACGAGAAAGTCCTATCCAAGATAATCGGATTATGGACAACACGCCGATGCGATCGAAATTTCCTCAATCTTCTCCAGGTTTCAGGAAAAACAACGACGTCATGACAAAAGATACCGAAATTCGACCTCCGTGAAATTCTATTTTTTTCACTCCCTCTTTGTCTGCCTGCATTTCAGTTTAAACATATCTATCTATCTATCTCTCTCTCTCTCTCTCTCTATATATATATATATATATATATATATATATATATATATATATATATATATTGATCAGTCTGATCATATCTATCTATCTATCTATCTATCTATCTATCCGGTGTTCATATCTGTTTATCTATCAGTCTGTTCATATCTATCTATCTATCTATCTATCTATCAGTTTGTCCATATCTCCCTCTCCTCTCTCTCTCTCTCTATCTATCTATCTATCTATATATATATATATATATATATATAAAGTGGACATTGAAGTCAGCCAACCAGGGGCGACAGTCTGTTTCATGGTTTCATGATTGCGTCTAAACATGAAACATCTGGGTGTTGACTTCAATGTCCACTTTTATATTTACATATGTTCTATCCCTGATATGTTCTTCTTTGGCACTTAGTAACCCTTACTTGTTAGTGGCTCTAACTTACAAAAGTTAGTACGATATATATATATATATATATATATATATATATATATATATATATAATCCGTTTCACCACATGCAAGGCAGAAACGCCACTAAGACACAGGCTGTGGAAGAATTAAGAACAGAAACATTAATAATGATCGGGAGCATGGAGCCGGGAGGGAGTTCCACAAGCGATAAGTGCGAGAAAATGAACAACGTAGACCTATCTATCTATCTATCTATCTATCTATCTATCTATCTATCTATCTATCTATCTATCTAATTCATCTATCTATCTATCTATGCATTTAATTCATCTATCTATCTATCTATTTTTGCATCTAACAGTCCAAGTGTGGTGAATATTAATTAGGTAAAAAATGAATAATATAACGGACAACTAGTGTACACAAGCAAAAATGCCGGAAAGAAAAAGTAAGAACGACATTATATCCAGTTGACATTTCGATATGAGTTAATATTCTGAATACGGCACGTGTCTCCTAACCAAAAAACCACATTCCAGAACATTCACTGTCAGCTTGGTACTTTTGTAAAATCATTTCACCCGAAACAAGTAGAAGTCGCTCAGGTTTAATGAGATTGAAATAGAATTAGGAAACACTTTTGAAGAAAAAGGACAATAAAAGAACACGGTTACATTTACGTTTTTCCCCAACGCGTTGTTTCGCAAAAAAAGAAACAATTAAACGAGTACCTACGCTTAAGTGTTCCAAAATGATGAGACCTAACCGCCAATCTAGTACTGACTGTTTACATTGACAGAAAAATAGCCTTCTCAGTAGACGCTAGTTCTGTTCCAAACGGTTTTCAGCCTTTCATGTCTTGTTCATTTTAACGCTTCCATAAAGAAACTGCACTCTATTAATGATCTGAAAGAACCATTCCTGCCCTTCATCAACCTGGTGAATGCTAACCCGCAGGACTCACTTTTTGGACTGACATTTTACAGTTGAAACGGATAGATTTAACCGTAGGTTTTATGCTAACAGTTTCTTTTCTCGCGCAAACTCTCTTCCGGCTTTAAAATGGAGCGTCAATCGTTATCCCCTGTCATCTAGATTCATCTCGCTATTTAATAATAATTCTCCTTTTCTTTCACATTATGTAAACCCCTGCGTCTTAGTGGCTTTTTTTTTTTGGTTTGCGCAGTAAACACATGAACCACTTTCTAAATCCCCTCGGCTATTGTCATATTGGCCGGGACCCGGGTATTAAAGACTCTAATGAATAGTGGGCCCGATTAAAACAAAATGCCCTAGAAGATATGGACAGCGGAGTGAGAAAGAACTACTGGCGTAGATTAAATATAGGCTTTAGACCAAAATTCCTTCAATGTCACCGGAATCGACGGAGAACTGGAGGTGACCGGAGAAATATCTAATAACAACAATAACAACCAAGATGATGATAATAATATCAGTTTTATCAGGTACTAGCAGTAGAAACCAGCGTTGCCCGGGGATGTAACAGTAAGAGATAGATCAAGGATCGACCATCATAAGGACTGAAAAATAAAATTGACAAAGATTATTGTTTAAGGTTGACGGACACCTTTTTTTTACGAATTGGTCAAACCCAAACTCAAACAAAAGCATTGTTTTCAATCGTTATGGTGATTAAGTTTCAAAAAGAACAGTAGAGAGGAAAACTAGATCAGAAGGTCACATCAAGACGAAGGATCATCATTTCAAGTTAGAGATAAATACATTTTGATTGTTCAAAGTAGAGTCCAGTAGTTTTATTAAAAAACTTCGGAGAATTCCAGTAAGATATATTTATTCATTTCTAAGATACAACGTTTCAATTATGACAATTTTTATTACACATGGTATATATATATATATATATATATATATATATATATATATATATATATATATATATTGAAACAAAGATATATATATATATATATATATATATAGAGAGAGAGAGAGGGTGACCAAAAAAAAACGGGAACTGTTTAACAATCCAATAAGATTAAGATTGATAGAAGAAAAAAAAATTATTCATAGTAATTGAAACCTTAAAACATGCCCTTTAAGAAACACTAATGGAATTTTCATTTTTTTAAAATTACGTCCTGTAGATGGCGTCCTCCTGTACGAATGCATTCTTGAAATCTGCTGTTGAGATTCCTCATTGACTGTTGCAACATCTCAGCTGGGATACTGGTAATTTCATCTTGAATGCTAAATGGCGAAATGTTTACTTGCTCAAGGTCACTGTCTCGCAGCGTTGCCACTTGCTCCTGTCTGGCAATACGCACTTCAAAAAATTCCTTTTTTGGGTCACTATATATATATATATATATATATATATATATATATATATATATATATATATATATATGCGCCAAAAATTGTATACACACTTCCGGAAAGGAGAAACCTGTATATGTATTTTTTCTGGACTCTACAATCCCAAGTGGTGCTCAAAATGGTGACCTTTAATTTCCGGTTATTTATTAGTACGGCGAATTACTGCTTGGACACTGTTGGCCAAACCGTCCAGTGTTATTGCTACACATGCATTTTCAATTTATTGTCTAAAGGTTGCCAATGTAGTCGGTTTTCTGCGACACACAATATCCTTTAGGACTTGTTGATGCTACAGCCATGATTGTAATGCCATCTGTCAAGGAAAAATCGTGTTATCGCAATTTGATTAATCTACAAAGGAATTCCTTTTCTTAACTGTTTCAATAGGCTTCAGTTCGAAATTCCTCAAATGTCACCAGAATCAACAGACACCTGGAAATTTTCGAAGAGCCTAACAAACAAAATATTTTTTTTTTTTTTTTAATAATGACAAACAAGATAAGGAGTCTAAAAAAACTTCTCATTATAATTCTATTAGTATTAGCGTGTATGGAGAGGAAAAAAAAATAATCATCGTCTTTGTAAAATGCAGTGAAAATACTGGACAAAATAAGGGTTACGAGAATCTTCTTAGTAGGCCCAGCATATAAATAAATCCGATATGTGAGCCGTTAATAAAAATGGACAAAGGAGAGACCTTATTCAACAACATCATAAACAATCGTAAAAAAAAAAGACAAAAATGACACAAATAGCACTCATCATTACACAGGTTAATTTTAAGACAATAGCTTCTCTTTAGTGAACTGTCAGCAGGTGTTTAAAAGCTGTTATCCATGTACGTTAGCAGTGTGCACCAAGTAGGAACAAAGAGCAATGATCAGATTTCTCTGTTCGGAAGGTGTGTAAGCAGATGGATTTAATTAATAAGCTCTTAACACAGTACGGCCACAGTTAACTATCGTGTAGAAATGTGTATGACTGGATCGAGAAGTATAAAAGTGCCCGGAAGGAGAAGGACACCTGTCAACCTCCACCGCTGACTAGAAAATGCATCCAGCTTTAGAGATGTCAATGACGAAGCGGGGAGTTATCTTCAATAATGTACCATGTTCTCTGCAAATTCTCTGGCACTATTACGTTCAAATTCCGAACATGTGACCACAACCGTACCAAGTATAAGCAGAAGGCTGTGTGACTCACCGAGAGATATAGGGCAAACGTGCGGATAATTTTTGACTTACCCTTGTAGATTGAGAAGGTACGGGGAACCCAATCCTAAACATGAAACAGGGGATAAACCTCTACTCCTGTTCCAAAAACCGAGGGAAGAGGGAACCTGCACTTTCGCATTGTCGTTTATTTATTTAGACCCCTACAAAATTATCTTAATGAGAAGTAATCCAAGAGAGAAAAAACAATTGAATTCAAAAGAGGGTTGGGCTCCGTCAGGCTATCTTACCTAAGAAACACTACTTCTACTGCAGCTGCAGTACATGTAGTGCACCTACGACCCTGATGGGTCACGAGATGAAAAAAAAATCAAATTAGCGCATATGCTATGCTATGAGGATCGCCTTAATCATCTAAATAAAACAGTTCATTACCCAGATAAATTGAATGTACTGGGATGACCTGATTGCGATAGTTCTGTCCTTTTGAATGGACCAAATGCCTCTTCTCCCCCAGCTATGGGTTAATTAGTAACATTTGTATCATTAAATCATTATTATCTCAAAAAAAAAATCTTACAATATTAAAATGTTTTCAGGATTTAAATAACCCGCAAATATTGATAAACCGTAGAAAAAAAAAAAAGAGAGATATAGTGTTACTAAAAGAGTTGCGTGATAGTGATTTTCTTAGCACAGCTTAGATGTCGAACAAAACCGAAAGTATAGAGAACCCAGGTAGAATCGAACTCACTACTCATCATATTTGATCAAGCAAGACAAGCGTTCTAACCATTACACCATGTCGAGGTACCCGGGGTGTAGATTACGTGAGTATGGTGGTTAGATAAATATTAACCCTAGATAATAGATAATATTTCCCGAATAAGATAATCTTAACCTTGATTATCTCTGGAGTCATAAAGTAACTGATCTTGGAAAAAAAAATGGGTGGGAGGTAGTCTTACTTGAAGAATCTTACAATCTAAAAATAGTTTATAGCATTAAATGACCTGCAAAGTGTTGATAAGCCGTAAAAAACGAATCAGTCCATCCAAAAACCTTTTGAATGAAGAACGATTCTTTTGTTGAGCAAGTCGACTACAACTTAATCTCTGAAATCAATTAAGCATCCCATTTCGTCCGATTCTGTACGAAGCTGAACCTAGTGAATATCGAGATAGTTGAGTAGATCGGGGTTCGAGCCCAAAAGGAAAGAATTATAATTTCGAATGATGATTTTTCAAGCCTTGAAGGCTTTCTTTTTTTGGGGGGTGGGGAGATTGGAACAATTCAATCTGCCTTTCATTATCTTCCCGAAGTGAAGGTTAGAAATAAAGATTGCTGCGATAGCATTCGAATGAATGAATCATGAAATAATCTAATCCATAATTTTCTGCTGATCCCCGAGGAGATTTGACACTTTATAAACAGCTCTATTATTGCAAGTAATTTTTTTTAACAATAAAAAAAAGACAATATCACTCAACATAGATTTCTTTTTCGAGACAACAGCATATCGAGAATTGTAATTTTTAATTTTTTTATGCAATTGCTTTCATAAATTTTGTCAGATAACGATATCTGATATACCCGCAGTAATTTGAGTAATTTTCTTCCCTTTTACTAACGTTCAGAAGACGTACGGCCACACCAGCTTGAAATACAGGTTCCCATATGATCACCGAAGTTAAGCAACATCGAGCCTTGTCCAAACCTAGATGGGTAATCACATGGCAATATCAGGTAAGCTTGGATGTGCGTGTTAGACATTTTCATGACGGTCGTCTTCGAGTATAGAATCCAGAGGTTGGCAGTGAATATTTCGGAGACAGTAGGAAAGCGTAGTTCAGGTTCGCAGTGGATATCACAGCAAGGTAGCAGAGCGTAGTTCTTCCGTCTGTCATGTTCGCCTCACAAGTTTCCTCTGGTCCTTCCGGTGGGAAAACAAAGATGGCCGCCTTTATACACGACGGATACAATGTTCAGCGGCTTCTGATTGATCAACCTTCTATTGGTCGACTATAAAGGGAAATAACTCATTTTGACTCGCTCACTAGTTATATATGTTATATAACTTCCCGAAAGCTCCGGGGGTTATAGCCCTCATTAGGGACACGGGAAAGCAAATTAAAGTGTGGACTCACCTCTTCGAGGCCCGAGAGGCATTTCCTGGTATAAGAGTAGTTGAACTCGGGTCGGATGACTTGATTAAGCTACATTGTTTTTGTTCGGCGAGGGTCCCCATTCGTCTCCATCCCTCGTTATATAGAGCCTTAAAACTTACATACCCAACGGACGTTGGCGGAATTGTCCCGGATGGTCGGATGACGACAGAGTTGGGCACGGTAAGCCTGGGACAATCCGTCGGGTCCTTTCACCTTCAGATTTCCGCCCCGTATGTGAATAGGTTTTGCGCTTATTCTTCTCTTTTTTTTTGCAGGCTTAAAAATGGAAACCAAGTTAGCGACTCTGAATGTGAGGGGCTTAAGGGATCGGGGTAAGGCTGCCCGCCTGCTCCGGGACCTTCTGTCCCTGGATGTGGATGTCGCCGCGATCGAAGAGACCCACTTTGTTTGCAGTGCCGATGCGTGTGTGCTGGAGGATGACTTTGTTGTCTATTCAGCATATGGGGACCGGTTTGCCAGAGGAGTTTTCTTTGCTTGTCAGACGGACTCTTGATGCGAAGGTGGACCTTGTGCATACCGGGATGCCGAGGGCCGGTTGATCGTGGCCGATATTGCCGTGAAAAAGTGGTTCGTTCCGAGTCGTTGCGGTTTATGCGCCCAATGACCAGGAGGAGCGGGTCTCGTTTTTCGGCGGTTGGGGCCGTTCCTGGATGATTCAACGCGCCTAGTTTTAATGGGGACTGAATGCCGTTCTGGACCCCGACTTAGACAGGGGGCGGGGTGCTAGTGGGGAGAAGGGACGATCGTAGCCTGGTTGATCTGATCGACGATTATGGTCTCGTCGATAGATACCGGGTCGATCATCCTGGGGAACATGTGGACGTGTTTTAGTTGGCCTTCTGACAAGGTGGTTAGCTACCTTGACAGAATGTTAGTTAGAAGAGCCGACATAGATCTGCTAGATTGCCCTACGTTCCACTGGGTAGGCTACACGGACCACAAACTCGTTTGTGCCCGTGTAGCGTTAGATCATAGGCCTAGAATGGCTGGCTACTGGAAGTTCAATCTGTCTTTACTGGACAGGCAGGACTTCCGGGAGCAGCTAATTAGATTAGTGCAGCGGGAATTAGTGGGGGCGGTTATCGGGAATAAGTGGTGGGAACGCCTTAAGTCTAGGATTAGGTCTTTCACCACTGATTTCAGCAAACGGCTCGCTCTAGATAGAGCTGATAAGGTGAAGACACTTAAAGCTAGTTACACCCGGGCGGTGGCTGGGGGGGATCCCCTAGAGATAGCCTCAGCTAGGGCGGCCCTGGATCGTTTGAATAGCGAGCGGTACATGTGCCAGGTAATTAGACATAAGTTAAGTAAGATGTCTTCCGAAGTTGTGAACTTGGGCGCAGATCTGCGCAGGGAAGAGGTCCGTCGAGGTGGCGATCGTTTCATTCGTGAAGTCAAATCCCCGGAGGGCACACTCTTCGGGCCACTGACGACATGTGCGAGGCGTTTCGGCGCCATTTCGGGAACCGGTTTACCAAGGAGCCTGGTCTCCGTGAGGAGGAGTTTCGCAGCTATTTGGTTGACTTTCCTCGGCTTTCGCCGACTGAAGCGGCTAGCTGCGAGGGAGAGATTACGGAGGGCGAAGTCTACGTGGTTTTGAAGAAGGTCGGCAGAGGCAAGTCGCCCGGTCTGGATGGTTTGCCCTATGAATTGTACTTGAGGCTGTCGCACATCTTTGTTCCGATTTTGACAGCAGTGTTCAACAACTGGTTTCGGTCGGGGTCCATCCCCAATCGGATTACCAGGGGCGTGATCACTCTGTGAAAAAAGGGCAAAGGTGGTGGGGGAACGTAGATGATTACAGGCCCATAACTCTGCTAAACACAGAGTTAAAGATTATGGCCAAGATCCTGCAGGAGCGTTTGCAGTCAGTTGCCGAGTCTCTGTTGGGACCTGAGCAGACTTGTTCTGTGAGGGGCCGAACAATTCAGAGCAACCTGCATCTGATCCGCACGATCATAGAGGGTGTAAAGACGACGAAGAAGCCGCGCTGATCAATTTGGATCAGTCAAGGCATTTGATAGGGTTGACCATCGCTACCTTGCTACTGTCCTGCAGGCCGCTGGATTCTCACCCAACTTCTGCCTCTGGATTAGCCTCCTGTATCGCTCCCCCAGTGCTGTGGTACAGGTGAACGGAAGGTTGTCGGACGCTTTCGTGCTGTCTAGGTCGGTTCGTCAGGGTTGTCCGCTGTCGCCTCTCCTTTATGCTTTGGCGTTGGAGCCTCTCCTTCGTCGGCTGAAGGACGAGACCGGCAGTCCGGCCCTACGTGGAATTGCCGTGCCTGGAGGGTCTCGAGCCAGGGTTTCCGCGTACGCCGATGACGTATCTGCTTTCGTGTCGTCCCGCAGCGACATTGAGGCGGTACAGAGGGCGCTTGATCGGTACGAGAAGGTGACAGGGGCCAAGATAAACCGCGACAAGTCGTCCGGCTTGCGGTTAGGTGCCTGGAAGGGGGTCGATCTTCCGGGCCGCTTCGGTTGGACGGACGGTCCTGTCCGCATTCTTGGAGTGTGGTTTGGGCCTGACCTCCAGATGGAGAAGAATTGGTCTGAAGTACGTGCAAGGTCGATTCTGCCGGTCAGACTTGGAATCGACGGCGGTTGTCCGTGAAGGGCAGGGCGGAGGTGTGTGTTACATACATTTTCCCCTGATTCTTTATCGGTTGTCCGTACTTCCTCTCTGTAAAGACCGCAGGAAGGTGCTCGAGCGATCGCTATCCTCCATTTTATGGAGGGACGCGTGAACAGGGTCGACAGACGAGTCTGCACCAAACGTCCGTGTCATGGGGGGGCTGGGAATGCCGCACCTTATGAGTCACATCCGTGCCTCTAGGTTGGCTTTCCTACGCCGCGCATTGACTAGGGGAGATCCGATTCTGGAGGGGATTGTTGGGGACGCCTTCCCTAGCCTTACCATCAGTCCCCCATCTCGAGGGCCGAGCGCCGTTGTAGGCTCCGGGATGAGTCGGATTTCATCCACGAGTGTCGGTTGGCCTTGAAGGCCATTCCCCGGTCCAGTGACCTTTCACGGCCTAGGAAGGTCTTCTATCGTGGTTTAGTGGAGGGTCGCGCGAACGATAAACTACGTGATACGCTCGGCTTGTCGGAGGAGGAGTATCGTTCCTATTGGTCTTGGGCGCCAGCGGCGGATTACCTCAGTAACCCTGAGTTTTCGCTTACCTGGCGATTGGCTCGGAATCGGCTGCCTCTCAATGACAAGGCTTTCATATGGGGTTTGGCGGATTTGCCAGACTGTGAACGGTGTGGTCTTGGTTTAGAAGAAACGGCTGCGCACGCCTTCTACCATTGCCCCCGGGTCCGCCCCTTATGGGACCATGTCGGCGAGCTGACGGCTCGTCTCGCTCCCCTGAACAGCTAGTGTCCATGGATCGCGCATACGCGTGTGACAACAATGTGTCGCCCCCGTATTCCGGGAGAAACGAATGGTGTTTCTGATGCTGATGGCCACGGCTCGAATGGTGATTTGGACGACGCGAATGGAGGAAGTCTTGCGGGGCAACTGTCTTTCTTATCAGCATCTAATCCAATTCTTTGAGCATCAGCTCAAGATGAAGATTAGATCTGATAGAAAACGATTGCATTCGACAGTCTTCAGCGAAAGGTGGGTAAAAGTAGCAAGCCTGGTTCGTGTGACCGGGGCTAGCCTTGATTTTCTTTTTAAGTCAACCTATAGCACATCGGGGTGGCTTCCTGTGGAACCCTCCCCTTGGTTAGGTTAGACAAGCTTCAGTGTACCTAGTTAATGTGAGTAAGTGTCGTTCCTGGCCTGTATCCCGGCTGCTCTTTGGTTATGGTCCAAGTCGAGATTCCCAACCTCCCCAGTTTGTTTTGGTCCTCTTTTATCTTGACTGGGTCAGTTTTATATTACCCATTCCGGCATAATATTTTTATCCTTTCCCACTCCCTTAGCGAGCGCTTTCTTGATTCTGCCCTTTGGGCAGAATACAGCGGCCTCTCTGTTTTGAGGGTTGGACGGTCCCTACTAACATATGTTATGTTTAGTTTGAATGTTGTGTTTATTTTTAGTTATTATTGGGTTCATCTCCCTTCCCTTGCATCCTATCATTATTAGAATTTTATGTATAGCATTTTATGTATCATCAAATTTTTATGGATTGGGGCGCGTTTTGGTAGGTCCCCCTTGTGAGAATCCGGTATTATGGTGCATGAAGGATTGAGTGGTGATGGACAAGTGCTTGTGGTGAATGGGTTAATTGTAACGTATGAATGGGTCGTGAATCAGATTAGCTAGGTATAAGATAGTTAGTGAAGACCAGCCTACACCCCCTCCCATTTCGGCCTTGTGCCACAATTATGTATTTTTACATAATAAATATCCTAGTTATATATGTTATATACCCCAAAAACCGTAACAGTGCGTGTGGTGTAATGAATAATGGCTCGGAATTGTTAATCGGAGAGCCGAGTTCAAATTCCAGTCGAGTTCGTTATAATCACTTACGCTAAAATACGCTTTGGAAAAGTGTGAAGCCACATCTTCTCCCCCATCTATGGGCTAATTAGTTAGACTAAATCTTTTTTTTATCTAAAAACAAAAAAAAGATTCTTACAAACTAAAAATACTTTATGGCTTTAAATAGATTTCCAAGGGTAGATAGACCTTAAAAAAAATCTTTCTTTCTCTTAATCATTATTATCTGCTCCACAATCTTACAATCTAAAAATATTTTCGGGCTTTAAATAAGCTGCAAACAGTAGATAAACCATAAAAAACAAATCAGTCATCGTTTTTATCTAGGGCATGATAGACATTTTCAGCAATTGTCGTCAGTACATAAGCATTTGACCTGAAGAAACGTGAAACCATACTGTTTGTCTGAAAAAAAAAACCCTGCGATAAGAAATGATGAATCAATTCGGCATTGACTATATATAAAAATCACACGGTTACCGTTAATCAGGAAAAAGAAGCATTTATTACATTAGCAACGCTTACGGTCACATCACGTTGAAACACCGGTTCGAGTACGATCATCAAAGTTAAGCAAGGTCGAGCCAGGTCAGTTCCTATATGGCTAACTGCTCGGGAATAACAGGTGTTGTAAGCTTGGATCCGCGAGTGGTGTAATGAATAATGGCTCGGAATTGTTAATCGGAGAGTCAAGTTCGAATTCCAGTTGAGTTTGTTATATTCACGTACGCGCAGATACCCATGGGAAAGGTGTGAATCCGCTTCTTCTCCCCCCCCATCTAAATTATAAAACCTGTATAACTAAATTATTATCTTACAATCTAAAAAATATTTTTTGCCTTTAAGTAAGATGTAAAGGATTAACAAGCCGAAGAAAATGATTTAAAAAAAAAAAAAGAAAAGAAAGAGAGAGAGAGAGAGAGAGAGAGAGAGAGAGTTACTGAATGATTTGCGCGATCTGGATGTAAGCAGAGTAGTTATGTGAGTATGACATCTAGATAAAGTTTAACCTTAGGCTTGAAGTAGTTAAGATTATGTTATACCGGGAAGCATCATCGCGGGAGTCATACAGTAACTGATTTTGGAAAGAAGCTTTCGGAGTGGAACAACCCAATTACAAAAACGAATATATGGGAGGGGAATTTAGAGGAATTAATCCAGTGAAAGTAGCAAGGGGCTTTTCCTATTAAAGCGTGTACTAAAGAACGCATCCCGTTGGAACATGGAATTAACGATAGAACAGTCATAGACTTACGACGTTGTATCTGTAGGTAATAGCACAGATGCGAGGTAAATCTGTGATCTCCTATTAGATCATGTAAATGTATTTCGTCCTGGGTATGACGATAAACTAAATTCGCATCCTGAGTAAGACGATAAACTACGCCCAAAAGCAAGGCCTCTGATCAGGCGGTTTCGAGGAGAGTGGAACAACCTTTTAATTGCTGGTGTTCCCAGGCCAACCTTTACCAGGGGTGGTAGCAGCTGTTAGGGTTCCAGCTATGGGAAAATAGTTAACCCCCAAAATGGGGTCAAAACACTATGAAAGTGTAACAGTAGGTTTTATTACCAGAAATACTTTGTAAAAAAAATTATTACCAGCAAGACATTATTTCCAGTAATATATTTAAAAAAAAAAAATTACCAGCAATAAAAATCTTGTCGGCATTAACTATCCCATTGAGGTTGATATGCCGTAAAACAAAATAAAAGAAACAAACAAAAAAGGTAAATATATTTGAATTCTGGAAAGTTTGGATTGGTCCGCTTCAGCTCTGATAAAATTCTAGTAGTTCTTAGTTTCTATATAGATGATGAAATTAAAGTTGTTTTTTTTTTCTAATATAGAACTTAGAATATTTATAATCAAATTTCAAGTTTTCTTTCTTTAAAGTTAAAGCTTTCAAAAATCATGGCGAAGTGATTCTTTGCCTTTGAGTATAATGAACTCCGTCACGTATTTTTTTTTTTTTTTGGAAGTATTTTTAAAAAAGTCAGAATTAATATTTTTAATATAAAGATAACGATAATTTTCTTTTAAATTTAATATTAACTAAACTTTTTTTTTTAAATACTTCTCTTCACACGGAATGAAACCCACGCTAATCTTTTTCATTTCTTTTTCTTTTTTTCTTTTTTTCTGTTGCTTTCTTTTCCTGTGGTGGAACGTGGGATTTTAATCTAATCAATTCGGAATAATATTTCCCGAAAATAATTCAATATTGTTCAGTAACCTTGCATCTAAATTTAATTATAATATCAATCAAACCTAGAGTGATTTTCAGGATTTGAAAGCTGGTAAGAAATACAGCTTCCGCATTTCGACGAGCCATAATCATTAGCGCCATTGTCTTCGTCTTGATCTCTGTGTTCGTCACTGGGCTTGTTAGAAGGCTTCGTGCAATCTCCAGCTGACTGAAGGGTTGAATATTAATATAATTACTGTTCTCGTCTCAAGCGCTTTCTGGTCCGGCAACTCGTTTGATCCGGCTCGTTTAGAATCTGCCGCCATCAGTTTCATGATCTACGAACCGGATTCCTGAAACGGCAACTTTTTCTGTTTATTTAGAACCACACGGAAAAGAATAATCAGGAAAAAAAATATTAGGTTGTTACATATATTCATTGTTTTGTTTTTTCTGATATTCTACGAATGATCTCGAAGAATAATCTTTCGTAGCATTTTTCGGTTCTTGTGATTGATTGATTCATTCATTTTCTATGGTTTATCTAGCCTTTGCAGTTTATTTAAAGCCAGAAAATATTCTTAGATTTTAAGATATTTTTGGAGTGGGGTGGAGATAATAATAGCTTAATGATGTAAGCCTTACTAATTGACCTATAGTTTTGAGAAGGGGTGGATTAATAACTTTCCAAAGGTATTGCATGTAAGTGAAGATAACAACTAAACAGGAATTGGAATGCGGGTCTTCGATTAACAATTCCGCGCCTTGATCCATTACAGCGGACAAACATCCAAACTTACCGGTATTCCAAAACGGTTACCCATTTAGATACTGACCAGGCTCGACGTTGCTTAACTTCGGTGATCGTATAGGAATCCGTGTTTAAACGTGACGTGGCCGTAAGCCTTGCAACTTCGTAACTCTGGTCATCATTTGAAAGTACTCCTTATTTCCGATTAGAGATCCATTTGAGATGGAATGCCAAGGTGACAAGAATGAGCATGTTCATCTCCATTATACAATCAAGGTCATAAATCTGCAAACGCTGCTCGAGGCATTTCTGATGTGCAAGGAGGTGACTTCATTACAGAGAGAAGGATATAAACTGCCTCAGAACATCCAAACGTTCTATAAATAAGTTGTATGTTGAACAAATAAACGGGCTCAATGAGGCAATTCATCTGATAAGATCGGAACAGAGATGCAATGTGATTATTCAAAATGATAAAGCTTATCCGAACGTCGCTAACATAACCAAAATTGTAATGAAATAAATCGTTTAAGAAAATTCCGCCACACTCACCATATTCTCCTGATTTAGCCCCTTCAGAAGATCAGCCTTTTCAGTCGATTTCTTACAATTTGAGGGATGTTTTGTTCTACAACGTTGTGGAGCTTAAAAGGTGACTTGATGAAATTTTCGAGTCAAAACCCACTGATATATATCGTCGAACCATTGAACGGTTAGTGGGTAGTTGGCAGGAGGTCGTAAACAATGAAAGGGCATACAGAATAGAAAAGGGCCAACACTACATTTTATAATAAAATGACCAAGAAATCGGAAATAAGTATTAAAAAAATCCATAAAAAAAAAAAAAAAATGAACGGATTTCCGCAACAACTTAACATAATCAAAGGACAGAATGATTTTAAAAAATGGTCAGGCGATCATTTCTGTTCGGAATGTTCTTGAAACGTTGCGGGTCTGTTGTATTTTAGTAGGGTGGCTATGCAGCGCTGTTGCAACATTAATGTAACGTTACAATTAACTATTTTTCTGAACCCTTGACTGAGCGCTCATCTCTAACTTGGTCACAACATTACCATAACTTTGCAAAGCGCTGTAGCTGAAGTATTTCGTACTGATCAATTCTAACACCAGCATACTTTTTTTTCACAACACTCTTTATAAATGTAAGTCAACCAGATCGATATACACCTGAGGAAGGGAACAGCAGCCGAAACGTTGTGATAACAACAACAACAAATATAAGGAAAATAGTCCGAGTATAAATAGTGTAAATAATATTTATAAATTTCGTGTCTGCGCTACTCTACGACTCAGAGTGGTCGCTGTGTTTTCTAAAATACTTGACCCACTGGACACTGTAGATGCGTACTTCCGACACGCTTCTACGAAGTCGGGTAGCCATAGAAATGCACGGTAGCCGTCAACCGAATACGAGGTGTAGGATTGCTGACTTGTATACTCTACTGCATAAATTAACATTTGATTCTTATGACGACTATATTCTTTTGTCATTATAAATATTATTGGTCCTGCCCTGGCATCTCGGCTTCCGTCACTTTCCCACCGCCGTAATGTAGCCTGCCTGTGGCTTGTCTATAAATACTTTCATCGTAATTGTTCAAGTGACCTCCTCGCAATGATACCTAGACTATATGAAGTTAAGCGCTGTACTAGATTAGTGACAAGTTCACATATATGCACATTTCAATTGGCTAAATGCAACCAGAAATTCTATGTTAACAATTTTCTTTTCACACAGTGCTCACGTTTGGAACTCTCTCTCCCGGCTACTTGCCTTCAAGGCAACGTTTATTTCTGGGTATGACGATCAACTCTATCCGGCAGCAAGGCCTCTGATCGGCAGATTGAAGGGTGTGAAACCACCTCTTAATTTCTGTCCTTCCCATGTCTACCCTGACCCATGGCGCGAGCACCTGTTAAGGTCCCAGCTATGGAGAAACAGTGAACTACCAAACAAAAACAAAATACTATGGAAATATGAAAATACATATTTATAGTAAAAGTACAATTTTAAAGCAAAATAATCAGCAATGCGTTTAATAGCAAAATAACCAACAATATATTTTATAGAAAAAGGCGAACACTATATTTTATAATAAAATAACCAACAATACATTTTATAGAAAAGAACCAAGAATATATTTTATAGAAAATTGACCAACAATACATTTTATAGAAAATGACCAAAAATACATTTATAGAAAAATGACCAACAATGCATTTTATAGAAAAATGATCAACAATGTATTTTATAGAAAATAACCAACAATATATTTTATAGAAAATGACCAATAATACATTTCATAGAAAGATGACCAACACTACATTTTATAGTAAAATGACCAAGAATATATTTTAAGGAAAATGACCAACAATACATTTTATAGAAAAATGACCAAGAATATATTTTATTGAAATGACCAACAATACATTTATATAAAATGACCAACAATGAATTTTATAGAAAAAATGATCAACAATGCATTTTATAAAAAACATGATCAACAATGAATTTTATAGAAAACTGACCAACAATACATTTTATAGAAAAATGACCAACAATACATTTTATAGAAAAATGACCAACAATACATTTTATCTGTACTTGAAAGCATACGGTGGCGTTCAAAATATATTTACTTGAAGTAATAAAATTGCGTTGAAAATGTTTACATTTCGACATTAAATAACCCGTAGAGATGTTGATATGCCGTTAAGCAAAATCTACCAAGCAAGCAACCAACTAACCAAATTTGATCTTCAAAAATGGAAATGACATATCTCTCGTTATCTAATATGATTTTAATTACTCTTCTATTGTTCTCGCTCCTTAATAATGTTTCTCTTTTTACTTATTCTTTCACAACAGTTGTACCTTAATTATGGCTTTAGTGCCTTGGATGAGATGATATGATTAAAAAGAAAAAAATAAACAGAAATGAAACTCACTAAATTAGATGACGAATTCAGGTACTAATGGCTCTAATGGATTGTATAACTTTACAAATGAATGTATTTGCAATGTTATATGGTCACGTTGCATGCATTCCTTTAGGTTTTTTATAAAAAGATAAGTTTTAAGTAACGATGGGTGCTAGATATATGCACGGTAGATGTTATGAATAACGGCCGTATGAAATCGTTAGACCGAGGGAATTCATCCAGTCATGTCCGTTAAATTCAATTCCACATAAATACCCTTAGGAAAATTATGGACTCATTTCTTCTCTTTTCCGTTGTGGGTAAATAGCAGACCAGACTAAGTCTTACATGTCTAGGAGAAGGAAAACTGTGTATTCAAAATATCCTGTAGAGAGGCTCCATCAGGCTATGTTTTTCATGACACACAACTTATTCTACAGCAGCGCTGAGGCCGCTAAGACCATAACGGGTTACAGGACTCGTGATCGTGCTGTAACGTTGCAGGAATGTAATTTTGTAAGATTGGCAAGACTATTCCCAGGTAGCTTAAAACATGAAATTATCTTAAATCTATAGAGCAGATCAGTTAATTAGTGGTGATGAACACGGCTCTAAAATCCAGGGTATCGGAAGCCATACAAGTTTGTCTTTGGGGCATACTTTCTAGCAAACTTTAGGACCTCTCCTTCGAATTACTCATCTTCTGTTACGATAAGGAATGATAATAAACTGAGGAAATTTATTCAAAAATTCTTGACATAAAAACAGAAATTACGTCGTAATGAAGAATTCTCTGAGAAAAATGCCAGTTACAAATGTGTGAAGTATATTATTATTATCATTTTGTAACTCAATATTAGGAGTCCATATTATACATGAGTGCGTATTATGAAAGAATAATAACCTTGTATATTAGATTTGATTTGTTTAACGGGAGATCAACTCATTATGCTAAAATTTAACTTTCTTGCGAGTTTTTAAGTAATAAAAATATATGTTATTCCGCTTTCGCAATTGTGTACATGGTAGATGATTCTCCGCTTTTGTTTGTCTGGACATGATTATTAGAATATATGTTTTATGATGTTGTATTGAAGTTATATTTTGGAACAGAGTTTGAATTCTTTAAGAAATTGTAAGATATTCTATGGATTAATGTCATGAAAATTGTCATGTGATTGATGTATTATTGGTCTTTGTACTATAAAACTGTATTTTATACTTTCATAATGTTCTATTTTTGTCTAGAGGTTCACTGTTTAACTATATGTGCTATCAAACCTGGTGATGGTGGACCTGGGCACAACAGCAATTAAAAGAGGGTGTCACCCTCAGAAGTTCAAATCTCCCGAAGAGAGGCCTTGCTGCCGGATGTAATTTATCGTCATACCCAGGACCGTAGTATATTATTTATATTGCATGTATCACGTAAATTTGGGTCTTCAAATATCTTAGCTATATTTACAGGCAAGACGTTTAAAATTTGTATTTCGCCTTTGAAGATAAGCCGTTTCTTGAAGAAGGACAAATTCATTTCATTTTAAAAGGGCTTACGGCCATTACGTTCAAACATTGATGGCCGTACGATCAAGTTAAGCAACGTCGAGCATGATGAGTACCTAGTTGAGTGAACGCTTGGGAATATCAGGTACTGTAAGCTTAGATGTGCGGGTGGTGTAATGGATAATGGCTCGGAATTGTTAATTGGAGAGCAAGGGTTCCAATTCCTATTCTGTTCATTATTTTCACTTAGGAAAAGTATGAATACACTTCTTTTCAACACAGCTATGGGTTAATAAATGTGAATTGTATCGCTAACTTCTCATTACCTACCCTCAAAAAAACAAACATAAAGCTATTCTTAAGATCTAAAAGAAATATTTTCTGGCTTTAAATAACCTTCAAAGTGTTGATAAGCCGTAGAAAAGGCATCAATCAAACAATGAATATTTTATGGATTAAATTTGGAAAACAGCGTATCATATCAGTTCCTCGTGTAGAGAAGCGGATGCTGTCGGTTCAATGAAACAACGCTGATTACAGAAATTTCGTTCACGTGACCCGACTCTATAAAATGTACCTCGAGGAAAACTCAGGAAAGCTATCAGGAACGATCAATTTTGGTAGTATTGCAAAAAAAAAAAATACCCCTGGCTAAGGCTAATGTATATCTTTATCGTTATTTGTTACTTACTACAAGAAATGCGAAGAAATTAATTTCGAAAATATTGACAGGAAATCAGAAACTACATCGCTTTGAAGAATCTCCATCTTTATTATGTACAGAA
>CAHIKZ030000113.1:3235000-3272500 GCA_903632075.3 Acanthosepion pharaonis
CGAATGTCCAGTCCAGCTTGTCAGGCGAAGAGAACCAGAAGGACGAACTATGCTCTGCTACTTTTACCAAAATATCCACTGCTAACCTGAACAACGCTTTCCCACTGTCTTCGAAATATTCACTGCTAACCTCTGGATTCTATACTCGAAGACGACCGTCATCATGAATAACAACAACGTCTATCAGGGCAACACTTTCAACATTGCTGCATTTAAGGCAGCTATCACTGAGAAGTTTCAAGCGACTACCCAGGAGAAATGTGTACGCGTTATTAACAACAGGCATTCAATAGTGCCTTCAACTGAACGGCGGAGATCTCGAGCATGTAATCTAGGGGTCCTCTTGACATTTTTGGTTGACGTTTTTGACTAAACGGTAGCAAATCCTATAATGTTATCCTTTTCCATTTCAATAAATATAATTTCTATTACTCTATCATTTGATGTCCTTAATTTATGCCCGATCATTTTGTTTAAAAAATTATGAAACAACCTGTACTTCTATATGCGGTATCCCTTCAAGATGTGGGCAATCTTGGGTTTCTACCACTTCCTATTTTCGTAGTTCCCTGTAAGGCTTCACTTTCTACTATCCCTTTGATTCCCAGGTCCGCCATTCCTCCAAACAAACCCGCCATTTAAGTAGCCCGCTACTGTCCCTTTTGTCTTCGAGTTTAAGTATAAGCGTTCTTTTTTGTTTAAATGTTTCTTAAAAGTGGGTCATTACTCACGTTTTCCATCTTTTTTACAGTGATATTCACCCAATGTACAATGCCCGAAAGCCACGCGAGGTAGAGGGTTAAAGATATGTGGAGAAAATAACGGCTAAACCTAGACTTGAACAGATTAATACAAATGGAATGAGGGTAGTTGGCGACAATGTAGGTGGCATGGTGGATCCTAGCCATGAAGGTTAGAACGGGTGGAACTAAGGAATGTAGTTCATCTGCTAGAAATAGCGATAGAGCAGTAAGATGGCTGCGGTTTCATCGCTGAGAAAGGGGTTGTAGTGTGGAAAATAATTTGTCGCTAACAAGGATGCGGGGAGGCTTTTGGACTCCATCAATACTTATAAAGGAAAGCTGGGCAACTCATGTCCATATATGGTTACTGTTACAGTTTTTTGTGTATAGTATGTAACTAGTGAGCGAGTCAGAATGACTTATTTCCCTTTATAGTCTGCCAATAGAAGATTAACCAATCAGAAGCCGCACAACACTGTATCCGTCGTGTATAAAGGCGGCCATCTTTGTTTTCCTACCGGAATGACCAGAGGCAACTTGTCCGGCGAACACGACAGAAGGAAGAACTACACTCTGCTGTGATATCCACTGCGAACCTAAAGTACGCTTTCCTACTGTCTCCGAAATATTCACTGCCAACCTCTGGATTCTATACTCGAGGACGACCGTCATGAAAATGTCTAACAGTTAGAGCACTCTGTTTCTGCTCTATTGTAAAGATATAGGATAACAGATGGAATTCTAAGAATCCTTATATAAAACGACATTTCTTTCAGCTTCAGGTTTCCTCTGCATCAGTGAAGAAATTGTACAGAATTCACTGCTACATATGAGCCGTGATCATAATAAGCAGAACAATATATTTCTTATTCGAAGAGAATTTATATGTTTATTGTGTATTTACGAAACCGTGACAAACTGTTGCTACACAGTCTTGGAACTCTTGTGACTAATGAATTAGCAAAGTCCATTTTCAAAGCAAGAAAGTCAAGCAGGGTTCAAACTGCATGTTAATGCCCGTCCTGATTTTGAATAGGTACGTAATCTGACAAAGAAACGTCTTCAGAAAGTGTTATATGGTCTGGGCATGTCACCATCAGAGAGTTGTCATTTACACCGTTGCACTTTTCAAATTTTCGGAGATTATTTTTTCATTGTGTGCTCCAGTATATCAATTGACTCTCTGTTACTTAATATAAGCGCCCTTTTTGTTTCTAATATCTTTAAGCTTCCACGATTATAACTCTTCCATAGTATTCTCATCATCCTTCTGTAGAACAGTATGTTTGTTGTCTCTTCAACTGGGAGGAATATGACGAACGTTCACTATTATGTAAATACATTGCAAATAAATTTTTTTTATACAAATACATAGAGGAAGGTTTACAGCCACCTCACGTTGAAAAACCTATTCCGGCCCGGGGGGGGGTATTTTCCCCGAAAATAAGCAACATCGAGTCTGTTCAATAACTTGATGGGTGAGACCTTGGGAATGCCAGGTGCTGTCCGCTTGGATGTGCTGTTTATACAATGGATAATGGGTTGGAATTGTTATTTGGCAAGCCGATTTCGAATTCCCGTTGGGGTTTTTATAATCCTTTACGAGCAAATACCATTGGGAAAGGCATGAATTCACCACATCTCCGCCCAACTATGGTTTAATTAGTAAGACGTGTATCACTAAATCATTATTATCACTCTCCGCCAAATCATGTCAATCTAAAATATTTTCTGGATTTAAATAACCTGCAAAGGGTTTGTGATAAGCCGTAGGAAGCGAATGAATCAACCAAAAAAAAAAAAAAAAAAAAAAAGAACATTTAGGAATAACTTTATTGCTGCTGTAGTCAGGGATAATTTTTATCTTTGTTTTCTCTATTCAGTTTCAAATTGGGACAAGAGTACCAGTTTACAGTGAAGTGTAAGGATCGAAATACCGCACACAGTAACTACGCCTTGCAAAGATAACAAAAGTCAACCCAAGGAGAGAGAGCAAAGGAAAAGTCTCGTTCTGGGAGACCGGCTGTGCTAATCCCTGCTAACACTTACTAGCGAATTCCGAAAGACATCTGGTTATCGGAAAATAATGTCCGATTTTAGAATTCATTTAATTTCTGAATTAATCTATTTAAACTGTTTTTAAATCAATCAAAATAGGAATCTTAAACATCTACATATTTCTGCTATCAAGACGGAGTTTTATTTTATTTTATTTTTTATTTTTTTAAGCATTACGCCCCGAGCAAGTCGTGAAGTCACTAGGACGCAGGGGGTTGCAGAAGATTTGGAGCAAGAGCAGATAGAAGTGATAGAAGAAAGGATGAGGAGAAGGATAGTGGGTAGATGAAGGTAACTGGAGATGTCGACTGACATTACATTTGAATAGTTGGAGACTATAGCTCTCAAGGAAACAGTAATTGGGAAGGGTGTTCCACAGGCGAGAGGTGCGAGGTATGGAGCTATTGGATTAGAAGAGATGGCTACATTTAAAAGTTTCTACAGTGTAAGGGTGGGAGCGGGATGCTTGAATTCATGGAGTCTGGGAACCATTGAAAGCAGCTGATTGGAGCAATTAGCATGAAAGTATTTGTAGAAAAGACAGAGAGAGGCAACGGCGCGTCTGTGACTGTAGACGAGATGCCAGATCAGGGCCAATTATATTACATATCCGTCTCTGGATCTTGTCAAGAACTCCGAGGTAAACAGAAGGTGCCCCAGAACATATATGGCAGCAATACTCCATGCAAGGGCGAATGGTTGATTTTTATATTTGAAGTATCGATTCTGGGGAGAAAAATTTCCTGGCGCGGCACAGAGAGCCAACTTTCCTTGCGGTCGACGGAGCAATTGACTCAATGTATTTATTCCATCTCAAGTCAGCAGTCAACGTGAGACCGAGCAGACGCAGGGAGTTGCTCTCAAGAAGTTGACTATCAGACATTTTAATGGGGGACAAGGAAGGATCTCTATGGTGATTAATAGAGAGTAGTTTAGTTTTTGAGGCGTTAAAGTTCACCAGCCAATTCTTGCCCCAATTAACAACTACCATGATGATAAAACTCTAAACACCAAGAAAGCTTTCACTGCAGTTTTTGTGTCTCCTTTTGCAACGGAATGGCTTTTGCCTTAAACAATTGTCAAAATGCCTGCAAAATTGGTATCAGTGGACGAGAGATTAGGGAAATATGCCGGCTGTAGCGAAGTCTCGTATCCCAAGACGGTGAGATTCGGCTGTGTCACACTTACATCATGCGTAACTGAATGGGAATTTCTTGCACACGCTGGCAGTAATGTTCTGTGGTGATGCTTTGGTTAGATTATAGAAAGCTGTAACGGTTAATGCAAATAGCGGTGGTGATCTGACTGTCACCATAATTCGTTTTTGGAAAGTGTTTGTGTCTTTCTTCATGAACAAGCCATTGAATCGATCCTTTACGATTGTCATAAAGGAACCATTTCTCAAGTTTCTGTTCGATTAACAAATTGATCATTCGAATTTTGTAAATGCGGTATCGTTCACAATTCAAAACGTCGAACTGTTTAACTTCCACTGAGTTCATGTGGAACCAATTTAATTGGTAATTTTCTTGAGATGGTTCAATATTGTTCAAATGCTAACACCCATCGTTTTCTTTTTATGTGCAGAGTCCTTGTTATACTAAAATGTCGATGTATGTTACAGCCATTGTTTTCACACGAGAGCTAAGTTTTTTTTTATTAAGACTCTTTCTTTCTTTTTATGTGCTGTGTCCTTTCAGGACGTAGGTGATCGTGGCTCTCCACCCCCACCCCTTATCGCTTGTAGCTCTCAATAAGTTGAGTGACTCTGGTAACTCCTCCAGACTTTCTATGGTCCGCTTCCTTAAGCCCGCCATGGATGTCATGCGTTGCTTTCCCTTGTCTCTTTTACCCTCTATTCGACCCATGAGTATCAGATTCTCCAGATCCTCCTTTCTCATTACCTGTCCCAGAAATTTCATCTCCCTTTTCTTTATGTTAAGTATAAGCTTCCGCCTTGTTTGCATCTTCTCCAAGACCTTATCGTTGCTCACAGGTTTGCTCCATGAAATCCTTAGCGACCTTCTGTAGAACTACATCTCTTCTGCCTCGAGTGCCTTCTTTGAGGAGACCGCCCAACATTCGCTGCCGTGTCGGAGGACAGATGTCACGTGGAAGCTCAGTACTCTTTTCTTTGTCACCAAAGCAATCCTGAGGCATTTTTCTAACACTTTGACTCGGGTTTTGTTCGACTAGCATTTTCAGATATTGATTGTCATTTTCAAATGGACGTTCTCTGTCACCTTGATCTCCAAGTCTCATATGCCCACAAATGAACTTCGGAAGACGGCCATACTTTTCGATAATAAGTGGAGCCTTCAGCCCTGCCAGTCTTAATGTTGGTAGTAGTTTGAGAACAATTATAACCAAGCTTGAACTACTGCCAAAAAAAAGTAAACACCTATCTTCTTTTTTCATGTTAATTTTGAAGGGTATATGATCCTTTAAGTTAAATGTTGAAAAAAGATCGGTACGGAAATAACAATGGGGAAAGTTGAATCCTGATGAATCAGTAATATATTTTCGCTCAACTCTTTTCATAATATATTTAGACGCAATTAGAAGTTTTATTAAAAAATTGAACATTATTTTCTGAACAAAGTTTTCTAAGACTTGATCATTAACCGTTGTTCTCCGGTGAGACGCTATGATATGTACTAAGCATAAACTGAACTCACAACATAAACAAATTTAATTCGTGAGACGAATTTTCTAATAAACTTATGACAGGAGGCGCCATCTCTTATTAGGCTCGAAGCTGTAGAATGACTTAAATATCTGTGTATAGTTTGTGTCCGTAATTCCGACGTGTAATCGACTTTTTCCTCCTGCGACTACTTTTAAAAGGAGTTAATTTTGTTTTCAAACTGCTTAAAAGTAAAGACAGATTTTAAATTCTATTTCAGCGCCGAAAAAGATCAAGGCAGAAGTTCAGTGAAAGATTACGGACGAGCCAAAAAAAAAAAAAAACGAAATGCCGTTATCGTGTGTGGATAAAATTTGATTAGGTATTCGAACGCGGGAAATAATTAGGCCTCCAGATTTTTTTCCCCCTCAAAAATAAAAGAGAAAAGATGTTAGAAAAGAAGAAAAAATCGCGAATTACCTGGAAAGGAGTGACAAAGAAAAATCTATGTTTTGTTGTTTTTTTTTTGTGTGTTTTTAAAGAAATTCCAGGCTTACGTTTAAGGCGGAGCTTATGTCACTGACATTTGGAATTAATGTGGTTTCTTCGCATCCCAGTTTGACAAATGAATCAGCTGCTTTGTTTCATGTGTTTTTTCCCCTATTTCCACAAACTTTATATTTTATGGCGAGCCCATACTTGCACTAAGAGCCAATGTCAGAAGATAACGAGAATGATTCAAAGAAAACAGTATTCGAAAATAAGAAGATTGAAAGGAAGTTCACATATGCTCTGCTCGAATAATTGAATCAGTAGGCCTAGCATAAATACAAACACCACATGGCTGCCAATAATCAGGAAATAAAAAAAAAATTTCTTCTTTACATTGAAGTAAAAAAAAAGAGTAAATCACAACATCATGAATAAAAATAAAGCAGTTGTTCCTGGAAAGTCGTGAGTTCAATTCTTGAGACAGATAGTACGTTAATGTGGAACGGCACAGTAATGTGAAAAGTTTTTAACCGAAGAGAAATTGATTGTCACGCGTCTTAAAATTTTCTCGGAAGTTTACCGAGCGTGACATCTAAAGAAATAAGAATAGGATTCTCTGTAGCAAAGAAATTCTTCTTGTTCGAAGATGGTATGACGATTACGAGATGTCATGACTTAAGTACCTGGGCTAGAATATCCGGAAAAATATAGGCACATTTATGAATTTATAGCCAAATGATGAAGAACAAAAAAAGTATGTACCTGTACCTGTAACGGCATTCACCCGAGGTGGGTTGAGCCGGCTCCAATATTAGAGTTTCGTGGGATTTAGGCATTCACAAGCGGTCCCAACCCGCATGTAAAGCACATGAGATTTGATTATAGTGGTGAAGGTTTCGTGCAGGACCATCCACACTTTTTGAAGGGCCGATTACAGAGACCTGGTGCACTAAGTGCCACAAGGTTCACAAACGACCCTCTGCAGGTTTTGAATTCAGAGTTTTCCTTCTCCTAAACCATTTGCCATCCGAGGTTACAGAACCCAGTCTGTCCTGCTATTTTGCCCATAGCTGGAGGGGGAAAAAGAAGATTCACGCCTTTCCCAAGGATATTAACACGTAAGTGAATGTAATGCATTCGACTGGAAATCGAACTCGGCTCTCCGATTCCTCAATCCAAGCCGTTAACCATTACTCCACCGTGCCTCGTAGAACAAAAATTAAAAAAAAAAACTATGATGCAAAATAGACTTCTTTTAAAAAATTAGTCTCTTTTCAAACTCCGTTTTTTGTTATTTCTTCACTAAGTAACTTTTTCTAAGTAACAACATTAATAATCTCTCAAATTGAGAGATTATTAATGTTGTTACTTAGAAAAAGTTACTTAGTGAAGAAATAACTAAAACGGAGTTTGGAAATAATATGGTAATCTTTATAACATTAACAAAATACAATACTCGCCAGCGACGTGAAGTAGGTAAACCACAGCTAGTGGTCGAAAACTTAGACAGCATATTATGATATTTACCTGACTCCCCAAGAGGTAGGATGCGACGCAAGGCCAAATGTAATGTGCCCGTAGAGCCCGCATACGCGTGATCGGGTATCTGTCTACCTCCCCAGACAAGACTCTGGCCTTCGGCAGAGCCTCATCAAGGTTTTTCTCTGCCCGAAAGCAAAAACTTCGACACGGCAAGAGCTTCCCACGCTGAGAGGTCACGCTGCCAACGTAGACAGCATATTACCCCAACTTTTAATATTGCGACCACGTCTGGTCTAGTGCTTCTGTCAATGTTTTCATTTTCCTAATATTGTCCTACACTCAGTAGTCCATTGCGTCTTAGAGACTTTATTGCCTTGCTTGATATGAAATTTAAAAAAAAATTATATAGTTTTGTAACCTAGAAAGGTTACTGAATGAGGAATAACCAAAACGGAGGTCGGAAATGAAATGGTAATCTTTATAACATCAACAAAATACAATACTCGCCAGCGGCGTGAAGTAGGTAAACCACTGCTAGTGGTGGACTACTTAGACAACATATTACCTTCATTTACAATAGTGTCCAACGTATTTATGACGATTGGGACATATACATTAGTGTTCATAGCTATGGTATATAGCATAATGACAGAGGCCAAATATTTTACAATGAATGCTTTGGAGGAAAATTTAAGTGAAATCACAACATCTGACTCCAAACTTGTTGATTCATTCCCGGCTCAAGAGGGACAATAGACTACGACCGTCAGCAAGACCTTCGATCAAGAGTGTTTGCGGTGCATGGAACAACTTCTTACTTGCTGTTTTTTCCCAGGTCCACCTTTACCTGGCGTGATAGCACCTGTTAGGGCACCAGGGAAAATCGTTACCTGCCAATCTGGGGTCAAAACACTAGGAAAGTATAAAATTAGATTTTTTATAGTAAAAAATACCAGCAATACATTTTTGAAAAAAAAATTATCAGCAATATATTTGACTCACGAGAATAATTCTCTTTAGAAAAATATGTCAACATAACCCGAACTACTTACTGATTTCATACAAAGATTACACATTCTATTCATACGAATCTATTCTAAAACTCTTGTCGGCATTAAATAACCCATTGAGGTTGATATGCCGTAAAACAAAATAAACGAAACGGGCTCATGTTCGACGCAAATAGGTAATCTCATTCTAATATTTTTTGCAAAAAAAAAAAAAAAAAAAAGAAGAAGAAAGAAACAAAAAAGAAAGAAAATCATAAAAAAAAAGAAAAGAAGTAATAAAACTACATGTAAGAAAGGTAACGGAAACACATGCCTCTGCGTTCTGTGTGATATTTGCTGGAATATTAGCCAAAATGTGTTTTCCTTGAGGATGGTCAGAGAGTAGAGCGATCGAAAATTGGAGTGTAGACAAGAAATATAATTAAACCAGCCAGAAAGCATCAATTTCTCACCATAATCACCATCATCATCATAATCATAAGTCCTATGACCTAGTGAAGTCGTAGAATAATTGCGCAGTTACGTACGAGGGCAATTGCCGCTTCATATCTGAATTGAAAATCGGAGATTCATTTTCAGCGTCGGGTACTCCGACGTAGTGTAATGGTCAGCTAACAGGTCTCGTTAGATCATTTACTACCCAGTTGTGAGTACGATCCACACTGAATGCTCCACACCATCGTTCATGTGCCACATCTAATCTTCGATTAGAAAATCATTTGTGGGCACTTCGGCGTGGTGTAATGTTTAGCACGCTTGTCCCGCTAGATCAGTTACGACTGAATAGTGAGTTCGATGCTTACTGGGTGCTCGACATCACCGGCCTTGTACCACATCTAATCTTCCATGAGAAAATCATTCTACACTTTAAAATTACTATTCATGAGTAGCTTAAAGTAAAAACAATGAAGATTAAGAAACTAATCCGATATATATATATATATATATATATATATATATATATATATATATATATATCACAATGATGAAGAAGTATAAGAGCACAGGGGTCACTTCAGTTAGAGCGATACAGACTCAGATTTTATGCGGATATGCCAAGAAGGTAATGGTTACTCCTAGTTTTAAACAGGTTAAGGTTGTAAGAAGCATCTGCTTGTCAATCAATCCCACAAAGCTCCAGTTCGTGTGAACCAGTTGCTCAAGTGGTTCGATACGATGTGCGCGGTATGATGGGTCTTAGTCGTGAAGGTCATTAATTTAAATTTTCTGACTCCTTTCCTTGACCATTTGTCCAGTAAAAACACAAACCAGATCGCCTTTTCATTTTTAACCTTACGAGCGATAGAGGAAAATTATTTCTCAATTTGTTTTCTGCAATGAAAATATATCTGTTTACCTAAATTCTCAACAAAGAGACACACTATTTTCTATCCTTGGACCGGTCGCCGTCTTAGCGAAAACATAAATCAGATCACCTGCCTTTTATGACGAGTGAATTGTCGTAATCCTAACACTCGCATCGGATTCATTTACTGTTTTTATTTCTCTTTTCTTTTACGCTGACGAAAATATAATTCCTGTCTGCTTCTCTGTTCGCTAATGACATGGGTTTTTATCTAATTTCCCCCAAAAGAGATAAAACCATTTCCAAATTTTCTTTAGCCGCATGCTAGATTAGCGATAGATAAAAAAAGTAAACTCTTGGTGCATCGAGCCAATTTGTAGGGGTGGGCAACACATATGGACCTTTTCTTCACTTCCATATTACTATGGAAAATATCTTTCATTCTCTCTTGCTTTTTTGTATGTTCCAGTTTATATTTCTTGTTGGGCTTAGCCATTCGTCTGCCTAAAATTAATGTTTAACCGCCTAACAACCTCATTGTCACAGTAAATCTCAGGAATTTAAATAAAATGAATAAGTAATCCGCTCTTTTATGTGATGCTTGAATTACCCATAGCGGGTTAGATAATGGCTTACCTCCCGCCTGTATATGTCGTCTGTGTTCGAGTTCGCTTAAAAGACCAAATGCTGGTATTCAGTGTTAGAAGGATCTCGTCGTTAGAAACTTTTGGTTTCCGTTTGAAATTTTCGGGTACCTTTTTATTAAATAACAACAAAATAAACATGCCTAGTGGTTGAGGTAGTTGCTGAAATATTTCCAATTAAATGCAATGTTTCGTTTTAAACAAAATATGGATTTATTTTTTTTTTAATTATCTAAAAAATATTTTTAACTAAAATAATTTCGAGAATAATTTACATGCGGACTATTGTCCTCATCTTTGTTGTTATTAATACAACTGTTCAAGTAAGGCTTGATGGAACCGTTTGGAAGTTTGGCGCAATCAAATCTTTCTTTTTTAGTTTATCCATTTTTTTCTTCTATTTTTCCTACCTTCGAAAAAGACCACAACTAGAATATGGTAATTGAAATTGCTGAGACAGTTGGAATCGGTGCCGTTGCATGGAGTTCGAGCCCGCTTGAAAGGTCAGGATTTAAATTAACCTCAAACTAAAAGCTATCGTAAATTGTTGAAAGAAAAAAAATGAAAACAGCAAATTCAACAGGATAACAAAAGTAAAAGGGAGAATAAAAAAAATGTTTTTCTTTTTTTTTCCACATCACACACGCAAATACATATCTCCCTCTCTCTCTCTCTCTCTCTCTCTCTTCTTCTTCTTCTTCTTCTTCTTCTTCTTCTTCTTCTTCTCTCGTAACACTCATCACCGGCGATTTTCTATTCTACCCTTTTCATTCTCTCCTGGGATTAAAATGATAAAAATGCCCGGATCACTTCTAACCTGTCAGTATGGATTTTTTACATAAGCTGCTTTCTTATCTAATGTTTCTTATCAGTTCTTTCGAGAGAGATGTATATATATATATATATATATATATATATATATATATATATATATATATATATATGTGTGTGTGTGTGTGTGTGTGTGTGCAATTTACATGTGCTGTTAAAATGAATGTACAGAGGAAAATATTTTTGTTATATCCTTACTATTATGAGAACTATGTCTTTTATGTTTTATATATATATATATATATATATATATATATATATATATATATATATATATATATATATATATATATATATATATATATAAAGACGTATATAATAGTAAGGATATAATAAATTTTCTTCTGTATTTAACGGCACGTAAATATATATATATATATATATATATATATATATATATATATATATATATATATATATATATATATATATATAAGGATTATTAAAATATCGTCGTTTCTTTACGGGAACGGACTTTTCACCGCTCAGTTTCATAAACCAAGTAAACACCTTCGAACTGTGCTGCCATCTGATGTTGTTACCATACTGCAAAATTATAGAGGCATTACAAACCAAAATGTAGAAATACAGTTCATATATATATATTCGCACGCGCGTGTGTGTGTGTAGGAATAAGCACAGCACGGTGATTATTGGTAAGTCCCAACAGCTCTGACGACGCTTCCTTTTGTTTTCTATAAATATTTTTCATGGCAATTGTTGTAATTTGCTCTCTTTTTTGGTATCTCGACCACGTGAAGCGTGCTACTAGATTGGCAATTAGGTTCCATCTTATTACTACTGAAATAGCAAGATGTTTCTATTCTAGCATTTTTTCGCACTACTCACACGTTGAAATTTCTCCCGGGTCCTTTCTTTCCTGCCACCTATAACCGTCAAAAAATTAAAGGTAACAACAATCGCCATATTCTGTCTTCTAGATTTTTTTTATTGTACTTTTCCTAAAGTATTCTCATTCTACAAGATAACCAAAAAAGTTCTGCCTGTTTTAAAGGAAAAAAGTGCTTCACAGTATGTGTAACTTATATTTAGTCTTTGAAGTAATCGCCATCGGCATCCAGCATGCCAACGTGTCTTTTGGAACTCGAGGGGTTTTGACGCAAAGAAGTCCGTGAGGGCTTTACAAGTCTGTTTCATTGGTGAAGGATTTCCTACGAAGATGATTATCCAGGGAGTGGAAGAGGTGGTAATCGGATGGGCAAGGTCAAATGTGATCTTAAAGTCTCCACCCAAGTTCCTTATGGTATGGCCTAATTTTGCGGGTGCTTAGGCGGTCTTGCGGTGAGGGACAGCATCCTGAGGAGACAAATGTCTGTAACGCTTGGGAGTTTTGTACAGAACCCGCTTTTCATCACTGGTAAGCGATCGAAATAAGGATGCGGTACGGTGGCGAGAAAGCAGCGATACGCAGGCTGCCACCGTTGTCTCCTGGACCTAAGCGTTTGAGGAACCCACTTGCTCAGTTTGTACGTTTTTTGAAGTTAACTGTTTCATCGGAAACAAAACTGTCTTTTCACCACACGTTAGACTTTGTCCTGTTCAATGGCCATATTCAGGACTCCGTCATTCAAGACCTGTGGTCGTCCACTACGAGACTCATCATGGAGAGACAAATCTCCCGACTTGAATTTTCGAAATTGCAGTACGTTCATCCACATCACTATCCCAAAAGTTTGACATATGCAGGGGACTTATCGTAAAGCAAAAAGCCCCGAACGAGATCCTAAACACTTTCATCCTTCTCAAATAATTTGCGTGTTTTTATAACGTTTGATTTACTTCCGGCTGTCCGAATTTGAAAACAATTGCTACACGCATTTCGTATATATTCCAACTTATTCAATGACGAATCAAAAAACGGACAGAACTTTTTTGGTTACCTTGTATTACACTTCCATCAATAAAACTCCTCACTTAGCGACCATCTCATTGCTAACAAAGTCATGCCGTTAAGTGAGGAGTAGCTGTAATTACCGAATTAGAATTGTTGGATGGCAGTGCGGTTGTATCTTTAGGAACTACTTACCTATATAATTTTCCATAGCTGAACAAATTAACTCACCGTTCATTAATATCACAGTTTTTTTTCTATATTATTTGCATTTTCATTTATTTTTTAAAATTATTTCATCTCAAGCGAAACAATAAATCTACTACGGCTCAAAGAGTTACAGAATAATAGACAATATGAGCCAAAAAAAAAAAACGCTATTATACCGAGAAACAATAAAAGTCCAAAATCAAGTGACGCTATATAACGATTGAGACTGCATTTAAAAATCACTTATTAATCTTGAAAAAAAAAAAAAAAACGAATTCAATTCTTACTGACAGAAAAGAATTATACGTAAAGGGTGTTTCATTAAGACGGATTATATATAAGAGTGTTTCATTAAGACGGATCAAAGTCAGCAGTAAATAAATCATAGTTATTGGTGAAAATTTATCTATTTCTCTATTGGATCATGTTATTTAAGTGATGGCAATTATGTGTGAAAAATAATATCGCCCAAATGTCCACCAAATTTGAAAGAAAAAGCAAAAAAAATCTTTCGATGCTTAGATTCAATTCACATTAAAATCGGCCCAAATTATTGGAACACCCTTTATAATGCAAATCCACATAAAGTTAGGTAAAAATGAAATATCAGAGGTCAGGTATTAATGTACGACTTACTGAAAGACTGTTGCCATATACGGTTTGGTGTCCTCGCTATTCATCTTGAAGTTCTTGACTAAGTCCAAAGATGGATATGCAATATTATCAGCCCTGACTTGGGGTCTCGACGCCAGTTCCTTTCTCACCGATGTAGTGTGACTTCCCTTTGCCTTTTCTAAAAATATTTCCACGGCAACTGACGAGGTACTTTCACTGGTACCCCAGACTACATGAATTTAAACGTGCAAATAGGTTGGCATCTTGGTCCCCCCTTTTGCCGTTGAAACAGTTAAATGTAACCGTCTCTTCTACTCCAACAACTTCCCTCCACCGCACTTCCTTTTACTTGTTTCCCTGTGAAAGTTCTCCACTGCCTTAAAGTTTTTGTGGCCTAGCATATGTGCTGATTCCTTAAGTTTACGCAGATGATACAGTGGATAAAGGCGTTGGTTAGATCCAGTGACAAGACCCAAAGAGTGTGAGTTCAATACCCGGTTAAGGCAGTGGAGAACTTTCCGAGGGAAATTAGCAGGAGATAACTGATAGCTGACATCCATTAAACATGGCACGTGGAACTAGAACATTCTACCCCAGTGATCGAAATAAAGGGTTTAGTTCGACATTCCAACCACCTGAAGAAGGCCGGAGCGTACAACGTAGATAGTTAGTGCCAGTTTTTTTTTATCTTCGGTAGTCAAAAGGAATTATTTTACGTTTGCGACGTCACGACGTGTCTGGAGTTGGGGTTTATAGAGATAACCATACGGTATACCCAGGTAAACTAAAGTCTTACATTACTGGTAGGAAGATGCCTACGGGTTATCATCAATACTCGAAAAACAAATATATAGATGGTATGATATTTTTAATCATTTGACTCCCAGCAAGGCTGGAATATCACTAGTACGCAGTGGGTATAGAGAGTGGAGGGAAGAGAAAGGACTGTGTAGAGAGAGGAGCGAGGAAAGTATAAAAGGTGAATAGGGTTCAAGAAGATAGAAGATGGCGAAGATGCAAGAATTTTCGAATCAGTATGTTTTTCACTTGAATAAAAAGCGCAAAAAACACTCAATCGTAAATATTGCAACGACCGCTGACGTAAAAGAAAAACATTTTTTCAAAATTTTGAACGTGCTAGAAAGGTTTAAACATTTTTTATAAAATAATAAAAAAAAATATTTTGGTCTTTTCTCATAATAATAACATAAACATTTTGACAATAAGTCTTTGTTTTTTATTAAATTTGGGGCCTTTTTTTATCATGCTATGCTGTTTTCCAGCGAGCAAGTGGAAGTACCTACATAAAATGAAAGCCTGAAAATGAAAGGGGTCATAAACTCAAGCGATATTTACTTAAAATATTCTGTGAGTTTGATTTTTCATGAAAAAAAAAAACAAACTTAAATATATGAATAATTTACGAGTTACAGAAAACATATGATTATAGGACATAGAACTTAAAATGGTTATAATTTCGGCCGTGAAACAAGGACTCCCGGGTACGTGTTTCTAATCCGATCGGAAGCTAGTTACAACGCCGACATTCTAGAATATATGTTCACTAATCTAGTCTTGGACGATTATGTTTCTAATTCTCATTTCAAGCTGCAGAAAGAATTGCCATTCTGTAATGACACCTGTTCGCTTTTATTTGATGCATTCATATGATTGACGATATCTTTTACCTCACCTGCTGTGGTCGGGCAGGTGTTTTTCAGTGGTCATGCCGACGTCATTGATCTGTAGACACTGGACAACTGTAGAGCCTGAGGCTGCATATGCCTGTATCGTTTAGCCTGAAGCCAAAATGTAGAAGCAACTCTTATTGCAAAGTTGCAGTTGTCATCATTTGCAGATGATCAAATAATGACTGAAATTTTCCAATTAATGGCAATGTTTGCTTTTTTTTAACAAAATAGGTTTTGTTTGAATTATCTACAAAATAATTTTATTTATCCATAAAAGAATTTTAGTATGAATTTCCAGAATAATGAGTTACTTAAATTATTTACTATAATCCGCATATTTATTGCTATTAAATAAACCTTTGCTCCTTATTCCCTTCTGCCTTCTTCAGGTACTTGACAATTCGAGCAACCCTTACCGTCCTGGGTATGACAAAAAACTACATCCGTTTCCTGGGTTTGACAAAAAACTACATCCGCGTCCTGGGTAAGACGATAAACTACGTCCAGCAGCAAGACCTCTGATCAGGAGGTTTTGAGGAGTGTGGAACAACCTCTTAATTGCTGCTGTTCCCAGGTTCACTGTGACCCAGTGGTGGTAGCACCTGTTAGGGCCCCAGCTATGGGCAAATAGTTAACCCCCAAACTGGCGTCAAAACGCTATGAAAGTGTAAAAATAAGTTTTAATACCAGAAATAATTTGTAAAAAAAAATTATTACCAGTAATACACTTTTGAAAAAAAAAAAAAAAAACATTACCAGCTATATATTTAAAAAAAAAAATACCAGTGAAAGAAAAATTATTACCAGAAATAGATTTTTGAAGGAACATATATTACCAGAAATGGATTTTTGGAAAAAAAAAATATTGCCAACAATGAAAATTTTGTCGGTATTAAATAACCCATTGAGGTTGATATGCCGTAAAATAAAACAAACAAAACAAAACTAAATCAAACAACCCTTACTGTGTTCCGTCATCATCGTTAAAGCTAATCTCCAGGTAACTGAAACGCTGCATCTTCTCGTGGTAAATTTTTCCAATAACATTTTTTTTTTTTTTTTTAAAGCATTACGCCCCAAGCAAGGCGTGAAGACACTAGGATGCAAGGGGTTGCGGAAGATTTGGAGCGAAAGCAGATAAGAGTGATAGAAGAAAGAATGAGGAGAAGGATAGTGGGTAGATCAAGGTAACTGGAGATGTCGGTTGACATTACATTTGAATAGTTGGAGATCATAGCTCTCATGGAAACAGTAATTGGGGAGGGTGTTCCACTGGCGAGAGGTGCGAGGTATGAAGCTATTGGAGTAGAAGAGACGGCTACATTTGAAAGTTTCTACGGTGTATGGGTGGGAGCAGGATGCCAGCCTCGTAGGGCGCTTGAATTCATGGAGTCTGGGAACCAGTGAAAGCAGCTCGTCAGAAAAGTTACCATGGAAGTATTTGTAGAAAAGACAGAGAGAGGCGACGGCGCGTCTGTGAGAGAGTGACTGCAGACAAGACGCTAGATCAAGGCCAATTAGATTACATATCCGTCTCTGGATCTTGTCAAGAACTCCGAGGTAAGCAGAAGGTGCCCCAGCCCATATATGGCAGCAATACTCCATGCAAGGGCGAATGGTTTTTTGTATATTTGAAGTATCGAGCAGAAAAGTTATAATGTATCACTTGCTAGTTTTTCTTCTATGAAAGATGCTTCACTGTGTTGAACTAGAAATGTTTGTCTCGCCGGAATCCATTTTATAAATTTATATGCTTGTCTTCGTCCATGGATTGAATATTGTTACTGCATCTGATCAGGTGCTGCTGCTGCTATTCATTCAGAGATACTTGATAAAATTCAAAGAAGTATTTGCGATGTTATTAGTCCGGTCCTGCCGTCTTTACTTCATTCCTTTTCCCACAACCGTAATGTGGCTGCCCTCTGGCTTTTCCAGTAATAATTTCAATGTAATTGTTCTGACGAATTTATTTATATCCTAGACGTTATGAAATTAATCGCAATACTAAGTTTCATACGAGCAAGGTCTTATCATTTTACACGTGAAATGACTAAATATAGCCTTAAGTTCTATGCTAACATGTTCTTCTATTGCTCTCCTCGCTTGTGGAACTCTCTTCCGGCTCCTAGTTTCCCAGTTAACTTACATCTTTGTAATGTAGGAAGAAAATGCGAAACTACCGACACATGAATAACTACAGACTTATGAATATATGTTTCCCGCTACGTGCACGAATAACGGTGTCAGCCGACTGATTGCAGTGATTATTGAGTGACTATTGAGTGGAACTATCTAGTCGAATTAGTGTGAATTATTTTCCGTCGATGATTTGTTTTTTGATTTAGGATTTACCGAATGTTAAGCCAAATCGCGCTACCAACAAGGTATTCACTGGAATGGTTAATTATCTTTGGTTGACTTTTTACTCCTTTTTATACTTGTTAAGAATTTATTTGCGGTTGTAATTAAATATTATTTTATCATAACATTGAAATCTTGAGTTATATTTAATTATTGAAAAGTCTTCAAAAAATTATATGTATGGCCAGTGGTTAACTTCTGTCTTCTTAATTCTTGTTATTTTGTTATTCGCTCTCTTTGATAATATTTTTTATTTATTGCGCCTTAGTGGCTTTATTGCCTTGTTTGGGTTGAAATGATTAAAATAACCTTCAGGATATTTCGAGATCAACCCTTTATTTAATCTACGGAGAGAGATTGTTCTCGTTTTGTTGACCATATCTAGGAATATCGTTTCTCGTTCTTATTTAACACTTTTCAGTTATTGTTCGCTTTATTTACGCCTAATCTAAGCTTGGACAAGACAATTGCTTAATGGATAAAATCGGTTGTGAATTTGGTGACATAATAACCGTGAGCTCATTTCCTGGAGAGGGTTAGTGCAGATTTCAACTCAGTGAAAACGAAACGAGCAATAATTTAGCAGTGCTGAATTCAGAACCGATGAGATATCCCTAGACATGGGCAGCGGAACGGGTACAGTCTACCAGTAAAGGGTTCGATTCGAATATACCTAGAATCTTACCCGGGTACACAAGTATCTATTGACGGCCCGGGTGCACACATGTTGTAATTATGATAACAAAGACGAAGAAAATAGTTCTATAACATCAAAGATTTGGAACATAGTTCGCTAACAACAACAAAGATGTTGAAAATGATTCGATAACAACAGCGATCATGTTGATAATAGCAACACAGATGTAGTAAGTAGCTCGATAACAGCAACAAAGATGTAAGAATTAGTTCGATAATAGCAACAAAGTTGTAGGAAATAGTTCCATAATAGTAACAAAAGATGTGGGAAATACTTTGATAATAGCAACAAAATTGTAAGAAATAGCTCCATAATAGCCACAAAGATGTGGGAAATAGTTCCATAATAGCAACAAAGATGTGGGAAATAGTTCGATAATAGCAACAAAGTTGTAGGAAATTGTTCGATAATGGCAACAAAGATTTAAGAAAGAGTTCCATAATAGCAACAAAAATGTAGGAAATAGTTCGATAATAGCAACAAAGATGTGGAGAAATAGTTCGATAATAACATAAAAGTAGTGGCAAATTATACGAACTGAATGATGGGAAAAAGTTCGATAATAACAAGAAAGACGTTGAAAACAGTTCGATAATCACAACAAATATGTTGAAAAATGGTTCGATAATAGCAACAAATACGTTGGAAATAGTTCGATAATCGCATAAAAGTGTTAGATGATAGTTCGATGATAACGACAAAGTGTTGGGAAATAGTTCCATAAATAGCAGGAAACATCTGCAAAATAGTTTGATAATAATAGCAAAGATATGAATGATAGTTTGATAATAACAATGATGCAGGGAATAGATAATCATAACAAAGACGTGAAAAATAGTTCGATAATAAGAAGAGTGATGTAGAAAATAGTTCATATGTAATAGAAAGACGTTTTAATATTGGAGACATTTGACCCCTCCATCTGTGACTGAACTTTTAAAGCAAATCTTTCTAAGCATCTCCAGCTTTTTGTTGTCGATTGAACACAGTTGATTTTGTTTTTCTTTTCGAAATCTATTTGACAAATTTCGATCATTTCACAATATATTTATTGCTTCATAAATAAAATCCAGATATTTGCAATTTAATTCTGCTTGTGAGAAAAATAAAAGGTAAAACAGCGTACAAAGTAATTACGTAATGCATTTTATAGTTATATTGCTTCGGTAATAATTGAAAATTCCCTTTCCTCTTAATTCCCGATGCATTTCTATCGAGAATTCATTAGCAATGGATTGAAATAAGCAAATAATATATTAACATATTAATGCCGGTAACACTGAACAATCTCTTTATTCCGAATTTCATCTTTGTTTTTTTTTTGTTTTTTTGTTTTCAGTAAAATAATTAATACATTTACATATTGTATATCTTCTTTTACGTAATGTGTCCCTTCAAGATATAACCAAATATGGCGCACCACAACGTCTTATCCTTTGTAGCTCTAAGAACTCCTTGTACCTTTCATATCCCCAGCATTCCTTGTTCTGTCATCCATTGCCACAAGATCGTTACTAGTTGCTTCCCTCTCTCCAAACTTGCTTTCAATACGTCCCGTGAGTATCAGATTTCCCAAACCGTCTTTCCTCATTGTGTGTACTAGAAATGTCAGCTGTTTCTAATTATAGATTCTAGTTATAAGCGTATTTATAGTCACAATTTTCCTTACAATTTTCTCCTTGCTCATATACCCAGTCTATAGTATTCTCAGAATCCTTCTGTATCGATGGTGCTTCCCACCCCAGCTTCATGTGTGAAGACATTGTCAAGAATCCACTACAATATGATAGGATTTATATCACCGAGCAGATCATTCTGTTTCTACATTTCCCTGTTTCTTGATTCTTTCTTTAGCTTTTGGAAGGCATCTTATTATCTTTCATTCATAGTGGTAAACAGCATTTTGCCGCATTGAGGTTTCAGACTTACGGAAGGACGTCACAAATATAAAGTCAGTTAAATAAACCCTTGTTCAAATTAAATGAAACAACCGCTTTAGTTTCCTTTCTTTCATCATAAGGTCAGTTTTACATCCACTGGTATGACTGGGTGTAACCGATTTCTGTTTTTCCGCAGATTAGGTCATTTGCAGTGGTGTGCTCCAATATGAATCTATTTTCGGAGTGTATGATGAAATTTAATTGGCCTTGCGTCATCCGTGATTGCATTAGATTTTCAGCCCGCCCAGAAATTATTGTCACGACAGTCGATTAGTTGTCCTACGACCATTGTCTGCGATGGACGTTACTCCAAGGAGACGTACGAAAATTGTAACGCTGCACAAACTAGCAAGCATTATCAGTGAGCAAATCAAAGTAATATAGACTGGCCCAGAAATCCAATCGAGGATCTGTGGTCGATCTGCAAGGAAAGACTTTGTGCAATGGACATAAGAAGTAATAACAGGTTCACTGGGTCATGTGTCACTGGAAAAATACGAAAAAAGTAAATAATAACGGAATTATTCGTTTTTTTTCTTCAAATAATTTGCCCAAGTTTGTACATATCTGTTCTTCTGAAAATGGTAACTTACTGTATTCGTTAAAGGATATTTGAACATATAAAGATTCGAAAATGACAAATGCAAAATTTTTTCGGCTTAAAATGAGGATCATTCTAAATATATGTCCTAATTTTTATTGTATTCCAGAATTCCTTAGGGAGGTAGTTATAAACAAGGAAGAGGCGATCTTTTTTTCCGATAAGTAGGTCCCCTGAGATATGGCTCAACATAAGGCGGACTGAATACTAGAAGAAATTCAAGGTAATTTTTATGTGAAGGCCCTCTCACTTTATGTACCGTGATCCCTCATTACGTGGGAGATCATGGCTTTCCACAACCTCCTCTCACGTTTAGCTCCTAATAAACGTTGTCTTTCTGTTATTTATCCTAATCCCGTTCCGCCATCCATTTATTCAAACTCACTATGTATGTTATGCGTTGATTTCCCTTGCATCTTGGCCTCTACCTGCCCTGTGAGTATCAGATTTTCCAAGCCGTCTTTACTCATTATGTGCTCCAGAAACCTCAACTGCTTCTTCCTGATATTAAGAATTAGTTTCCTTTTTGTTTCCATTTTCTCGAATATGTTCGGTCTATGGAATCCTCAGCATCCTTCTGTAGAACAAGTGGAGCCATATTCCACAGACAGGACCATACGATCAAACATCTTTGGAAGAAGCCGATTTTTTCTTTTGACGACATTTTTCTCTACATAAAAACTCAAGTCTTTTTATAGTATTTTCATTGACAACCGTACGATTAATGTTTATAAAGAAAATATATATATTCTCTTGAGAAAATGAACTTATGGACATTTCCTTTTTCTAAAGTAAAAGATTACACGTATAATCTTCCTTAGTGAAAATCTCTAATGGTTTAAAATGCTGAAAACGTTATTTCCAAAGAAAGGTTACAAAATTCAAGAAACATTGTACTTAACCCTTTGAAATCGAGCGGCCGTTATACCGGCGGCTGTGTAAAAGTGCATATAACCGGGCGACTGGTATATAGGGTACTCCTAAAGTCTAGACATATAGGCAATAATGCATATTTTCAAGAAATTAAATTTTCAACAAAATTTTATTGAATTGGAATATTAACATATAACATCTTGCATACGATTTCCATCATTTGTGATGCAAAGGTTGATGCGTTTTGCAAGTCAGTTTTAGCACATTAACTCTTTAAGCGTTCAATCAAGTGTGTTGCATCTATGATCTTCATTGAGTACGCCTTCTCCTTTAGCAAAGTCCAGAAAAAGAAGTCATTTCTTTCTCCTTTCGACAAAACCATGTTTAATCTGTGCGGATATATATATATATATATATATATATATATATATATATATATATATATATATACTTAATGAGATTTCCGATGTGTCCAGACTGTAGGGACACCGTGTACCGCCCAGAGTCATGGACAGTAGGGGCCTTTGGTGGGAGATTCGTAATTATCAGGGGTTCTTGGTTCAAAAGGGGTAATCGTTGTTCATGTTTGTCGTTATACTTGAGAGAGTGAGAAAAAGAAAATGAAAAGAAACAAAATTTAAACTTATTTCCTCAATAAAATATGTGGCCCGGAGGTCATAGTTTTTCCATAACTGATATTTTGTGTCTAAACGCTCAGCTGGAATCTGTGGAAATTGACTTCACTTTCTCTATCCATAAGTATCTTTTAAAAGTTTTTTTTTTTAATTTATTTCAGACAAACATAGACAGTAACGTGTTATCATTGAGTTTCGGTTCATGGAAGAAAAACATGTGGAACGTATTTTCAAAAGTCTATTGATTGCTTATGGAAAGGCTGCACAGGATGTAAGCACGGTGACGTTATTGGACAGTATATTTAATGATAGTCTTAGAGAGAAACCAAATACTTTGTGAAAGGTGCTACGTTGGCAGGTCATTTACAGTAGAGAATGAAGTTATGGATAATGAGCCTTGGGCTCTTATTACAACTAACAGAATGATAATTATTGCAAACGCTCTACGAAAGCATTAAGATGAACTCTGGTAGGGCGTTCAGTTAGTGTAATCTCTTGTTTAATCATAGCTCAACGCAAAGTAGGTCTCAGAATGCTGACAGAGTCAGTAAAAGAACATACGTTCGCTGTTAGAGAAGAGCTTACGTAGTTGCACAACAAGGGTTAGCCGTTGTTTAATGATGATGTGGAAGCAGATACTAGAACAGGCAACCTTTTTCGAATAGTAGGCCACATGAAGCACAGTTCATCATAAGGCGGGCTGCACTACGCCCCCACCAAAAAAATAAATAAATAAATAAATAAAAATAAATAAATAAATCATGGTAATTATTCATTAAATATACGGAAGCCATTTTCCCAACAAAAGGAGCATGCGCATAAACATCTGCCTTAAAAATAGAGAAAAACAATTTTTTTTCTTTGGAGAGAAGATTCCTTTTATAATAATAATAATAATAATAATAATAATAATAAACTGATGTCTTAATATAATATTCCTGATGGCAGTAATTAACACAAACTGTTGATTGTGCTTTGTTTCTATGTTATTCATTTGACGATACAAAAATATTTTTTTAGATGTATATTTATTCTCCAGAGAAATTAATTAACAATAACGTTTCATGTTTATGAAGCCAATGGTGTTTACATTTTGATATTTCTTAGTGAAAATCGCCAACGGTTTAAGATGTTGCCGACGTTATCTTCAAGGAAAAATTACAAAATTCAAGAAACATTCTACTTAATCATTGTTTAAGTATGTGGCTATGCATGAGAAAGTGTGTGAGTGAACAAGTGAGAACGAAAGGAAATTAACATTTTAATAACGCTATTTTCCTCATGAAATTAAGTGTGCCATTCAGAATACCAACTGGGCCGCGCTTTGCCCATGACGATAAAGGCAACTAGAAGGCAGTTTGCCCATGGCTAAGAAGCCAATTAAAAAAACTTCCAGGAGACAAGGATACATAGTCTCATTGAAAGGGGGAATACCATGATCAAGTAGGAGACGAATACGTTGGAGATTTTTTTATTCTGAGATCTCTGCGTCTGATTTTGTATGACGTGCTTCTACGATTAAACCCTTTCTCATTAAAGTGGCAACAGCCCTTAAAATATGAGCGAGCCCCTGACCAACGTCGAGAGGGAAGGAGATCACGTCAAGTTTTAGATTTAGAATCCTGAGTTATTTCTGCTAGCATTCGCAAGAGTGTTTGCTATCGTCTTAAAAGAAGACTGAATTAATACAAGGCAAGAGAGCCACTCAAGGTAGAGTTAGGAAGACAATGCGTATAAGGAGGATAGTTAACTATAAATATATCTGTTGTGATATAATAAAAATAGAAACCACAATTTGATCGAATCAATGTGTTAATGTTGAGGATTAGATTTGATATCCTGAGCATTTTGTGGGGTGGTAGCACCTCCTAGGGTCCCAGCTATGGGCAAATAGTTAACCGCCAAACTGGGCCCAAGAAACTATAAAAGTATGTAGTAGATTTTTATAGTAAAAATGTTAGCAACACATTTTTATTCTAAAATTATTTGCATCTCATTTTTGAAAAAAAAAATACCAGAAATACATTTGGAAAAAAAAATTAAAACAATACATTTTTGAAAAAAAATACCAGTAATACATTTGAAACTCAGCAAAAAAAAAACCTCTTTACAATAATACGTTACTTAAACCTAATGTACAAACTGATTTCTTACAAAGAATATACATTCTATTCATACGAACCTATCCTAAAAAATATTGTCGATATTAAATAAAGACTTGGGGTTGATATGTCATAAAACAAACCTGAGCATTTTGTGTTCGTTTTGGTATATTCTGTGTCTTATCTCGATTAAATTTGTTAGAATTAAAAAGAATATATATATATATATATATATATATATATATATATATATATATATATATATATATATATATATATATGATTCTTGATTCTTGTAACTCGATTGAAAAAGAAAGAGACTAGGTTTTACAGTAGTAGATTGGGAAATGTTAAGACGTCTGTATTCATTTTTATACAATCTGTGTGCTTCTTCCCTTTTTCTTGTAATTAAGAATAACAACGATGTCACGTGATCGAGATGGAAAGAGACTATTTTGAGGCCTAGATGAGCTATCAGTCCTTTATGTACCATGCGTGATACACGCTTAGGCGATCATGTATGTTTCGATACATGACCGACGAGGCACATTTTTTCCGCAGTAGGTTGCCATTTCTTTCTGTTGTAGACCAGTTGCCACCCAAGGCTATAGAACCCAGTCTGTCCATAGCTGGGTGGAGAAGGAGTGGATTCATACCTTTACCAAGGGTATTATCCCGTAAGTGAATGTAATGGATTCGACTGGGTTTCGAACTCGGCTCTCCGATTCCCCAATTCGAGGCGCTATCCATTACTCCACTGTACCTCCAAATGTTTTGCATTCATGCTGATATTCATCGTGTGCTTCAATATTTAAATCTTTTTTTTTTAATTAAATATGAACAAGAATTAGTTTTTTCTCCGATCATCGGGTCACAATTAAGAAATGGACCTTGTTCAGAACTCGTTTATTAACCTGAGCTTTTTGTTTTCATTATGCCTATGACATAGGTATATATATTTGCAATAAAAATGGCCTTGAACAAAAAAAAAAAAAAAAAAAAAATCAACATCCTTTATCAAGCGTTTAAAAAAATAAAACTTTCAAAAAATGATCTGGAATAGGAATGAAACCAAAAATGGATTATACTCTGATTCTATCATAAAATTTCATTATTTAAAAAAAAAAAAGAAAAAAAGTTCGGCAATACAATGTCCAGGAGCCACTCAAGGTAGAGGGTTACTGTGTGGTGTTGTATTAGCGTAAGAAAGGGCAAGAAGTGAATTTCTTGGAGCTATGTTGGAAAGATAAAAGCTAGTTCTAGACTTGAAGAGGTCAAGATTTATTGAATAATATTTCAAAGTTTAAGTGGAGACATTAGAAGTTTGGAGTCGACGTAGACTTTAGAAGGAGTCGGAAATTGAACCCTAAACAGGAAACAAGGAATAAAGCTCTACTCCTGTTTTAAAAAAAATCTGTGGAGGAGTATGAGCCGGACAATAGGTTAATCTATCTACTTCTATTAATGATATAATGAGGTACATCGGAATGACTGCCTTGTGGGATTTACGTAGACAATAACATTTAAGTATTTAAAGGTGACATACTGTCTATTTATACAATGATTTGTTTTAATTGCTATTAAGGTTTCTAATCATCCTATTAAATTTATGTTTTTCTGTAATTAATTTTATTCATCCATTTTTTTATTGGTACCGTTGAGTAGTAAATTAAATTTTTCATTGTATTTTCAAAAGGAGTTTTTTTGCGAGAGAAGGACTGAACATCAAATCTATTAACTGCTAAATATTTCAATCTCCCCATATGAACCAGTTATACCAAATGTAGTATAAGAGAAAGCGAAATTGAATGTCGAATAGGCTGAGCTAGATGTTCTTTTGCGCAACAAATTAGTTTTTTTCACTAATGTTCACCTAATACAAGGCCCAAGAGCCTCTCAGTATAGAGGGTTACTGTGTGGCGATATATTAGCGTAAGAAAGGACAAGCGTTAGAAGCATAGAACTAAAGTAATCTTTAGAAGGAACAGGAAACCCAACCCTAACTCGGAAACAATGGATAAACCTCTACTGTTTAAAAGACCAGAAAGGAGGTCTATAAAACATTAAACTGAAAACTGGAGTCATGTTCTTAACTAGCCTCGTCATATCGAAGCATTTGGATGGATATCATGTCTCATGCCAGATCCGTTAAGAAATATGTAAATTGTCAGCTGTATACAACCGCTTTCTAAGATCGATTGTTAAAAATGGCTTTGAGGGAATGAAACCTGTGGATCTTGGTGGAAGCCGTTATTCTTCAAACGTTGTTAAGTGGCGCTACAGAGTCTCGAACAACAAAATGTACCAGAGTAAAGAAACCATATAATCTGAGGTCTTGTAACAACAGCCACAACTAAAATGGAGATCACATGTAACGAGAAAGGAAAACAGTAACATAATCAAAATAACTTCTTCAAACAAATGTTTGGGAAAGAAACCCTCGTTAATAATGGAAAAAGAACTGCTGGGGGTGAGAAATCTATTTTCCGGAAGAAATGTTTTAGAAGAATTTTTTTTTATAGATTTCAGCCCTCAGTCTTACTGACTGCTTCGTCCATGAATGTCGAATGTTTCCTTATAAAGAAACGGATAATAGTATCACTACCATTTACGCTTTGTGTTTCTTTTTATTAAATTTCTTGTAATTAAATAAGAAAGAGTGATTTTTTTTTTTGAGCGACTCTCGAGTTACGAACAAGGAAAGAAATTCATTTGATGACATAATTTGGTATCCCGCCTCGTTTGTTTTCATTTTACTAGGCGTTATACGCGCCTACAATTAAATATTTTGTAATTAAATAAGAACACAAATGATTTTTGCCCGACTCACGGACCAGGTTTGGGAAAGATAAGACTCTTTTGTGAACTCGATTTTAAGCCTTTTGTGTGCGTTTAATATGCTTTGTCGGCTTCTACTATTAAATCTCTTGTAATTAAATAAGAACAAGATTTACTTTTTGTCTAGTCTTTATGTTGCTATATACTTCAGTCATACTGCGCATGTTTCGTCATAACCATGCCACTGGAAGAACTTCTCCCAACGGCTAATACCGATTATTTGTTCTTAGAGTAAAGTTCACACCGATAACAACACTTCTGCGTGAAAATTTAGCAAGCGAATATCTGTTTAGCTGAATAAGTGATTTTACTTGATTCCTGTTGGAAATGATTGGATATACATCTATTATGAAGGTAGGATTATTCCTGATAACACGAAAGTATAATTGAACAAATCTGTGAAGTCTTAACAGCAGACGAAACGTAGTAAAACCGAGCCAAAGCAGAAAAAATACCCTGAGGGACAAGATCCAAAAATCTTTTAAGCGAATACCAATAATCGTTATAATGTGTCCTAATTTTCGTTCTTTAATTGTTATCTCCCCTTTATAGTGATTTTTATCGCACATTCTCTCACATTCAGTAACCTCTTGTGGTCTTAGTGGCTTTATTGCCTTTCGTGGGAAAAATTATTAAAAAAAGGAGAAGCATTACTTACAGATACGAAAGATGAGTTCTGGTGAGCCATGTTCAATCACGTTATGATAGGATGGCTATAAAATAATTTGAAAATTTAGTAAAGCAATTTTCTACATGTCATCCTGTTAACACGTAAGCTCCGCTATATTCCGCAGGAAGGTCTAGTTCCAAGATTAAATATTTTTATCCAATTTGTGTATCATCTCGCTATACGGCACTAGAAAAAAAAAAACGAAAAACTAAAGACTTTTTTTCTAATTTACATCTTGTTGCATACGTGTAAACAAATCGATTCCACCGTATGGACAATCCATACTATACATTAACGTTTATTTTTACAAATATATGTATTCTTTTCGTGGAGGAAGACGATCCCAAGAAGAATCGGCAATATTATTAGTCCTGACCTGGCTTCTCGGCTTCTGTCACTTTTCCACCGCCTCAGTGTAGCTTCCCTTTGCCTTTTCTATAAATACTTACATGGTAATTGTTCTGACGAATGTTGCACTATGATAGCTAGACTTTAGGAATGTAAGCACTGTACTCAGTTGGCAACAAGGTCATATCAATTTAAGGTCAAATTGGTTAGATGCAACTCTATGTTATATGCTCACATCTTCACTTGCAGTTCTGGCTTGTGGAACTCGATTTCTGCACCATACTTACCTGCCAACGTTGATCTCCGAAAATTTAAATGCAATGTCAATCGTTATTTAATTTCTTCTTTATTACATTTCTATTATTCTCGCTCTTTAATAATATTTCTCTTTTTTTCTTATTCATTCAGACTCAGTTTCTCCTTGTGTCTTAGTGGCTTTACGGCCTTACAGAGGGTGAAATGATTAAAGCATAATATCACACAGTATAAAAGGCGTTAGGAACTGTAAGAAGACTGACTCTGTTTGTGTTGTCAAGAGAAACAGCCTACGATGCGGGCTACAAAAAAAATGGAAATGTTTTAACATATAACGAAAAATGAGACATCGTAATCCGAAAGCGCAGTAGAATAGTGAAAAAAGATATAGAACGTGAAAAGTTCGCTAGAAATAAATTTTAAAAGCCCTGAATGATATGAAATATCAATTTTCCTATATGGTAGGGAATGCTGAACAATTTCATCACGGATAAAGTTGCTGGAGGCAATGTGGTTCTACAGAAGGCTGCTAAGATTACCATGAACGTAGCATGAAAAAGTTTTGAAGAAAATGGAAATAAAAAAGGTCAGTTATATTTACAATTAGACAGAGAGAGAGAAAGAGAAAGAGGGATAAAATATATAGGATGCAATGAGGAACGTGGGCTCGGCGAAGTCGACACTCACTGCAAATACAAATAGAAAGACTGTCAGAGAAAAAACAGCTAATAATGTAGCTTACGAAAATGGATGGCATAACATTAACTGGGAAACAGATTAAAATATTTTTTTTCTCTCGCACTTCTCGCTTGTGTTATTTTTTCTCTGCTTCTTGCTTCACTGCCGACATTAACCTTCAAAAAGTGACATGCAACGTCAATCGTTATCTTGTGTATTAATTTATGATCTTTAATTGTTATCTCCCCTTTATAGTGATTTTTATCTCATATTCTCTCGCACTCAGTAAACAATTGGGGTCTTAGTGGCTTTATTACCTAGCTTGAGAAAACTGATTAAAAAAAGGAGAAACATTATTTACAGATACGAAGGATGAGTTGATCTGGTTATCCATGATCGGTCATGTTATGATAGGATGACTATAAAAGAAGTTGAAAATTTAGCAAAGCAATTTTCTGCATGATATCCTGTTAGCACGTTATCTCCTATATATTCTGCAGGAAGGTCTAGTTCCAAGATTAAATATTTTTTAAGCAATTTGTGTATCATGCCGCTATACGGCACGAGAAGAAAAACAAACCTGAATAGCAAGTTTTCCAACCCACAAAAAAATAATAAGATTAGAAAAGTAGCGATTAAAAAGATGTGCCGGGCGTAACAGCAAAATTGTCCAAATCGAGTAAGAGTTAAAATCATCCTTTTATTAAATTAAGCTCTGAACCGTTGTATCTTAGAGACGATTAAATATATCTTACTCGAATTCTCTAATGTTTTTGTAACCCTATTCGACTCTACTTTTAGCAGTAAGCATGTAGAATTACTTCACAAGCTTAAAGTAATAATCGTGATGAAATCGATCATAAAAAAAATGACATGTTCATCATTAATTAAACATAGCTAGGATTGGAAGCTCATGAAGGTTTGAAATCAATTTCAAATATATATATGTATATATATTTCCAGGATCATTTTCCAACAAATTGAAAATTTAGTAAAGGAAATTTCTGTATGTTATCCTGTTAACACGTATTCTTTTATATATTCTGCAGGAAGCGATTGTTCCAAGATTAAATATTTTTATCCAGTTTGCGTATCATATCGCTATACATCATCAGAAGAAAACAATCTTGAATAGTAAGTTTCCCACCTCAATATATATATATATATATATATATATATATATATATATATATATATATATATATATATATATATAATAGTAGCGATTAAAAAGATGTACCAGGTGTAACTACAAAATTGCCCAAATCGGGTAACAGTAAAATTAGATGAAAATTTGAACCGTTGTATCTTAGAAATGATTAAATATATCTTACTGGAATTCTCTAAGGTTTTTGTAACACTTTCGACTCTACTTTGAGCAATAAGCATATATAATTACTCTTCAAGCTTAACAGAAGAAACTTGAAGAAATCGATCATAAATAATGTTCATCATTAATTAAACAGGTAAGGATCGAAAGCTCATCAAGGAACGAAATAAAGTTCATATATATATATATATATATATATATATATATATATATATATATATATATATATATATATGTGTGTGTGTGTGTGTGTGTGTGTGTGTGTGTGTGTGTACCATTCAGGATAATTTTAAAACTTATTCAAGGTGATATTCGCCCTCTCTAACCTACTAGCTTTCTGTCTTGGAGCAACAAGATGCCTCGCACGTTTCACGTACGATTTCATTAGTAAGGTTTTTTTTTCGTTTCTCTTTGAATTGTCATAGTTGGAACTCTTCTCACACGTAGAATCATTTTATGGATTGATTTGGATCTTTTCTAATTGTTGTCTGAGTTAAAATGATAATCCATATTCCTGTTGTGATCTCCTTATCCAGTTTCCCTCTCTGCTGCCATTTAATTTAATTTGATCTACATAGATTCTTAATTTCCATTCAAACAATTATTTTTTTTATTTCATGGATGACATAACAGGGGACAATTTATAAGATAAAATGAATATAGTCTAAAGATGTGAAAATAGAAATTAGAATTAATTATACATTCAACATTTGAAAATTTAGAGAAACATAATAGCTAATTACCTCTATTATGGAATCTATGTGAATAAATGCGAAATTGGAGCTCAATTCTCTAACGAATTCTGTCATTAAAAAACCACTGCTCTACTTTATAGAAATTTGGTATTTACTCGACCCTCCATGAAGATGCATTGTCTTTTAATCGGTATTATTATTATTATATATATTTTGTGGGGTGAGGAAACTTGCTATTGAAGTTGTTTTTTTTGGTGTTGTATAGCGACATGATACGCAAATTGGATAAAAATATTTAATCGTGGAAGAATCACTTCTTGCAGAATATATAGGATTTTAAGTGATAACAGGATAACAAGCAGAAATTTGCTTTACCTTATTTTCAACTTGTTTAGAAAATGATATATATATATATATATATATATATATATATATATATATATATATATATATATATATATATATATATATATATATATGAAGATATTTTTGTAGGTACAAAATTTAATTACAGAAATAAGTGTGAAGCTTAATATTACTAGGCATATTAAAAACAGGCGAAGCAACCGGTTTCGCTCCCACTCTTCAGGCTTCAACGGGAGATTTAATTTAAATTAAAACAACAGAAGATATACAACTAAAAGGAAATGTAGAGGTAAGAAGAAGAAAAAAAAAACAAAACAAAAAGACGTTGTGATAAATATGGCAACAAAGATGTGGACAATAGTCCGAATAATGTAAATATTGCAACCCCATCAGATACACTAACACATGCTATGAGTAGGCGCCTCACATATCTCTTATCTGATCAACGTTCTCTAAAAAAAACATCTAGCTATACAAAATTTTTAAGATATCTTAGGAAATATTCTTGTTGAAAACACTAAAATTCTAAATAAATTATATTAGCGGGAACATTCCGCTGTGAGAGGGGGACTTGCATATAAAACATCTTGCTCCCACTATCAACCTCGCCTTATTTAACAATGAGAATGGTGTTGAAAGTTGTTTTTTTTTTTTTTTTAATAGAATGAGGCTCACTGGAATTCCATCCGCGCTCAATACGTGAAACTAGAAATAAAGACTCCTACTAGTATTCTAGTATTCATAACATCAGAAATATACATTTTAAACAATCAAATATGAACAGAGAAAACAAACACATTTGAAAATGGTCAAGTAAGTTGCCGATGACACTTGGGACAATGAACAATACGAACAATTTCTTGCACGCACTTACTCTCAACAATCGAAAAAATGGAAAACTAAATAAAAAAAAATAATTCAATTTTCCTTGCCCGTCATATTAAATTAATTATAACTAAATGAAAGGATGATGCCGTCATTTCTAGCTATCTTCTATCTATCTATCTATCTATATATATATATATATATATATATATATATATATATATATATATTAAAAAATAATTATAATTTAAGCTCTACTTCTGTATGGAGCACTGTAAAGAAAGAACTCCTAACGTGTTTTTTTATATTTTTTACATATCATATATATATATATATATATATATATATATATATATATATATATATATATATATATATATGAGATAAACGTTAAATGACAAATCAAATACGGATCTGAATTTGACTGGATGATAAAATAAAGAAAAATTGGGGACTTATATCTATCAAGCATATTTTACTTTTATTAAAACTCAGAAGATAGAAACACTGGTATTTTCAATTATGTTTGCGTCAATTCTCATTGGTCACGTGTCTTTAAACCGTAGATAATTATATGTGCATTGAGGTTTGTGAATATTATTGTATGTCTAAGTGGGCATCGTATGGTAACATATATTTGTAATTGTGCATGTGTGTCTGTCTAGTGGGAGTTCAACATTGACCTTTGTGCGATCAACCTCCGCAGTGGTGTTTCACATGTTTCTAATTCATGGTTGACCACTTAAGAATGTATTCTTTGTATGAGATATATATTAGATAATTTGGATTCTTTAAGAGTGGATTCAAAGAAAGATGCCGATGTAATGTAATGTTTTAAATGTGTGTTTATAGTTGGTAGTAATTCTATCATTAAGTTTTCAATGTATTTTCTCCGTAAAGAATTATGTTCTTTTTTAATCAGGGTTAATTAGTGAAAGCAAAGTATTGTCCAGCATCGTTTCAATGCAAAACGAGAGACATCGTTTATCGGAACGCAAGCTTTTGCGGGCTTTTAGATCACGTGATGTCTAGTTCATATAAACAGTTTTGCATTGTAAACAAATTATTTTATACATCTCGGCATTTGAATTGATGTTGGATTTATTTTTATTTGTAATTATATTTCTGATTGTGTTGGAGTTGATGGTAACGTTCCTTAATTTGCACCGTTTTGAATTCAGGGCGTTCTTTCTCTTAGAGTGGTTGCCAGCCAACGCTAAAGATTCTGATTCGAACTCCCCTGTGTCTCCTCACGTCACCGTGCCTGCCAAGGAGGTCTGAACATCTATAGTGTCTAAAGTTCAACTCTGACTTCAAATCGAACTCATTTATACGACCCGTCGCTAATGATGCTGTAAAAAGGGTCTGTTATTTTTCCCGTTCTCGAAACAACTGACTGCTCCAGCCACAATTTTTTTCAACGGTCAGATCAGATCAAAATAGAGGGTTGTTTGCATATCTGCAATGGAGCTACCAGATTCACAGTTTCCAGCCATGCCGATCATGCAAAGCTTTTACGCGTCATTGTTATCGATCAATTATTTTTTTTTAATCTACATACATTTTCCCACAGACTATGCTATTCTATCGTTATTTTTTTAATCAGTGTCACTCCAAGCAAAGCATTACAGGGTGTTGAGGCATTAGTAACAGAAACATTAGTAATGAACAGAAAGAGAAAAGAGTAATCAGGAGGACAGTAGATACTGACTGACAGTAATTTAAATTCTTGCAGATTAAAGTTGGCTGTAAAGCATGTAGCTGGAAGCGTGTTCCATAAGTGAGAGTTACGAAAAAAAGACACTGTTAGCGTAGAATTCAGGGCTACATCTATCTAGCTCGACGGTAAATTGATGCGATCTCGCCGCCAGTCTCGTATTGTACTCACATTCATACAGTCTTAGCACCATAGCAAAGATCTCTTCCGAACAGTTATGACATTATTTATGTACAGAGAGGCAACCTTACGACGGACGGCAAGTAGCTGAAGCCGGTCCGCCAGATCAGGATCAATAATATTGCTTATTCTTTTTATAAAGTTGTTCCAGGTAAATCGCACGGGCATCAGGCCATTTATGCCAGCAATATTCTACCCACGGAAATGCCAGAGAGGGACAGGAGACAAGAACTGTCTCGCCCGACATTCTGAATCGACATTCTTAGCAATGCATTCGATATCACTCAGTTATGTGCCAGGCGTGAAACACACTGATGGGGCAGATTTTTTTTTTCCCCGCAGTATATTGTCATTTCTTTCTTCAGTAGATCAGTTGCCATCCAAGGCTATAGAACCCGGGCTATCCTGCTAGTTACCAATAGCAGGTGGAGAAGAAGAGGATTCATACTTTTCGCAAGGTTATTATCACAAAAGTGAATATCACTTCAGTTATTTGCCATGCTTAGGCGATCATTTATCTTTCGATGCATGACTGATTTTTTTCGTGCAGTAGGTTGCCATTTTTTTTTTTTTGGCGGTAGACCAGTTGCCATCCAAGGCTATAGAACCCGGTCTGTCCTGCTATTTACCCATAGCTGGGGGGGGGGAGAAGAAGAGGATTCATACCTTTCCCAAGGTTATTAGCACGTAAGTGAATAAAATGAATTCGACTGGAATTCGAACTCGGCTCTCCGATTCCTCAATTCGAGCCGCTACCCATTACTCCAGCGTGATTTTTAAATTCGATATAGTCTTTCCATTTCATGGCATCTGAGAACGTTATCCCGTTCAAACGTTTACAGCTTAGACACGCTATTAAACGTAGAGTCGAAATCATCTACATTACCGCTTTTAAATCATTTCACCCCAAGTAAGACAATAAATTCGCTAATGCACAAGTGTGAAAGAAAAAAAAAAAGCCAAACGTTATCAAGGAGCAAAACAATAAAAGAAGAGGAATTAAGTAGACGGGAGATGACGTTGTACGTTGAATTTACATTTCTAAGGATCAGATTTAGCTGGAAAAAGCTCGGAGGCGGAAGTGAGTTCCACAGGCAAGACGTGCGAGTAAAGAAACTGTTAGCAAAGGACTTACGGTTAAAACGAGCCAATTCAACCATAAAATAACGAGATCCCTTCTTCCTAAATCTTCTGTTTAAATTCATAAAATCTAGAAATCCTAGCGGAAAGTTCATCAGAACGCCATGAAAGTATTTCTAGAAAAAGACACAGAGACGCTACATTACAGTATCTGAAGCCGAGATGCCATGTTAGGGCCAGTAGCATTGCACATTCATATTTGCTGATTTATAAGTATGTCTAAATATATAGCAGAAGCATCATATTCAAGGCATGGACGAATGGTAGAGTTATAAATTTGCGAGATATTCTAGAGAGATAAATTGTCTTAGCGCTGTATATGGAACCAACGGTAGACCCAGAAATTGATTCGATATAATTTTTCTACTTCATGTTTGCGGAGAAGTTAAGCCCGAGAAGTCGCAGCTAGTAACAATCCTGGAGGTTAGCATCAGCCATGTTGATGGAAATCAAAATTTGGAAGAAGTAAGTTTTATTCCGAGAGTTTCTTCCCAAAAGCCACTACTTTAAAGAATAAGATACCGCGCGGGTGCTTTCCTAATCGCTACAATTCGATCCTCTTCAATTTAAGTGTCATCAATGGCCATATTCTTATAAACCTGCACTTTTCACTTCCTTTGCGTTCGCACAATAAACTCATCCAGTAACCTTCTACATTGGGTGGCTCTTGAGACTTGTATTGGGTGAACATTTTAATAAAATAAAATATCGAGTTATATCTGAAGACGAAGATCAGGAATAATGCTGTTTTAAATTCTATGTTGCTATTTTTTTTTAAATTTCAATTGCCATTGCTCCATGAGTTTTATGAAACAAGTTCTTTGACTTTTAAGTTTTACGGCAAATCTGATATGTTTAAAACAAATAAAATAAAGGTTAGTTAATAGTATTAAGTTTGTTTTGTGTATAAATTTAAAAAAAAAAATTTTAAAATGTGAGGATATTAGTCAAGGAATAAATCCCAGAATTTCAAAATAATAATCGAAAGACGTGAAGGAAAGAAAGTCCCACAACGTAGGACATGTCGTTTTAATGACGATCGGAGAAGGTTTGAAAGCAAAAAAAAAACAAAAAAAATAGATGAAAAATTCAATATACAAACATTTCGAATTGATCAAATCCCGAAGCCCCCCCTTACCAAAGAAAACAAAATGACGGGGCGCGTCATTTTCAAGAGATCAATGAGAAGGAAAATCCAGATAGTAGATCCTGATTTTCGGAATCGAAGGAAAAAAAAAAAAAAAAAAAAAAACTAGTGTGTTCACAATGTTTAAAAATAATGAAAAAAAAGTGAGATTTATTCTTAGAAATCCCAAAACTTTGAATAAAATCATTTTTTTCTTCTCAATTTCATATTCTACGTAGTCACATCAAAGTATTTTAAAAAGGTTTTAATCCAGATGATGTTATTTAATGACAGGGGATAATGCCGAGTTTATCCTTTGAGTTTAACTCAAAAATAGTTATTAGACCGCGCGCACACACGCAAATACGCGGGCATACACGCACGGACACAGAAACAGACATATATACATATATACATACACACACACACACACACACACACACACATATATATATATATATATATATATGTTTGTGTGTATAGTCATATATATATGGGACGTGTGTGAGTATATGTGTATGCGTTTGTGTGAAAGGATGCATACGTGGGTGTTCAGCTCAATG
>CAHIKZ030000113.1:3277500-3292500 GCA_903632075.3 Acanthosepion pharaonis
TTGCCTTTAATGCCATAATACGTTTTTGTAACGTTAAAACACACACACACACACACACACACACATATATATATATATATATATATATATATATATATATATATATATATATATATATATATATATATATATATTAATGTGTTCTTTGTGGTCAGTCGTTCGAGTGGATCTCGGTCTTCGCCAACCCATAGTTTGGGGTGCCACGAATACTGTCTCAGTAACGCTAAATTAAAAAGCAACAAAAGTTGAATGACTAGGCTGGTTTCAGGCTGGTAACGCAATCTAATACAGCCGTGAAGGGTTGCTTCGATTACCATTCATGGGGTAGTGTGTAAAAATCATATCTGCCTGCTAACGGAATGAATATCCTGCCATTGTTAAACGGAATTCTTTTTCGTTGAAGATAGACTTCCTACAAATAACACGAATGATAATTATCGAACTGAAACCTTTTCTTATTCCACGGGGTAGATTGTTCAAATTCCACTGGCCAGAGACATTAATGAGGCACTAGGTTTTATAAACCTCAAAAAAAAAAAAAAGGGCCAAGTGGATAAAAGTGTTGGTTAGGTAATCCAAAAAAGTGACTTGACCCAAAGAGTTTTGAGTTCAATACCTGGCGACAGCAGTTGAGTTACTAAAGGGAATTAACAAGAACCAAGATATCCCAAAAAGGCAAGACACGTGGAATTAGAACAATATACCCAAGTGGACTAAATAAAGGGTTCGGTACGAAATTCCAACGTATATCAGCTGAAGAAGGTCGGAACGTACAACGGCCGAAACGATAGAAATAAATACTGTTTAAAATAAAGCGGGATGTCTATTAAAATACGGATATTCACTAAAAATAACGTTTGAAGTAATAAAAGTATATTAGATTAAAAAACAAAATCGATTAATTCTTTAGAATATTATACATAAACTTTAAATATCAGTTAAATGGTGGGTAATTGAATGACAACACAGATGAGATCCTCTGTGACGAGTTTCGTATGGCTAAAGTACAGTAGCTGTGAGCGGAATCTACGGGACTTGAGTGTATGGGTGGTGAGGCATTTCATTCTTCAAAAGGATTTCTTCAGATTAAATAATTACTTTATATAGGATCTATCTATCTATCTATCTATCTATCTATCTATCTATCTATCTATCTATCTCTTTGTCTCTCTCTTTCTCTATTTATATATTCTTGTAGATATACCACATATTACGGAGCCACAGCCTTAGTAGCTAAGGGTTACTGCTGTATTTTCTCTAACAATTAGGTTTCCACAGGTTGGAATCTACATGACAACTCATCGCCATGTACCATAAACTTTCTTTAAACTTAACTCAAAAATGTTTATATCGAGTTTTGTCCTTGTTTGGTGTGAGACCCCCCCCACAAAGTTTGACAAAGTACTTTTGATACACCTTTTTCTATAAATCCGAGAACTTGTATATTCGGACCTAGAAATGAGAGAAAAGGTGAAGCGGAATAAGAAAAGTTTTCTACTTTCAAACCATCTTGGTCGAAGAAATAATAATCTTCCCACATTTAAGGTCGTCTGACCAGTTACAGCTACACGACATGACAGGAAATGAGCACCGGTGTTCATATGATTCTTTCTAATTGCAAATGGTTTCTTTTCGTTATAAATAAGAGTTCTACATGTTTGTAGTTGGCCACGTGATTCGCGACACGTAGTAATTTAGTCACAACGCATCGGTGAATAATGAAGATGAGTTTTTTTTTTCTCTGTATCTATTAATGTCTAGACATATAAACCTTTTAGTTTTCTATTCGGTCAAATTTAATTGAAATATTTGATTCCAATGTATAATTTGTTCGCATCAATATATTTCTTACAAACAAGTATTGCTATTTAAACCGTGTCGATCCAACTTTTCCACAACAAATTGTCTGACACGAAACATTCTAAACTACCATCTATATGCAACCGTTTTCTCATATCAATGATTTAAAATGGCTTCAAGCGTATGAATACTTCAGGTCTTAAAGCAGACAATCCTTGATCAGATTATAAAATAATAAAAAAAGCAGCGCTAAATATATCAAAAATCCATATCACTTGAAGTCTACCAACAGAAAAACACGACTGAAATGCAACTGGAAGAAAAAGTAATCATATAATCAAAACATTGAGTTTCCACACCGGCTTAAGCACAGGTTTAAAAGGAAACGTTCATCAAAATCAGCTCTATCTCTCTCTCTATATATATATATACATATATACTGTCATCAAAAGACAGACTGTTTCGCTGTATCCCAGCTCATCAGTGCGGTTAGAAATCCGACAAATTCATGCCAGGACGGAAATCCGACCTATTGGGCATTAGTCGGAGATTCTAACCCGTAGCCTATCGACGCCCGCCAAAGAAAAAGGCGAACTTTTGCATATATATATATATATATATATATATATATATATATATATATATATATGTTATGGTATTGTTATGGTCCCGGTTCCTTGTACCACGTTGATAGTCAAGGTAGAACCAATAAAGATGAACTCGAATACGGATATGGAATAACACAAATATATTACAAACAGGGAATATATACAGACAAGTAGAAAGTGTTAGTACGAACAATCAGGTTTAGTTGTAATTGTCTGAATGCCACTCTGTATCGTACTGCCTCTGACTCGACTGACTGACTCGCTCTGACGGACTGACAGACTCCTGCCGGACCTCACTCCAGACTTCAGACGGAACTCCCTGCTTCCTCTTGAGGCGCAATATTTATTAGGTATGGATTCAATATATATATATATATATATATATATATATATATATGTGTGTGTGTGTGTGTGTGTGTGCGTGCGTGTGTGTGTTGGCTAGATAGCTATTCCACTGTGTTTGTCATTTGGTTCATGTCTATCGTTACATGTTAGTCCACCCATATCTATCAAGCTAGCTAGCGATCTAGGTAGCTAGCTATCACAATAGGGCCTTATCTATCTATTCATATCTTTCTTTCAAGATATTTAGTTGGATTGATGTAAGTTTATGACTCTGGGTTTCTCAAGTTATGTATCTCTCTCTCTATGCCAATATACTCTAATTTATCTGTCTCTCTCTCTCTTTCTCTCTCTCTCTCTCTATATATATATATATATATTTATATATATATATATATATATATATGCATCTATCTCAGTCACCTCACATCTATCTATCCATCTATCTATGAATTAGTCTGTTCGTATCCATCTATGCGAGTTACCTATTTTAGCTATCGAGTTAGCTCTTTTAATGCATTTGCATCTGTGTCATTCGCTTCCTGTACACTGTGTAACGAATTATTAACAAGGTGACAATTTTTCATTTTGTCCAAAAACTACCTGTGTTCAATTTAACGAAAAATCCACAGACTAATGGCAATAATTATATGCGCGTACCTTGTAAAAAGGGTAACGTTCCACAAAAAAATACACAGAAACTACAGTCATTTACCTATTTTACTTTTATTAATAGCGAGGTATAATTAAAATTCATGTAAAAAAGAAAATAACGGTTTAAGTGTTTCATATACAGATTGTTACGGATATATACAGTAACCGACCTGAAATAAATAGAAATCAACAAGTACAAAGAGTTAAAAACCATGGTGGAGCTGGTTAATAAGGGATAAGCGATCCTCTTCTTGAAATGACATCATCATCATCTTGCGACCTCAGCCGAAATTGAACTCACCAATACATTGATTAGTGTAGTTCATAATCTTGTCAAATAGCTGAATTTTTTATGCTTCGCTAGGGCTATCAAGGGTGTTTTTATCGTGAAACCAACACTAAATGGATTGCCAACCAAGGCTCAGAGAGACTCCATTCACTCTCATCTAAGAGCAGGTTTGAATTCAGAGTGTTCCTTCTCCTAGAGCAGTTGCTATCCAAGGCTATAGAACTCAGTCTGTCCTGCTATTTACCCATAGCTGGAGGGAGAAGAAGAGGATTCACACCTTTCCCAGTGGTATTAGCACGTAAGTGAATGTAATGGATTCGACTGGAATTCGAACTCGGCTCTCCGATGCCTTAATCCAAGCCGCTATCCATTACTCCACCGTGCCTACTTGAAATAGATTGGGCGCTAATCCATGGAACATGTCAATTTCTTGATCTCCTCTAATGCAATTCTACTTGAAATATTCCCTATTGCCTGTCACAAGTCCTCCTTGCTTCTAAATTGGCGTCTATTCTCGTAAACCCGTTGCTTCAGAATGCCACACAAGTTTTCGATTGGGTTTAAGTCTAGAGAATTGGCCGGCTAGTTAATTTTCCAAGGTCTACAGAAACTTAATTGTTGCAGATACTCCGTAGTTTTATGCGCTGCATGCGAGAAAGCACTATCTTGTATATATATATGATGGTTCTCCTGAACGTGATCCTGTATTTTTTAACCAAGGTTCAAGAGGCTCTCTCAAGAAGGCTATAGAAGCATCTGCAGTCATTTTAAAACCGTCAGGCACATTCCATGGGCCAACCATGATATCGCCATCCCAAATCATGATAATCCCTCCTTCTAGTCAGCGTCTCGAGCGTTGATGACGATGTCATCTGTTTACGACCTAACCTTTATTCTACCCAACAGGGTCATCAATGGTGGAACGAGATGCACTCGTGAAGGAAACCTTTATCTTCTAGCCATTTCCGTTGCTTTTGCACGTGTCTTTTTGTCAATGGACGAGTTGTCACTGGTCTCAATGATATCCCGACGTTTTTTCAAAAGACGACATCGAGTAGTTCTGGACACAGTTGTTTCTCTAATGCGCCTAAAAAAGTTCTCCGCTGGTCAGGCTTGGCTTATTTACAGCTTCACATTTAATTCGCGACTGAGAACGTTGGGTAACAACCCTCGAATGACCTTTATCAGTCGTCTTACGTACCTTTGTAGCATCTGCAACATACCTTTTCAATGTTTGGGGATAACTTCCAATCATTTTGGATAATTCTAATGTTGATTTACATTTGCAAATTCAGATGTTATAACAAACTTCTCAGAATCGGTTAAGTCACAACTGCGGCCCATAATTGCACGATTATGAAGTCACTTGTTAATAATTTGGAAAATTGAAATATCGTGTTACTCATTCAAGTGGATGCCTTACAGTTTTCACACAGCACGCGCATATAATTGTTGTCATCATTCTGTGAAAATTTCGTTAAAATCCAACTAGTAGTTTTTGGACATAATGGAAAATTGTAACCGCTTTAATAATGAAATTTGTTAGACAGTGAATATCGCCATACTTCAGTTTGCCAATCTATCTATCTATCTATCTATCTATCTATCTATCTGTCTAATGTATTTATGTTCAATGTGCTTCAAGATATAAAGATATTGTAATAACCACTATATTTTTATGCTCCATTATCTTTATAGATACCTGCACGGATGCGTTCATTCACGCTCACCGAGACCGGAAATATAACAAAATATTGACACTTTTACGTGAAGACGTTTCTTCCTTTAGCGTGTATGTGTTTCTGTACAAACTTACATGCCAAACTGGAAAGAAATACTTCCCCAAATTTTCAAAGTCATATTGATCAATAAATAAAGCTTTGTTGCGTATATATATATATATATATATATATATATATTAAGATTATGGGTATTAAATCCCTTTGGCATATTGTGTCTGTACACGCACTTCATTGAAAAACATATTATCTCTTTCTTTCCACTGTTTTCAGCCATGTTTCAGGTAATTTTATATATGTATCTTTCTAATTTTTTACATTTTTATTTTGCTCGACAAAGAACCGCTGTAGGTGTAATTTAAAGTTTTCCAGAAAATTGGATTTTCGTGAAGATAATATTACAAAGTCGCCATAAATTGTATTCAGAAATGGCAATAATATCCTAAGTAGGTTGGATAAATGAAAAGTAGGAAATATTTTCCTTATTATCCACCCGCCCTCTCATTCTCTCATTCTCTCTCTCTCTCTTTCTCTTTCAAACACACACACACACACGTAGACACACATACACAAACACACAGCAGAAAGAGAAACATTTCGGTCGTTATACCCTCTGGCCTTCATCAGGGGTATATCAAAATCATGGTAACGGACAATAACATCTGTGTTGAACCCTTTATTTAATCTATGGGGAACGACAGTTCTCGTTCCACTACCTATGTTTTGTTTCGTTCTTATGTTAGTAAAGCTCAGCTATTACTCGCCTTGCTTCCACTTAATCCAAGTAGACACAGCCGGGACAAGGGATTGAACTGTGTCAACAATTAAACTAACCAACGATTTAATAGACAAGGATAGTGTCCTGTTTGGAATTCCCTGTAGGCTACACAGATCGACATAACGCCGAAACGAAATATAAATATCAGGTCAATCATCATCTTCCATCTTGACACCAATTCTTTTATTGTCCTCTCTGTTTATCTCACTCTCAGTAACCCCTTATATCCTAATGTGCGTTATCATCTTACTTGTGTGTGTGTGTGGGGAGACGTAATCATTAATGTATGCATGTATGCATGTACGTTCGAACGTCCATATTCTCAAAAAGTCGTCATCATCATCATCCTCATCATCATCATCCCCTTGACTTTTACAATCGTAGTGGGGGGGATCCGTATGCAAAAGCCATGAATATTTTTCTTTCTTTTGCTTCATAATCCTTTCAGTAGATAACTTGGCGACGCCCATCTCCTTTCCAAGTTCCAAAGAATACCAGGATATAGACAAAGGAATTCTAACTACAAAACGCACAATAGATTACTTCTTAATAATGACTGCGAAAATACAAAAATAACAAAAATAAGTACTTCGGTTTTCCTGGGTATGATAATAAACTACATCCAGCAGCATTTGATCAGGGAATTGCAGATTTTGAGGACCGTGGAACCACTTCTTAATTACTGTTGGTCTTAGGTATATCTTGTCTCGAGGTGATAGTATCTGTTAGTGTCCCAGCTATGGGTAAATTGTACCCCCGAAACGAAAATAGCTTTTATAATAAAATTACCAATAATACCTATTTGCATTATATATTTAGTTAAATCCCCCACAAAAATATGTTAAAAATATTTAGATTTTGGTATTAAATAGCCAACAGAATATTTCTAAACAAAAATCAACCAATGAAACGACTAATTGTCTGTCCACAACTTTGAGCTCAATAATCAATCGAGAATTGGAAAGATATAGTTATAGGTTGTTTTTAATTAAATTTGTTTGGATAAATACTTGCTGCCTAAATATCTTTATATAGAAATTATTATTTATTTCATCTACATAAGAAGACAGTTTAATAATTCATCTATTTATTTCAGAATAGCAACTAACTTTCCAGCAGGCACACAATGTACTGAGCTTAAAATCAGCGTCGACCATCGAGATGTTCTAGTTCTACCCAATCGAGAAAGTTTTCTACAAAGATATAGTTATTTTTCTTAGATAATTGGAATGTATTCTTGTACATTCAAGATGACGGGTGATTTCGAAATTTGGCCGTTTGGCAGAAGTGTTTTGATTAAATGTACTCTCTTGGCGTTGTCGAGGGTTGCCATTAGACACGGATGACAGATTCCCAGCGCCAGAGTGTAACGATCAACGAATTCAGCCTCATCATAACAAAAAACAAAGATGGGGACAATAGTCTGACTGTAAAGTGTGTAAACTCCAGCTTCTTATTCAAGTAGAAAAAGCAACAATTTTTTAAAAATATCATATAACATCCAAAAAAAGAGAATCCAACAAAAGAGAATCGGCGGCGAAGGCGGTCAAGCATGATAGCAGCAACAAAAGTAACAAAAGAGAATCGGCGGCGAAGGCGGTCAAGCATGATAGCAGCAACAAAAGTAACAAAAGAGAATCGGCGGCGAAAGCGATCATGCATGATAGCAGCAGCAAAAGTAACAAAAGAGAATCGGCGGCGAAGGTGGTCAAGCATGATAGCAGCCACAAAGGTGACAAAAGAATCGGCGGCGAAGGCGACTAAGCATGACAGCAGCAACAAAGTAATAAAAAGAGAATCGGCGGCGAAGGCGGTCAAGCATGATAGCAGCAACAAAAGTAACAAAAGAGAATCGGCGGCGAAAGGCGGTCAAGCATGATAGCAGGAGCAAAAGTAACAAAAGAGAATCGTCGGCGAAGGCGGTCAAGCATGACAGCAGCAACAAAAGTAACAAAAGAGAATCGGCGGCGAAGGTGGTCAAACATGATAGCAGCAACAAAAGTGACAAAAGAGAAATGGCGAAGGCGGTCAAGATGATAGCAGGGCAAAAGTAACAAAAGAGAATCGTCGGCGGTCAAGCATGATAGCAGCAACAAAAAGTAACAAAAGAGAATCGGCGGCGAAGGTGGTCGCATAGGCGGTCAAAAGAGAATCGGCGGCGAAGGCCACATGAAAGTAACAAAAGTAACAAAAGAGAATCGGCGGCGAAGGCGACCAAGCATGACAGCAGCAACAAAAGTAACAAAAGAGAATCGGCGGCGAAGGCGGTCAAGCATGATAGCAGCAACAAAAGTGACAAAAGAGAATCGGCGGCGAAGGCGGTCAAGCATGATAGCAGGAACAAAAGTAACAAAAGAGAATCGTCGGCGAAGGCGGTCAAGCATGATAGCAGCAACAAAAGTAACAAAAGAGAATCGGCGGCGAAGGTGGTCAAGCATGATAGCAGCCACAAAGGTGACAAAAGAGAATCGGCGGCGAAGGCGGTCAAGCATGATAGCAGCAACAAAAGTAACAAAAGAGAATCGGCGGCGAAGGCGACCAAGCATGACAGCAGCAACAAAAGTAACAAAAGAGAATCGGCGGCGAAGGCGGTCAAGCATGACAGCAGCAACAAAAGTAACAAAAGAGAATCGGCGGCGAAGGCGGTCAAGCAGTTACAGCGCCAAGGCAAAAAAGAAGATAGGCATTTAGGCGCTTGCCCTACGAGACAACAACCGATTGGACTTTTCGGTAGCGTAGTAATTGTTAGTACAAAATGTTTCATATTTTTAAATAATAGAGTTTTCATGTTTTTGTTTTATCTTTTTCCCACAAACCACTAACTTAAGGAACCAACTGCCAATATGCTGCTTTCCCCATCACTGCAATCTTAACGCGTTCATGTCTTGTGTTAAACGCTATCTTCCATACATAGCCGACAAGCTGTGTCACTTTGTAAACATCTTCCTGGATAGCGCACCTGCTATGTACAGGGTTAACACCACTAAAAAAATTCGTATTTTCTTCCTATTTTTTGTCTTAGTAGTTATTAAGCTTTATTCAGAAAACGGAATTGTCTTTATCATGCTCTATCTAGATATAAAAACGAGGTATTCTTGTCTCAAGCATAATGCAGACTGTCAAAATTCATCTCTTAGTAATCTTGATATATACTGATTTTTAAATATTAGTTTGTCAGACATGAAATGACACAGTTTATAGGAAATAAATAAAACGTTTTTGAAATGTTAAATAACTAATTTATTTAGTGTAAATATGCACCATGTTGGTGAATCACTGTTCTCCGGCGTACCTCTAAATTCTTGCCCGCTCTTCAAAAGAATTCTGATCCTTTGATGTGATAAACAGTTCAAATGTTTTGATTATCTCTTCCTTAATTGAAGAATATATTTTATTGCGTATTAAAAGCTCAAAATGCTCAAATAAGTGATAATCAATAGGAGAGATATGAGGTGAATATGGAGGATAAGGCAAAATTTCATAATTCAGATTATGCAGCTTTTGGAAAGTTGATTGGAAATCGTACAGACGTGCGTTGTCGTGCAGTAAAATTGGGCCATCCCTATTCACAAGTCTGGGATGTTTCCTTCCAAGTTTTTGTGCATACACTCAATTTCTTCAAGATACGAGGTTGCTGCTATTTTCCCCCCTTGAGGCAAGAATGAATAACCCTTTTGAAAGACCACCATATAGTAACCATTAACTATTTACGGTGCAGTGGATGTCTTGGGTATTGTTTAGGTGATTCACTTGCATCTAACCACTAATCTAATCTCTTACCGTTGTCTATGTATCCATTTCTCATCGGATGTAATGATTCAATGCTAAAATGGTCCTTATTCCGAGATTGTATTCATACGGGGAAATTACTCGGCATTGTTTTATTGTAATGATTTTCATTAGGCTTATGAGTTACAATGTATTGAAAGAAAAATTATCTGGAAAGAAAAATAGACAGGAATAAATTATGATTTTTTTATATAGTAAGGAAGTTTGTGTCTATATTTCTGAGATGAGGTCTTATGTACACTATTTACATTATTCGGACAATTGTCCACATCTTTGTCGCCATATTTATTACAACGTTTCGGACATTGTACGCTCCGGCTTTCTTCAGGTGGCTTGAATGTCGAACTGAGCCATTTATTTCGCTTACTGGGGTACACTGTTCTAGTTCCACGTGCCATGTCTAATGGATGTCAGTTATCAGTTATCTCCTGTTAATTCCCCTTTTTATGTTCTCCACCGCCTTAACGGCGTATTGAATTCACACTCTTTGTCACTAGATCTAATTAACGTCTTTATCCGCTGTGCCATGTGTCCTCGTGGATAAAGTAAGTCCAATCCCTGGTTAAGTCGGTGGAGAACTTTGAGATGGGAATTAACCGGAGATAACTGATAACGGACATCCATTAGACATGGCACGTGGAACTAGAACAGTCTACCCCAGTGAGCGAAATAAAGGGTTCAGTTCGACATTCCAACCACTTAAAGAAGGCCGGAGCGTGCATCGGTCGAAAATATGACTACAAAGATGAAGACAATAGTCCGAATAAAGTAAATAGTTTAGCAAGGGGGTTACTTCGTTAGACGACCGGATCAACAGCCAGCCGAAAAAATGAGCCATTTCATGTGCGACAATCTAGTATTTCGTCACAAGATGTCAATTAACTGAAAATACCTCTTAAAATAGTTTATTACTGTAACATATAATATTCTTTAAAATCCAGAATTATCTAAAAGCATTAATCCTATTTAATAAAAAAATCATTTATTCTTTTAAAAAAAAAGAACACATTTTGGAAGACTTCTGAAGTGACAGTTTGGATTTACACCAATTTTCAAATGGTAATAAAGATGCGTTAATCTGTTCTTCCGAGTAAATTCAACCCGTTTCTCTTCGTTAGTTTAAATTTGGAATCTTGGTTTTCCCCAGGGTACTCACATATTAAACCCACACAGCATGCATTATCACAGAATCATGCAATATATTTGCCTGGATGTTATTATTGACTATATTCTTTTAACAATTCAACATTTTAAACATATATATCCTAGTTCTCTTTTTATAGTAGAAACTCTTTTCATGAATGGTGTCAGTTGCCGGTAGTTTTCCATGTTTGTGTTATCGGCTGTATTGTGTGTAGGAACTTTTCCACACTTTCCACATATTAAACTGTCATCTGTGTGATACCAGTGAATTTAGACAAATGACAATTGTAATACAAGGATGTAAACAAAGGAATTCTAACTACAAAACTCACAACACATTGGATCTTAATAATGACTTAGAAAATACAAAAATAACAAAATATGAACTTCTGTAGTCTTGTTAGATCAATTACGACTGAGTAGTGAGTTCAGTCCTCCCATAGTTTCGGCCTTGTGCCAGAACTAAAGTACACTTAAGAAATAACAATATCCATAATAGTTTGATATTTTTTAGATTGGATGAGTGTATCGAAACACATAACTGAAGCTACAATTTAAAACAATTGTAGCTTCAGTTATGTGTTTCGATACATGACTGACGAGGCAGATTTTTTTCCCCGCAGTATGTTGCCATTTCTTCGTACGGTAGACCACTTGAACCCAGTCTGTCCTTTGCCTATAACTGGGGGTGAAGAAGAAGAGGATTCATACCTTTCCCAAGGGTATTAGCACGTAAGTCAATATAATGGATTCAACTGGAATTCGAACTCGGATCTTCGATTTCTCAATCCGAGCCGTTATCCATTACTACATCCGTGCCTCATCGATAGATACATGCTTATAAGTTAGTCCCGCTGTGTAACATAGTGTGGCATAAGGTTACATAAGAAGAGTATTTGACAAAGCAAAATAATATAATTGGTAAATTAGTCTGCGACACGTACTTGCTATCTTTCGCCTAGCCTCTTAACTATTACTCTACGGAAAATAGGAAAACTTCATTCCATTGCCTTCCGAGTTGTTTCGTATTTCATAAGCTATTTCTTTCAGTTATGTGGCATGCGTAATACACGCTTAGGCGATCATGTATCTTTCGATCCATGACTGACCGATTTTTTTCCGCAGTAGGTTGCCATTTCTTTCTGCAGTAGACCAGTTTCCTTCCAAGGCTAGAGAACCCGATCTGTCCTGCTATTTTCCAATAGCTGGTGGAGAAGAAGAGGTTTCATACCTTTCTCTTTTACGTAAGTGAATGTAATGAATTCGAATGGAATTCGAACTCGGCTCTACCGATTCCTCAATCCAAGCCGCTATCCATTACTCGACCGTGCCTCCTTTTTTTGGAAATGAAATAGATTGGGCGCTAATCCATGGAACATCTCCAAGCCTCTGTCCATTAATGCATCGTGCTTAACAATTTGTTTTGTTCACGCACCATCAGCTAGGAACATAGCTTGGACCGGTGCATATTGTGCGTTTGTAGGCTGGTGAATCTGTAATTGCAACACAGAAAGTTTTTCGTGCTTATTTCATTTTACGCCGGAACGAAGCTGTTCCGGATAGAAAATCAATGAAGCTAGGGTTTGACAATTGCACGGCCACAGATTCAGCGCATAAAATAAAGCCAGTTAGACGACCTCGAGGCGCTTGATCACCAGAAAATGTCCAGTCTCTAGAAATCGTCTATGGCGAAGAGTAGCCATCATTTGATGGACATCATTCTTAAAACTAAATGAATAAAAAAAACTGTAGTCCTTTAAAACAAACAAAAGAAAGTGAAATAGTTTTCCTTTTCCTTTTTTTTTCTATTCCTGTCGCACCCTATAGTAGAAATTCTAATCAGTGCTCGAAGAAATATTTTTATGATTCCATGGTGTGTGTCTTTTAAACGACAGTCAGCTCCTTACTTCCATTGTCATATCAAGTTGGGACTTAGCTTCAAATGTTTTATATGAAGTAGTTCAGCTATTTCAACATCTACAGTTAGATTTCTTTAGAGCGAAGGTATTATCGAAAACAATGTTTACTAATTGGGACAAGCAGTTATAAGTGTAATTGACTACCTGTTTCATTATGACACTAAAATCATTTAAATGGTTTGTGAGACTTTCTAGTAATTGTTACCCCCACGCGCCATACATACAATGTAAATAATTACTTGTATATTTGTCAGCGAAACGTTTAGTCTTGTTTGGTGTGTTGTTATTTATAATTAGTAGGTCTGATCACAAAGTATCTAAACTGTTACTATGGTAACGGAGCTAAAGTAAGCAGAGTTAAGCCTCTTTCTTCAGATTGACTGTGAACTCTATCGCGTATACAGACTAAGTCTTAATGTTCTCGCTCACTTCTCTTGTTTATATAAGTGCTTGGAGTTCATGATGACGGTCGTCTTCGAGTATAGAATCCAGAGGTTAGCAGTGAATATTTCGAAGACAGTAGGGAGGCGTAGTTCAGGTTAGCAGTGGATATCCCGGTAAAGTAGCAGAGCGTAGATCTTCCTTCTGTTTCTCTTCGCCTGACAAGCTGGCACTGGACATTCGGGTAGGGTAGACAAAATGGCCGCCTTTATACACGACGGATTGAATATTCTACGTCTTCTGATTGGTTAACCTTCTATTGGTGGACTATAAAGTGTGTCAAGTCATTTGGGCTAACTCACTAGTAGATACATATACACAAAAAACTGCAACACTTGGAAGGATAGTGTGCAGAGTGTGGTCATCTCACCCTCCACCCCAGAGAAGTTTAATCAATGTCCATGGCTTTTGTAGCAGTTTTAGAGTAAAGAGAACATTTCCCAGGTCCGGTAACCACCATGTTTTATAGATCTTGCAACTTTCTCTTTCTTCAAAAAATCAAATCGCACTTGAAAGGAACAAGATTTGGAGAGTTCGTAGTAATCCAAGAAAATGCGACAAGTTAGCTGCTCGATATTCCTTCAAAAATCTTCCAGGAACGTTTCACTCAATGGATAAAATCTGTAGCAGCAGAAGAGGACTACTTCAAAGGAGATTAAATGCCGAATTGATATTTCGTTGTAGTTTTCATTTCATAACACCAGTACGGATACTTTTTGATTAGACCTTCGTATACGGTTGAAAGCTTTTGATTTTCTATAGTACAGGGCCCGACACTATTTTGGGGACACTTTGAAAAGTGTGCTTAAAGGTGTTTTTTTTGCTGCCTAGAGCTTTTATGTTGATGAGTAGGTAGTTTAGCAGTAACTGTCCATTAATGGTATCATGTTTTCTTTATTTTTACTTCAACTTAGGCGACACTATTTTTCGGACATGGCACAAATTCCGGGTTTTTTAATGATTTGGTCGTCAAACGTCTACAATATGCAAATTTTCTGCAGGTAAATTTTACCCTGGCCATTAGATTTGAGTATCTTTACCATTCACTGCGAAAACGTATTAAAATCCTGAAGAAGACTGCATTCAAAAGAAGTCATCAGTTTGGTCCAAAAGAAGAGAGAAGACGGGCTCAGCATCCGAAAGATCGCCGCTGAGTTGAAGCTACCTAAATCAACAGTTAAATACATGCTAAGTACAGACTATGAGCGGAAGAAGAAGAGAGGAAAAAACAATTTCCAAGAGAACAGAAAGAAGAATGAAGAGGAGTGTTACGAGGTTGTTATCATCTGGAGAAAAGGTGACATCGAAGAAAGTAAAGGAGAAGTGTGAACTTGACGTCAGTGTTCGAACTGTACAAAGAAAGCTACACGAAATTGGACTTAAGTATACGAAAATCAAGAAAAGAATTACACTAACGAGAAAACAAGGAGGCAAGGCTGGGAAGCGCCAAAAGATGGATAAAAAACCATGTCGATTTCAAGAAAGTTATATTTACGGA
>CAHIKZ030000113.1:3297500-3310000 GCA_903632075.3 Acanthosepion pharaonis
GAAGGGGCATTAAAAGAGCGAAAGTTGCCTTCAAAAACCTAAGCAAAGTATTAAGGAACAGGAAAATGTCGTTAGAAACAAAGAAAAGTGGGGTCAGTTGTGATACATTATCGGTTCTTCTATATGATAGTGAATGTTAGAAAATATCCTCACCGAGAGAGAGGAAACTCGATAAAAGAGAAATGTGGTTCTACAGAAGGATGCTGAGAATACCATGAACCGAACATGTGAGTAACGAAGTTTTTTTTTTTTTTTTTTTAATAAGGAAAACGGATCTGAAACGTACACCCATACCTAGAATCAGAAAGAGACAACTCAATTTTCTAATATACATAATGAGGAAAGTAGGCTTGGAGAATTTGATACTCACATGGTAAACAGTTGGCAGGACAGGGATTAGAAGAGACATAAAAAATGTCAAAATCAACTAAGATCTACAAAAGAACAGAAAGCTGTGGAGAGCCATGATCGATCACGTCCTTAAAGGTTACGACACATAGAAGAAGTTATCGGTTACCTTAAAGATTAATTTCCTGATCTGTTTTTGTTATCATCATAAAGTTTCGACATTTGTGTTCTCCGAGCTTCTTCAGGTGTATGCCGTTCAACGACGTACTATCCCTAGACCTCACCAGCGGGACAAGAACTATCGACTGCCGTAGGTCAAATAGAGTATTCATTCAAAAGGTTACCCGGATCGACAGACAACTGACTATGGCAGGTAGGCTCAACGGTCGAAACGTGATACTATCAGGAAAATAGAGGAAGATAGAGGAAGAACTTAGTCCGAACGTAAACAATGTAAAGTAGTTTTAAGCCATGAAAATTTGATAGTTATCCTGCTTTTATGTTACAATGACTTTTAATTCTTATGTTAATGATTGAATAAGCTCAGTGCGAGTTCTCCGATAATATGATATCTGTAGAAATCCCCACCCCCCATCGCATTGTTACATATTTAAACTTAAAAATGTTAAAAAGATATTGCAATAGCAATCATAAATATGAATGCTAATTGTTATTTTAAGAAGTGGTTACAAATGAAACTAGCTAAAATTGATAATTTTTCTAGCCGTTAAACGCTTCTATCTTCCTTTCTTTCTTTCTTTCTTTCTTTCTTTCTTTCTTTCATTCATTCATTCATTCATTCATTCATTCATCAGGTAGTGTATTTTCTCCTCCTACCACGCGATCAAAACGGAATAGTCTATATTTTATGATGTATTAAGCACTTTTACCTTCCCTGCTTTCGTCTTTCTTTCTTTCTTTCTTTCTTTCTTTCTTTCTTTCTTTATTTATTTATTTATTTATTTATTTATTTATTTATTTATTTCTCTTATTCTTTCTTTATTTCTTTATTTCTTTTATTCTTTCTTTCTTTCTTTTTCTTTCTTGCTTTCTTTTTTCTTTCTTTCTTTCATCTGTTTTCTCACTGAAACTAAGTAGTGTATTTTGCCCTCCTTCCACGTGATCAAAACGGAATAGTCCATTATTTATGAGGTCTTGACAGGAGACGTTAAACACTTATATCTTCTTTCTTTCTTTCTTTCTTTTTTTCATTCATTTTCTCACTGAAACTAAGTAGTGACTTTTCCCCTCTTTTCACAAGATCAAAACTGAATAGTCCATTATTTATGAGATATTGGCAGGACGTAATGATCGCGCAAACTAACGAAAGGAGGGAGAAGTACAATTATAAAAAGATAATTTGAACTAGTTTAATTTTTTCTACTGTTTTTTTTTCATGCCTTCTTGAAGCATACTATATTTATCCCCAGATAGGATCATTTTGCATGGAATCAATTAACATGTCTTAGTATTGATTCTGAGAAATTAACTGCATATATCGAAAGATGCCTTCCAAAAACTGAGGAAAGTATTAGCAAACAGAAAACTATCCTTAGAAACAAAGAAGAGAGTACTAAACCATCATCTACAATCACACCTCCTATATGGCAGTGAATGCTGGACAATCTTCTCACAGTTGAAGAAAAGACTTAAAGCAATAGAAATGTGGTTCTACAGAAGGATGCTGGGGATACTATGGACCGAACATGTGTGCAATGACAAATTCTTAGAGAAAATGAAAAGAAAAGTTATACTTAAGATCAGAAAGAGACTGTTGAAATTTGTAAGACACACAATGAGGAAAGAAGGCTTGGAAAATTAAATACTCACAAGGCATATTGTAGGCAAGGGGGCGCAGAGGAAAACAGCGCATAACCTAGTGAGTTTGAGTAAATGGATGGCGGAACAAGTTTTATGAGATATAACAAAAAAGAAAAAAAAAGAAATTATGGGGAGCCGTGATCGCCTATGTCCTGAAGAGACAGAGCAAAAAGATGGACAAGAAGAAGAAGAAGAAGGAGGAGGAGAAGAAGAAGAAGAAGAAGAAGAAGAAGAAGAAGAAGAAGAAGAGGATTATTTTCTTTGGATCCCTAACATTTGGATTGTTAAATTCTTAGGATTTTCAGTTCTTCCGAGGAAAATAAATAATTTTCCCTATTTTGTTGATTACAACGTTTTCACCGGTAGAAAAGTTGGTCTTCAAGTGTAGCGCTGAAATTACAGGACGACTATCTTCATCGTTTTTGTTTTCGTTCCAAAGTTTATGCTAATCGATATTTTAGTCATCATTTTATTGCTAGATGCTCTTTGGCAGAAAATTTATCTTCATCATTGTTGTTTTGATGACAACATTTTTGCCGGTAGATATTCTACTGGTCCAAATATGTAACCAACAAGTCTTCAGGTAATCAAAACAAAAAGGCCGCTTGTGCACATAATCGGAAAGTCATTATGTCTAAAATATAATAATGAGGACGGAAAGCTTGGTGAATTTGACACTCGTAAGATCTATCAAATAAAAATTGATAGAAGAAAGCTGCAGGCCAACTACGTGACGAATTAATTTGAATGGAGGGTGGGGTAGAGTAAAAAAACGTTGCTAATAACTAAAAATTATAGGAAGTTGTGGAGAGTACTGATCACTTATGTCTTGAAGTGATACAGCACCAAGAAGAAGAAGAAGAAGAAGATTAATACCTGAAAATGTATTTCAGGTGTGTCACATTAATCGTTGTTTTGACGACCGTTTTAGAAAGGTTGATATTTTAGTTTTTCTTTTATTAGTGGATTCACTTAAATTGCAGGATCCGCGTTTTGATCACAACTAGAATCCTAGTCTTCCTAATATCATGGGGCGCACTTAATTTACAGGATGTATAACTTTGTTGCTTTGTTCCGCAAGTAGACATTTTGGTTTTCCTAATTTTAAGTGAAGCTTGTAGTAACTTTATTTTTGTTGTTTAGATCACTGAGATTTAGAAAGATCAGGGTTAATTTAAATCGATGAATCTGATCTATTCCGTAACAATGAACTTTCTCATTCCCCAAATTGCAAAGATTCTACTAACAATCTAATGTTCACCCTAAGCTTCCAATGGAATGATTTTGTATGTACGATAGCAATTTTTATAACTTGGAAATAAATTTGGGAATAAACGAAATTAATTGTGAAATCCAGCGGAAGTCACCCACGATAAAAAAATATTTTGTACGGAATCAGTAAATTAAGTGGCGGACTTGAACTTTTAAAATGTAAGCATAAATATTAATGCAATATTTAAATGCAGCGGTCAATTTTGGATTCTTCTGTAGTTTATTGTTGCCTATTGCATACGGCGGCAGTATGCATCGCAAATAGAAATCTCCGGCAACAGAGGACCAGATTGCAATCAAAAGATCCAAGGCTGCAGCGAGGAAGATAAAGTATCGTGCAAATGAATACCGAGATCAAACGCCAGCCAGGAAAGTTTCCAATGCTCAGAATATGCAAAGACTTAGAGACTCTCAAACTCTTGAACAAGCCGAAGGCTCAATCAAGGGCCCTCCGCAGGAGCTAGCTTAAATGCTGTCGTTTAAGCTAGTATATCTATCTATCTATCTATCTATCTGTATCTCTCTAAATATTTATATAGGTGAGTGTCTGTTTACCTATGAATCTATATCAATTTTTCATTTAAATTTTACTCTATATCTGTACATTTATCTTTCGATCTATGTGACTATGCATATCTATCTATCTATCTATCTATCTATCTATCTATCTATCTATCAGTTTGTTCATATCTATCTATAAGTTTCTTCATACCTATTTATCTATCATTTTGTTCATATTTATCTATCTATATATCTATCTCTCCATCAGTTTGTTCATCTCTCTCTCTCTCTCTCTATCTATCTATCTATCTGTTCATATCTATCTATCTCTCTCTCTCTCTCTCTCTCTCTCTATATATATATATATATATATATATATATATATATATATATATCAGTTTGTTCATATCTATATCAGTTTGTTCATATCTATCATTTTGTTCATATCTATCTATCTATCTATCTATCTATCTATCTATCTATTCTATCTATCTGTTGATGTTGATCTATCTGTTTGTCTGTACTTATCTATATGTATGTATATGAATCTGTCAATGTGTATATTTTAGTTTTTCATAGCTAGCAACCATTCGTCTGTATAGATTAAACTTTCTGCCTGTTGATATATCTGATGATAAATATCTATCTAGATAGCTGTCTGTATATATCTCTGTTTGTACTTGTGTGTGTATGTATATATATATGAATATATATGTGTATATATATATATATATATATATATATATATATATATATAAATGTGTGTGTGTGTGTCTGTGTGCGTGTTTTTTATATATATATATATATATATATATATATATATATAAAGAAGTTTATATATCTTCTTTTTCACATCTATTTTTACTCTATGTGTATATAATCACTGATTTTGCGTTTATTCATATCTATCTATCTATATATATATATATATATATATATATATATATATATATATATATATATATATATATAGTTTTTTCATATGTAGTTATATATCTCTGTCCAACTAAATCTAAGCATTCCTTCTCGGAGTAATCCTATCTCTCTACTTGTCTGATTTGTTCATATCGATCTGTCAGCCATTCTGATTGGTGTATTCATCATGTTGTTGCTTTTTTTTCAAGGGGCAATTTTCAGCCTCTTCCTTTGTCTGGAATCTGGAATGACATTCCTAATTCGTCATGTTCTCGACATTAAGAGTTCGTCTTCCATGAATGTTGCCTTAATTAAACGGTTTAATAAATCTGTCTGGATTTCACAGCTTTCCTTTCTGTAGATTTTTTTCCTGAGAAGTTTATTTTTGACTACTGCGTAGTTATAAACATTTTAAAGTTTTGGGACTATTTTCATTACTGGCATCGTTTTATTTATAGTGTGTACATGAATTTTTTAAACATTTTAGCACTTTTTTTACATCTAGTAAGTTAAACCATTGGAATTTAATTAAAAAATAATCAGATAGAATTGACAATTTCTGTCCAGATCGAATGATATATTTGATAAAAATGTTATACTTATTCAAATAAAATGAATATAAAAGATCTAAATCAGGCTATATATTTCAATGTTGCGTTCTGGTGGATTTAATTCTAAAGTTATTGGTGATGTGTCGAAAATCTATAAATAGTTCCAAGTCATTTGTCGAAGAGTGGCGGGTAGGTTTATTTTTTCTACTTCAATGTGTTATTTACATTGGAAATTTTCTCCGAGTACAGACAATACCGAACAAAACAGATTGCGACTTAAAGCGTCGTTTTCCATAGTTAGGCTGTTTCTTTTTTTTTTTTTCTTTTACTCCTGCTGGAACAATCGCACCAGCAGTCTGGATGAAGAAAAGAGAGCATCACTGTTAGGAGGGTAAATTTGGTCACTCTCTTCATATATATATATATATATATATATATATATATATATATATATATATATATATATATATATATAAACCGTCTATATTTCTGAGATGAGGTATTGTGTACATTAATTACATTATTCGGATTATTGTCCTCATCTTTGTCTCCATATTTATCACAACGTTTCGGCAGTTGTACGCTCCGACCTTCTTCAAGTGGTTGGAATGTCGAACTGAACCCTTTATTTCGCTCACTGGGGTAGATTGTTCTAGTTCCACGTGCCGTGTCCTCAAGGACACATGGCACAGTGGATAAAGGTATTGGTTGGATCCAGTGACAAGACCCAAAGAGTGTGAGTTCAATACCCGGTTAAGGCAATAGAGAACTTTCAGAGGGAAAATTAACAGGAGATAACATGAACCATGGCACTTTTTTTTTTTTTTACGGATTGGTCAAAACCAAACTCAAACAAAAACATTGTTTTGAATCGTTATGAGTCTACCGATTGAATAGAATTTTATTATCAACAATTGTCTTGTAAATGTAAATGTAAATTCTGAATGTAAAAATAAAGAAAAAAGTGTGCAAGACAATAAGTAACACTACCTGCCAAAAAAAGTGATGTTTTGTTGAAATCGGTTGAAAAATGTAGGAAATCCGGTTTCATATAAACACACACACACACACACACACACACACACACACACACATAGAAACAACCAACCTGGGTTTTATAATAATAAGTATAACTCGATATGCGTTGCCCCCCTTTCATTCATTTCAGCGATGCATCTTAATCGTGTTTTCAAATTGATTTCGTGCAAAAACAATTGTGTTTTTCCAATTTTTGACGCTTTCAGAACCACAGCAAGGTAATTTGACGTAGTCCTGTGAAGTTTTGTTGAAATCGGTTGAAAAATGTAGGAAATCCGATCCAATATATAAACGAACAGACACACACACACACACACACACACACACACACACACACACAACTTGGTTTTTATAATAAGTATGATTTATGTTCTAAATATATATATATATTAGGGAATCATTTTCCGACTTATTCAACATTTCTGTCCTGGAGTTACAAGGTGCTTCAATCGTTTCATGTACGATTTTCATTTTTAGGTCATTTTTCAATGTTCTTTGCACTCTCATAGTTGAAATTCCTCTCTCAAGTAAAAAAACATATTATGGATTAAGTTGGAGCTTTTCTAATTGCTCTCCTTAGCTTCGTTGAAATGATGATCCTTCTTCCTGTTGTGACCTCCTGATCCAGTTTACCTCTCTACTGTTTTCTCTTTTTTAAACTTATTCACCGTTCTCTTGAATGAACGTTAAAGATGAATCTCAGAGTTTGAATTTTGGTACCATTACTCAAGGCCTGAATGAACTTTGTCCTCTCACTATTGATCATTTTGGAAGACAGTGAAGCAGACATAAATCTGTTATATCCTGTTCTGTTTGTAGCTAAATAACTCAATTAAAATTTCGATATCTCAAAAGAGATTAGCCCAATTTTTTCCGAAATTTTCCCCAAATGTGGACAAATGGTTGTTCAGTTACGCTTTAAATCTCACACTTGTTTGGAATGATACAGAGAGATATGATTCATTTTATTCTTTACTCAATATCAAGTCTCTAAAATGAAGAAACAAATCGTGATAGATGTACGAATTTCTATCTATATAAGGCAGGATGTGTGTGTGTGTGTGTGTGTGCGTGTGTGTGTGTGTGTGTGTAACGAATGCACGGCCGCAATTTTCGACGGATTTGCACCAAAATTTACATGCACATGCTCCAAGTTAGTGGCAAGGCCAACACTGACTTTGCATTTCCCAACTCTCATCGATAGTGGAAATAATCGATTTTTTCATGCTTCTATGGCAGTTTTCATGTAGTTTGCGGCCATTTTCTACTGGCCAGAGTGAGAGCCTATAGCTGGCTACCACGAATAGGCAGGAAGATTCTATTGGCCAGAATGAGAGCAAACAGCTGACTGACACGAATGTTAACTCGCATGCAAAAAAAATCGATAGCTGCATTCGTCACAAGTGGGAAAAATTTAAATCTGCATGGCACTTTACTCCAATTGGCTCATTCGCTTGCTTAAACTCAACGTTGATTCTGATTCCGCAGAACTGGGTTTGGTGTGAAAAAGTATTTGTTGTTAACATTCTTTTTTCATTCGGTTTTTCCAGTTACGAGTGCTTTTTTTTCTGATCGTTTTGTGTTCATTTTGTTTAGTTCTTTTTTCGTAACAGATTTAATGTTTATTATAGAGCTTAGAAAAAATTCGCAGTGTGAGATAGGCAAGAAGTAAGGCATGTAGCAACATCAGCACGGTAAAGGGCACTCCTTTAAAGGCAAGGAAGGGCACAAATATTTTAAGTCAAGTGATAGCGATTGCTGTATGAGTCGTACGATTTTTTAATCAAGCACGGACAACGCCGGGCCATGCTGCTAGTAACGCATATAATTTGAATTTCAAATAAGCCAGGTTAAGGTAAAGATTGTTTATCATCACTACGTGATTTTCCAACATGGCGAACCGACGAAAAGTTGAGAAGTCTCTAAGAGCTGATGTCAAACTTCGAAAGGAATATCACATAAATGACTAGATTGCTGAACAGGTGAAGCGTTCCAAAGTCATTGTGAACCGAATTATGAAACTGTTTGAAATCACTGGCCGCTTTACCAGTACAAACCAGGTAGGTAGACCAAGAAAAACAATGGCGAGAGAATACGGGATCGTTCAACGCCTAGCACTGATGAAACGTTTTCGAACTGCTGCAGGAATTTCAAAAAAGGCTTCAAATAACATTAATGTCTGTCGACAAACTGTTTAGACGTTTGCAAGAAATAGTGCTTTATGCTAGGTGTTCACAGAAGTAGCCGTTCATAAGCAAAAAAAAAACAACTAGCAAGATTGGAATTTGCAAGCAAGCGCCTATTTTGGTCACAGGTTCGGTGGTATTTTTTCAGTGACAAAGGTAAATTTAATGTATTTGGTTCTGATGGAAAGCAGTATATAAGAAGAATTGGGGAAACGTCAAGATGACAGTGCATTAAGAAGACAGTTATGTTTGGTGGAGGCAGCGTGATTTTTTCAAGTTTGTGTACGTTACCTCTTAATAATGTTATGTACAAGAATTTGTTAAAAGAACATATAACGATATTACATAATTCTAGGTACGACAATCCTGTGTTCATGTAGGATAATTCTCCCTGTCATAAGGCTAAGCAGATTATTGCGTATCTTAACTACCAAGGAATAAACGCTATGGACTGGACAGCACATTGTCTTGACACGACTCCCATAGAAAAAATATGGAAAAGTTTAGGACCAAATGTCATGGCTATGAATCCATGAAATATCAAAGATTTATGAGAATAATTACATGAGGAATAGGCTAAAATTACAGTTGACGAATATCAAAATTTAGTCAAATCCTGTTGACGCCAATGTGCAGCGGTGATTTAAAACAAGTGTCTTGTCAGTAAATATTGATAAGATTTGCATTTCGTTGTCCAATTATTTTTTATGAAACCATTGTTTCGTTCCTTAAATTTGGACACTTGATATTTGAGTAGAAAATTATATGAATCACAGCACTCTCTGTATCATTAAAAATAAATAACAGATTTAAATCTCAACTGAACTATCATTTGTCTACATTTAGTAAAAATTTCCGAAAAATTGGACGTATATTTTTTGAGATATCGAAATTTTAATTAAGTTATTTAGCTAGAAAGTGAACAGGATATAATAGTTTATGTTCGCAGCACTGTCTTTTCTGTCTTTTGAGATATCGAAGATTTAATTTTGGTTCCTTAATTTTGGAGGCTCCTGTATATATAGGAGGTACGGTGGAGTAATGTATAGCGAAATCGGATTGAGGAATCGGAGTGCCGAGTTCAAATTCCAGTGGAATCCATTACGTTCACTTACGTGATTGGGAAAGGTATGAATCTTTTTCTTCCCCCACCCGTCACAAGCTATGGGTAAATAGCAGGACAGACCGGGTTCTGTAGCCTTGGATGGTACCGGTCTACCGTAGAAAGAAATGGCAAGGTCAACCGCAGAAAGAAATGGCAACCTACCTCGTCAGTCATGTATCGAAATGGCACATAACTGATTGACTATATATATATATATATATATATATATATATATATATATAAACTATATATATATATATATATAGAGAGAGAGAGAGAGAGATATATATATATATATATATATATATATATATATATACTGAGATATATATATATATATATATATATATATATATATATATATATATATATGTGTTCTTGAGTGAAATGCTACATCGCTTCTATCAAGAGGATGTGCTATCACATCAGGGTGAGAGTTTATGAGGGCATTTTGCTGTGATCACATCCACTATTTGATCTCTGTAAATGGTCAGTCTAACGCTATCGTCGAACATTACCAGTGAAACACCGAGGCTGGATCTGTCATACGTAACATTAGTGTTTATTCATCCCTTGAATTCGTCATTAACAGTTGATCATTGGGTGTACGTTTGGAGGTCCTTCACCATACGGGGATTTTACATTCTTACGAGGACTGATGAGATTATCTCCCCCTGCATTACAGCTGGATGTTTTTATCTGTACAACTTATACAGCTTTTTTTCCCCACGTATGCACCTTTTAGGCACAGCTTGTTTGAAAACGTTTTTACATGTCGTCGATAGTTGCCGATATCGGCTGAAGCGTAAGCATGCGCCCGTGGATAGGATGTTATTTGAAAATCAACCGGCTGGTATAATTTACCTCTGTGATGCTAGGGTGTGGTAACAAAAGAAAAATCTACCTTTGTATCTTTAAGATTGAACCTAGCAGATACTTGGGCCACCAAATCTCAAATTCTTTTTCGAGAAAAATGATCTTTTCATCTTAAATTGGTACTCGTCTAGCTTTGAAATGTATATGCTGCGTAATAACTTGCTTTTTGACCTGAAAATGTTTGCTAAAAGGCCTTTAGAGGGTACCCACTTGCTGATTTATATAATTTGTCTAGATAAATGAATAGGATTACATATCCTGTTGGTAAACTGATTCATTATCCACCAGTTATGTACCATACGTGATACACGCTTAGGCGATCATGTATGGAAAGATACATGACTGACGAGGCAGATTTTTTTTCCCGCAGTAGGTTACCATGTCTTTCTTGCGAGAAACGTTGGCTCTCTGTGCTGCGCCTGGAAATTTTTCTCCCCGGAATCGATACTTCAAACATACAAATCAACCATTCTCCCTTGCATGGAGTATGGCTGCCATATATGGTCTGGGGAACCTTCTGTTTACCTCGGAGTTCTTGACAAGATCCAGAGACGGATATGTAATATAATTGGCCCTGATCTGGCGTCTCGTCGACAGTCACTCTCTCACAGACGCGCCGGTAATTCATGGTAATTGTTCCGATGAGCTGCTTTCACTGGTTCCCAGACTTCATGAATTCAAGCGCCCTACGAGGCTGGCATCCCGCTCCCACCCTTACACTGTAGAAATTTTAAAATGTAGCCGTCTCTTCTACTCCAATAGCTTCATACCTCGCACCTCTCGCCTGTGGAACACACTTCCCATATACTGTTTCCCTGAGAGCTATAATCTCCAACTATTCAAATGTAATGTCAATCGACACCTGCAGTTACCTTGATCTACCCACTATCCTTCTCCTCACCCTTTCTTCTATCACTCTTATCTGCTCTTGCTCCAAATCTTCTGCAACCCCCTGCGTCCTAGTGGCTTCACGTCTTGCTCGGGGCGTAATGCTTAAAATAAATAAATAAATAAAGCTCCGTCTTGATAGCAGAAATATGTAGATGTTTAAGATTCCTATTTTGATTGATTTAAAAACAGTTTAAATAGATTAATTCAGGAATTTAATGAATTCTAAAATCGGACATTATTTTCCGATAACTAGATGTCTTTCGGAATTCGCTAGTAAGGGTTAGCAGGGATTAGCACGGCCAGTCTCCCAGAACGAGGCTTTTCCTTTGCTCTCTCCTTGGGTTGACTTGTATACAAGTCTGTCCTGCTATTTACTCACTGCGTAGCCCTGGCGTAGCACATCAGTCAATCAGTTATGTGCCATGCGTGATACACGCTTCGGTGATCATGTATCTTTCGATACATGACTGACGAGGCAGATTTTTTTTCCCCCGCAGTAGGCTACTATTTCTTTCTGCGGTATACTAGTTGCCATCCAAGGCTATAGAACTCGGTCTGTCCTGCTATTTATCCATAGCGTAGACCAGACGTCATCAGTCAGTTATGTACCATGCGTGATACACGCTTAGGCGATCATGTATCGAAAGATACATGACTGACGAGGCTGATTTTTTTCCTGCGGTAGGTTGCAATTTCTTTTCGGCGGTAGACTAGTTGCGATCCAAGGCTATAGAACCCGGTCTGTCCTGCTGTTTACCCATAGCGTCGCCCTGGTGTAGCACATCGGTCAGTCAGTTATGTGCCATGCGTAGTAAATTTCTCTCGATACATGACAGACGAAGCAGATTTTTTTCCGCAGTAGGTTGCCATTTCTTTTTGCTGTAGACCAGTTGCCATCCAAGGCTATAAAACCCGGTCTGTCTTGCTATTTAGCTGGGTGGGAGAAGAAGAGGATACATACCCTTCCCAAGAGTATTAGCACGTAAGTGAATGTAA
>CAHIKZ030000113.1:3312500-3330000 GCA_903632075.3 Acanthosepion pharaonis
CTTTTAAAATTTTTATGTTTAGAAATCTCAAAAATATTCTTAAGGCTACCTGTGAAAGTCGCTATTCGACACACGAACTATACTCGATGTTGAGCACTTTCACCCATAAACGTAGAATATCTTAAAAATATTTTTATCATATATATATATATATATATATATATATATATATTAATGCATGTTTCATTAAATAATATAGACAAGTTTTGTCTATTTATTTTAAGTAAGTTCCTTTCATATTGTCTGATAAGCTTAATCACATTATCGTTGAAAGACGCAATGAAAACACCGTATTGATACATGTGACGTCACGAGCTGCGACGCGATTTTCGCTTCCGCGTCTCGTATATAAGAGTTTGTCGGTACTTGGAAATTTTCGTGCCGCAAGGGCGGACTATCATTGTTGTTTCGTCCGTGTGTTGTTTGATTTATTGAAATTGTTATGTTTGACAATGGCTTGTGTAAGCCGAAAGCTTACATTGGATTTAAACATGTATGAATATGGTGTTTTCCGTTCGTCTTTCAACGATAATGTGATTAATCTTATCAGACAATGTGAAAGGAACTAAATAAAATAAATAGAAAAAACTTTTGTATATTATTTAATGAAACATGCATTAATAAAAAATTGTTGCCTAAATATATAATATATATATATATATATATATATATATATATATATATATATATATATATATATATATAGTTGACACACTGATAGGTAACACTAGAGGCGACACTGTGCTTTTGATACATGAATGCAATCTTCGAAGCATGAACACAGACTCTGGTCACTCTGTGTTGACCTCAGTAACATTTTTTTATATTTACACATGTTTAATCTCTGATATTGAACACTTTTACCCGTAAATATATCATTCCTTAAAACTAGTTTGTCTTAAGAAACAGGGTGCGATGGATGATGTTGTAATGGAATGTCCCACACTCCTTATCGCCTATGTGGACTGATTATATCAGTAGTTCTATATAGTGAGCACAGGATATACCTGGGGGTTTGCTTCAGGAATTAGTTGGGGATACGTCTCCAGACGAGGCTATATCGAAGAGCAGAGTCTCGTCTCGGGAAACAGCTACCCGACCCCGTTTTATACTGGGAATTTTTGCCCGAGTGTACGGGCTCGTATACTCCACATTAAATTAGTCCTTGTGTCACATCATGATGTGACGCATCTTGTGTCACATCATATTTGGCAGATATCCTTGCTTCGGGAATTACTATCCTGCCACCCGATTCACTGTTTTTCAGTAGTGTATTCTCTTTTACAATAAACCTTTCTTCTTTCATCTATGCGCATGTTGCTGTTCCTTCACTCGAGTACCACATTTGTTTGTTTGTAATCACTTTAAGGATACATCAGATGAATTGTCGTCTAAATTAAGCAAAAATGAAAAATACAGTGTCATCTCATTTTAAAAGATATATTTATCAAAACTGCACAAAAATATATTTTGCTGTCACTCCTAATCGCGTTTCTGTCAACAATTAATACAACCTCATTAGGTAACTTATACACTGCTTTCTTCTGTAGATTTTGGCTTCAGGAATCCTGTAAGTCTCAAATTTGTCCAAGTCCTCTTTCCTCAATTTCATCTGCTGTTTTTTGATCCGATGTGTAAGTCTTCATTTTGTTTCCATGTTTTTTTTTAAACTACGTTACTCACATATTCCGTCCATAGTAGTCTCAGCATCCTTCTGTAGTACCATATTTATGTTTCCTGAAGTTTTTTTCTTCATCTGTAATGACACTGTCCAGTACTCAATACCATATAGCTGGTTGGATAATACATAATAGTCAAGTACGCTTTTCTTTTTTTTTCTTATGAAGTTTTCTTGTTTCTTAATACTTTGCTTTTAGAAGGGATCATTGCCAGGCCATACATAGCATGAAGAATGAGCGATCTTATCTGAATGGATGGCAAAAAGGACATAATAAAAAGCTTTATATTATTTAATGCAACAGACATTAAACATTGCACTCAATCTTACACTAGACTATCAAAGTAAATAAGTCAACTAGTAATTTGACTGACTGCAAACATACCTAAATACACATCTGCCCTCGACTGTGTAAGCGTCTGAAACATTCGTAACGCAATTATAAAAAACACCTCTAGAGTTATGCACTCTACCAAACATCGCAGTTTGAAAATAAAATGGTTCGTGTTTGGGACGTTCAAACATACACTGGTCGACAGTAAATGACGAAGTGTAGTCGTTGAGTCATATGTTATGCTAAATACAAAAGATACCTGTTTCGTGGGATCATTTAAATAGCACAATAACTTCATTACAGAGAGGAAGCTATGGAGAGTCTTATCACCTACGTTTTTAAATTGTAATCAATCTCTGGTGGACACGTAAGCGGATATAAAAAAAAGGGTAGTACGAACATTTTTTCCTCTGCTGCTTAAATATAAAGTGTTCAGACGCATTAGAACTTTTAGATGCCCCAGTCCTAAGCAAGACGGCTAAGACCCGCCCTGCCACGCATATTGTACTGACCCCACACCATTCAGTTCGTATATTATTTGAGGGGTGCAAGTTCAGCTCGAGAATATTCTTCCCACGAACTGCTACTTTGAGGAACCGAGTTCAAGAGGATGCTTCTCCGATCACTACCATTTTAATCTGTTCAAATCTAGAGTCAATCGTTATCTTCCTCACCTATCTCGATGAATTATACCTATTACTCTGTAAAACTCTACCTCGAGTAGCTCTTGAGCCTTCTACTAGACGAACGTCATTGTAAAAGTAATAATGATAATATATACTGCTTAATTGAAAGCTGATTTCGTAATGTGCCAGGTTTTGACTTACTGTAAGTAAAAAATAAAAGATTTCGTACGAATTAACAAATAAAAGGGATTAATTTTATGCACCTGACCGGTATGATACGTCGGATAGACATCTGTTCGTTTTCTATTTTAACTCCTCTTGTCATCCCTGCTCACCAAAAGAACGGAAGCTCCACTCAATTCTCGAGAAGACGTAAGAAACTTGTACAGAACAAATGTAAACTATAATTAAACAAGGGGATTTGTGTTTCTAAACGATTATGTTTGACGCGAACACATTTACAAATTGTAAAAAATATATCTCAAATGCTCAATGGGATTTAAATCTGGTGGGTAACTGAAACTAATCAGAGCGTTATTTGAGAAACAACACTTTTAAAGAAGCCAATTTCGTAATGAATGTGGTGACATATGCGCTGATGTCACGTCCAGATTTAAGGAAGTCCAGAATTGAAAATGAAAAAAATGTGATTGAAAACGAAAGTATAATTTTCCTCCATTTCTGGGATGATGACGAGTTATCTTTATATACAATAATTATATTCGGATTATTGTCTTTATCTTTGTTTTTTTTATCGTAGTAACATTTTCGGCCTTCATCAGGCGTATATCGATCTGGATAATACTGACTGAACTGAACCCTTTATTTAATCTCTGTTCTCGTTACACTGCTTATGTCTATGGATAGAGTCTAGTTCTTATTTTATTTACGACTGTTCGTCCGTTTCCAACGAGTTCAAGTACTCACTGTTCGGTCCGGGAGTTGGGTAACGTACAGGGTATCTTGGACTGAAGCCTTTATTGAATCTCTGGTGGTAAACACTTCTTCTTCCTCTCATGTCAACCAGCAGCAACAGTAGCAGCAGCAGGTTCAATTAAATGATATATAGTTAATATGTGTGTATCAGGGTGTATATGTGGATATCTGTGTATGTGTGTATCGGTGTGTATATGTGGATATATGTGTATGTGTGTACATGGGTATATGTATGTGTGTATGTAGGTACACGCCTATGTGTATGTATATACATGTATATGTTATTGTGTATATTTGTATTCGCATGTGTTTTTGAAAATAAAAATATAGGTCCTTGCTAGATTAGATAATCGTTATATTTAGTTTTTATATGTTTATATTTGATTTGTAACCTGTAGTCGATATTAATTTTGTCAAATTTTCTTAATTACACAGCGGCCCTTTCAGTAAATGTCCTTCAATTTTAGTTTCCTCCGCCCATCTCTCTCCCCCACCTCTTCTTTCCTTTCCTCTCCATCCCTCTTCTTCTGATCTTTAACATTAGATCGTCTATGGTGTGTGTATGTCACCACGAAATGTATCTTTAATGTATTAGACATCCGACAACATTCATATTTCTCTCACTTAAACCTCTTCCATTCACCTCTCCTAAAATTCTCTCTGATAAGGTTTAATCTCCCTCCTTCTCTCGTCTGTTACCCGTGTCTTTAGCTCTAACATTCGTCCCACCCTCTCATACTTACACTCTCTCTAAATTCCATTTTTATTTCCGGAGTTGTTTTTTCTGTTTTCTTTTTGAAATTGTAGGTCTGATGAATTGGTTCGTATTTACGATTCCAATGGAATAAATTATGCCCATGGAATATTAGTGTTTAAGCCTTATCATTATTATTATTATTATATATATATATATACATATATATATATATATATATATATATATATATATATATATATATTGATTGGTTTGCTGAAAGATATATAACTATTTATAGAGTTAATTTTTTTTCTCGCATTGTTTATAACCAAGCATATGTTAATTGCACGAAAAATTATCGATGAAAATAGTTTTTTAATTTAATTAAAACTCTTGCACATATCCATTTGTTTTCATTTATTTCCCCTTTTATTTGAATTACCTGTTTCGAAAAGGATGTCTTTTCAATTGTTTTCATTATGCAGGAGATCGCTTGACACACAAGAAGCAGTATATTTACGAAGAAAAATTGAATTTTCTCAACAATTTTTCAATATCTTGATTGTTTGGAAGCATTCAGACATTCTGGCGATAAATATACACCGGTGTAAGAAATATTTCTATCATTTTAAATACAGCTTACATTTTATGAACACCCCAGCTTTTCAAATGTCATCAAATTTTCATAATCATAAACTTCGTTATATCTGATTTATTTATATATACACATATATGTAGAGCAAATATATTTGAGAAAAGGCTAAAATGCAGACCCACCTCGCAACCCGGGTTTAAATGGTAAGGTCACCCCAGGCAAGTGGAAGAATATACAAGTCCAAAAATACTACTCCAATATACCCGAACACCGGAATTGAGAGAGTGAAAGTATAAGGATTAGGGGGAGGGGAAAGAGGGAAAAAAACATAATAATTGAGGAAAAGAATGGGAAGAATTATTTTTATTTCGCCCATCCGGTTTCAAAGGTACCTAAAAAAAATATTTACTTAAATGCCTGCACCCTGACATAATCTCAGTTCTCTCATTTAATAAGACACCCTTGTCAGGATAATTAGCAATGGCCTATTTCTCTTCATAGCACAGCTGACAACAGTTACCACGAATTCTGCCCGTCTACCATGTTTCGCTTTGCACAAGGACTTCTGTCATACCGCTCTCTGTATTCTATATATATATATATATATATATATATATATATATATATATACGGTTTGCTATATTTATCAGTATATCAGAGTATAAAAATATAAATATATATACACTGAGAGTGTTTAAAGTATTAAACAGACTGTCACCACTCAGTTTTAGCAGTCTATTTCATGCTTTAAACATTCTTATGACAACGTGTGTTGTATTTTGGTTTGACTATTTATATGTTGGACAATGATGCATTATGGGTAGCAAGCTTTATTGTATTATCCTAACGGTTGTTGTGGAGGTGGTAACAGTTATGTTTCAAATTATGTAAGAGATTCTTCAGTCAGAATAATTTTGGATCAGAATGCTGCTACATTACTGCTGTTTTGTAGTGTTGATTGTTAACTTTATTCACATTATTTCTCATGGGTTATTTGTTGTTGGTTATTATTATTATTATTATTATTATTATTAAACAAAAGACTGATGAAAATCTTCGAATATTTTTCAACACTTAAGAGTGCGAGTTAAGGAAATAAAAAGAAATGAAAATTCACTGTATTTGTCAATGTTAAACAATGTTTCGACAGAATACCTGCTTCAAGTTATATTTTTAAAAAAGTCATGTATAAAAATAAATAAATATATAATTATAAACCTTTGTACAAACGTTGTTTGTCTTGTCATGAAGAAACGGTTGTACTGGTAATCAACGCGCCAAAACGAATTACATGTTGCCAGGTTAAGGCAGACTACTAAAATGTGCGTAAAAAGATGGTGATCTTGCTCATCTCTAAATTTTACGACTTGCATTTGTTAAAATTTGTGTGATGTTTTTAATTATTTCGAATGAAACGATTTGCGGACCGGGGAAAAGCTCTTTAAAACGAGGATATTTTTTCGCAATACGTTCATAGCTTTCGTGTAGTATTTTCGAAATTCCAGCAAAATTTCAGTACCAATTGATGACTAATGGGATTCTGTCAGAATTTTTATTGTGTTTTTCGGTGTTTTGACCTGGTGTAACATTATGGTAATCACTATTTTCAACTATTTCATTGGCACTTTGTTTCAGTCGCGACACTTCGTAGCTGCGATTATCATAATGACGAATGGAATCATTAGCATGCTTCCAGCAGTCTTTTATCTCCCTGTAAATTCACCTCATGCGCAAAAATTGGCAATTCAGATTTTATTTTATCTTGTGATAACGATGCTCAGAACGGCCGTGCAGATAAATATGTGATAAGGTAGGCTTGCAAAATATTTCGGTCATTAGACGTCTCCTTGGGAACTTTACTCTAGGGTCTAAAAATGAATCACTAGATTTAGAGCAACGGGATGCAAATTTTATGTGTTCGAAAATAGTTCTTTTGTGCAAAATTATCACAAAATTGTAGAAATTTTAGCAAACTCTCCTGCGTACCTTCCCAAACGAAGAAAATATCATTTATAAATCGCGTAAGTCTCATCGAGACATTTCTCAAAACCCGTCTATCGTTTCTTTTAAAAGAAATATCGACATCAGACAAATTTTAACAAATGCAAGAGTTCAAAACTCTATTGCAGTGTCGAATCAATGTACGCCATAAAACATCAACAGTATGAGGAGGCTCTGTTTTCTTTAAAATTCAAAGAGAAACATCACGATTTCTACAGAAGGTGTCAATTGAAATGATTCAAATTTGATATACACAACATATGACTGAATTTAAAATTTTAAAATAAAATATTCAGTGCCCACAAATATGATGTCAGACAAAACAATATAACATCAAGAGAACTTGTGGAATATTTTATAACAAATTACTGTAATTTAGACAAACATCTTAAGGTGAACATTCTAAAAAAATAAGCAGAATCTACCAACTTTTCGACCCTTAAAACACATGAGGACAGCATTCAAACTAATATCTTCCGCTATGAACAGAACGACAGGAGATTTATACTAAGCTATCAGATTAATACTTCTTAGTATTTTTCAACTAACGGAAAATTTTAAGATAAACAAGTTCGCCATTATAGCGATTTTCCAAGGTTAGCTCAGATGGGGAACAGGCTGAAAGTATGGGACACCCAGTGAGGATTGAACTCACTACTCAGTCGTAATTGTCCTAGCGAGCCAAGCTTGCTAACCATTACACCGCCTCGAGGTGTCCAAAAGAGATTATCCATGCGTAACTTAGATGGGGCACAAGGCCAAAAGTATGGGACACCCAGTGAGGATATAACTCACTACTCAGTCGTAATTGTTCTAGCGAGACAAGCTTGCGAACCATTACACCGCCTCGAGGTGTCCAAAAGTGGCTATCCAAGCGTAGCTTAGATGGGGCACAAAGCCGAAAGTATGGGACACCCAGTGAGGATCGAACTCACTACTCAGTCGTAATTGTTCTAGCGAGCCAAGCTTGCTAACTATTACACCGCCTCGAGGTGTCCAAAAGTGGCTATCCAAGCGTAGCTTAGATGCGGCACAAAGCATGTTTCAGTTGCATGACTAAACGCTGGCCGCATTTCATTTGTTTTGACGCGTTTATTACCAGGATAGCCGATTTTCTCATTAAATACAAGCAACGTCTATTTTGTCGGCACCTCTTATTGTTGAGTTGTTTATGGATCTTACTAATATATTTCTTTTTGATTTCGGGGTGATCACCACTCCTCCCATCATCATTTCATAACACTGATAGAATTTTTATAAAATTGTAAATATTTAAATTATAAGTCGTGGGGTGTTTTTCAATAGGTGGCCCTGTGTGTGTGTGAGGTATTTTGCTGAATGTAGGTGTGAATAGTGATGGATATATTTTTATGGTGAATGAGTAAATTATAACGAATGAATGGGACGTGAATCTGATCAGCGAGGTATAAGATAGTGCCTACCAGCCTTGACCCATCTCCCCTATTTTTCGGCCTTGTGCCACAATTACTGCATTTAGTCAGTATTAAATCGTAGACAAGCAACGTTTATACAACGTGCGTCACCCTCATAGTCCAGGGTGAAAACTAATGTGTTTCTGACGCTGCTGAACACGCCTAGAATTGTGATTTGAACGACGCGAATTTAAGAAATCTTGCTATGTGATCGCTATTCTAATCAGGATCTAATCACATACTTTGAGGTTAAGGTTAGAACTGATAGAAAGCGGTTAGTATTGATAGATCTCAGCAAAAGTAGGGTAAGTGGGACGAGCCTGGTTCGCGTGAACGGGGCTAACCTTCATTTTCTTTTTTTTTTTTTTTTTTTTTAGTCCGCCTGCAGTACCAACCAAGTTTCTCAAGAACCCCTAATCTGGTTAAGATAGACTCTTCTAAGTGTACCTAGTTGATGTGAGTAAGCGCCGTTCCTGTCCTGTTCCTGGATTTGCCCTATGATACAAGTCGAGATTCCCAACCACCCCAGTTTATTTTGGCCCACCGACTTGGTCAGTTTTAGAATTTTCTAATACCCATAATTTTCTCCCCTCCTTTAACAAGAGGGCATCTTGATTTTGTCGCAAGACAGAATACAATAGTCACTTTTAATTTTTTCATTAGTGGACGGATTATATATATATATATATATATATATATATATATATATATATATATATATATATTTGTGTGTGTGCGTGTGAGAATTGAGACATGTTTCATTGAATAATCTATACAAGATTTGTCTACTTATTTTCAATTCGATCATTTCATATTCATGGTTGTGTTCATTACTTTCAAAGACAAAATTGCTGTGTTCATCTGAAACTTAAAAATTACTACAGGTGACATGTTGTTTTTTTTTTTGTGTATATTATGTAACTAGTGAGCTATCCCAAATGACTTGACTCACTTTATAGTCTACCAATAGAAGGTTAACCAATCAAAAGACGTAGAATATTCAATCCGTCGTGTATAAAGGCGGCCATTTTGTTTACTCTATCCGAATGTCTAGTTCCAGCTTGTCAGGCGAAGAGAAACAGAGTGACGAACTACGCTCTGCTACTTTTACCAAAATATCCACTGCTAACCTGAACAACGCTTTCCTACTGTCTTCGAAATATTCACTGCTAATCTCTGGATTCTATACTCAAAGACGACCGTCATCATGAACAACATGACTAAATTATGGCGTTGTCGAGAGTTACTTTTTAAATATGTATTAAAAACTATGTATACAAAGGTAGATCTTTTAAACTGTCTACTGTAAACATTTTAAAATATTTGTGCAGTATTCATAATTAATTTTATTAAGTTTTGGTTTCAAAATTTTAATATAGGTAGCTTGGAGAATTTTTATGTTTAGTACTTTCATGAGAACGTATGGATGTATTTTCAACAAGAAGTTTTCTTTATTGCGAATGGTGACAAGTATCGTCTTGTAAATGATTAGAAATGTTGGACACATTATTCAAATGAAATCTCAGCCTTCGAAATAATGTGGCCGTAGTATGGCTGACATGAATAAAATCAGTAGACAAAGCTTCTCAAAATGATTCAGTCAAACACGTCTCCATGAAAACATGATTCCAAATATATATATATATATATATATATATATATATATATATATATATATATATATATATAATAGGTAGAAGAAGAAGAAGAAGAAGAAGAAGAAGACTAAGATTTATAATCCGATGTTCTTAGCAGGTATTTTTATTTTAAAAATGCTTGATACAAACAGTAAAGCAAAAATATAATTTTCTTTTTAAAATATCATTCCATCGCAAATCAGAAAATTACCATGTTTCAAAACTGAAACTGAATTTATAAATTCAATCATAAAAATTAAACTTCAAATATATATATATAAATTTTATATATATATATATATATATATATATATATATATATATATATATATATATATATATTGTTCTTCTTCCGAAACGAAGGAAGGACAATAAAATATATATATATACATACATGCACATATATATATATATATATATATATATATATATATATATATATATATATATATATCGGTTGTCCTTCGTTTCGAAAAAGACAACTCATCGATAGATTCGAAAGTATCTCCGCAAACCAAGTCTGGACTCATAGAATCTGAACCAGTGGAATCGGTAAATGTGATCAATGCTAAGATGCAAGGTGCTTCTGTTCTCTTTGTTCTTTTTTATACTAATGTTCATTTTGTACAAAAACAATTGGGATTAGAAAATATCATTATTTACAATATTTATATTCGAACTATTATCCCTATCTTTATTGTTGTTATCACAAATATCGACCGAATCTTTGTGATAACAAAAACAAGGATGAGGACAATAGTCCGAATATGAATTTTCCAAATAATAAATGTGTGTATGTGTGTGTGTGTGCGTGTGTTTGTGTACTGTTAAGCTGTAGCTAATATGACAGCAAAATATTTCCACTCTTGACGTGATTTCTTGGCAGAATCACCGAATGTTTCCAAGTAAACAGGGTGTTTGCAAGAATTTTTGAAAATCCGATTCCAAGGCGTAAATATCTGGCTTCTTCGGAGTCATCTAATCTTCGGGAATATTGGAAAACCTTGCGTAGGCATCATTTGAGAATGAGTTGATCGTCAATAAGATGAAAATAAATGGTTAAAACGTCTAAGAAAAAGGAAGAAGTAGAGACAATTTTATCACGCCTATCCATCTTGCCATTAAAATATTCTTGATTACAAACAATGCAAAAAAGAAAGAAAATAAGCAAACAATGCAATTTAGATGAGAAATATTTGATGTTATTAATCAGTTTATTAAAATGTTTACATTGGTGATGTGTCACTGCCTGTATGACGTCACTCTTGACATTTTTCAGCATCAATATTTCTATAGTTATTATGTACAGTGTAGTATGAAAGTTTTGCAACCACGACATAACAGAATTTTCTATTTTAGATGGCTAACACGAGTTCTTAACATTTTTGAAGAGAGGCTGCTTACAAGTGTATGGACACATGATTGTCTGTATTCTGGCAAGAGCATGAAGAATATGCGACATAATGTCACTACAAGATTCGGCAAAGCAACTCCTCCAAAGAGGACGATACTGCGATGGGAACATAAATTGTTTCTCACAGGATCAGTTAATGACGGGATGGAGGACAGAACGACTGGAACAAGGATGCGATACAAGGTCATTTTTTTACTGTGGGGAAACTGAGTGTTTCCACTGAGGAATTAAAACTATTATCTGTTTTAACTGGTCATAGCCAGTCGGGAGAGGGACTGGCGGGGAAAGGATAGTGTTCAGCACGGTGCAGCCGCCACAACAGCGTCTACTCTGAACCAAAATATTGTCCTCCCGGCCCGCGCTCTAGTTCGAACTCCCCGTGTGGAAGTGAGTTGGTATTTACCTTGGACACCCACTAGAACAAGGATGCGACACAAAGTCATTTTTTAATGTGGAGACCAGAGTGCTTCCACTAAGACCACTGAGGCTTGCGACGTATCGTCTTTGAAACAGGTCCTGTGGGGTTGAAAATAAGTAGTCAGCTATAGGAACGTGGGCAAAGTCAAAAACTTACTTTGTGGTTCCAGTGGACCTCTGTTGATCGAAACGATTTTGCCGATGTGACCTCCATCTTCTGGCTTTCTCCTTCTATATTTTGTATAGGAACCATTTCCTTGTTCTCCATTATGAATGAGGACAGATTTTTTTACACTGAGAATTATATCTATTTCTTCCTTTGTCAGGTCAGAATACACAGCAGCAAACTCCAGGGCAGTCGTGAACAGATCCTTAGATACTGACGTTACCATAGTAATTTTAATTTCAATAATGAATAAGATTATAAAACGTGTAAATTTCAGGAATAAATTATTCAAAAAAAAAATTTCGTTTGAAGATGGAACAGAGCTTAGGACTTTAATTAAATTTAATTCCAATAATTATATTGAAGTTTTCGGCTCTTGTTTTGAAACATGAGAACTCTTATGTAGCGTTGGACTCATATTTTTAAATAAATAATTATATTTATGCACTACTTTTGTATCGAGCACAATTTTTTAAAAATAATAAAAAAAAGACTAAAGAACTTTGCATTATTTACCTAACGAGTTATTTCCTATTTTCTATATATTTTTTACTTACACACACACACACACACACACACACACACACACACACACACACACACACACACACACACATATATATATATATATATATATATATATATATGAAAAAGAAGAGAGAAACCGCAAGCGTTTTTAGCTGTAATGTGGATTTTTTTTTAAATTTATTGTTTTATTTTCCATAATTTTGCTACACGTGTTTCTGGTCTCGCGACCTTCATCAGGCAAAGTGTGGAGATTTCTGCATAATATTAAAAATAGTTAATTTTTTCTTATGTTTTTCGATGTTAAATATTCTTGATATAAAACATTCTCTTTTTTGGGCGTTAGTGACCCAGATGTATTCCTGAATTGGCAGTGAAAAGTTCTGCTTGAAGGTCTATATGACATTTAAGATTGGTCTGAGAAATGGTGAAGGAGTTATCGGCATTCTTTTTAATATATCTTTGGGATTACTATAACCTATTCTCTTCATTTTACACACACACACACACACACATATATATATATGTGTGTGTGTGTGTGTGTGTGATGGATAGATAGATAGATAGATAGATAGATAGATAGATAGATAGATAGATAGATAGATCATAAAATTAAAAAAATCTACGACAGTTTTCACTGCCGCTGCTAAAAAAAAAAAACTCTCAAAACCTTTGGAGTACATCTCGTATATATAATCAGTACCATTAATTCATATCTAAATGCTGGTTAGCTATAAAGTCGCCTTTATTTCGTCCTTTCTATCTTGTGGAGACGTGACGTAAAAACTGGGAATCTCCTGGCTGTATATATCAGCTGTACTCCATTTTCGACCTGAACTGACTCCTGTAAAGGTCCACTAATGCAGGGGATATAGGTATTTACTGGAATGTTTCAGATAACCGACAATTTCCTCAGTATCTATACCATTTTTTTTTTTTGTATTGGGCAATACCCAGGCCTTGGATTCGCTTATTGCCTTCCGGTGAATCGACTGAAATCAGAAAAAAAAACATCAGAGTAATCGAGATCAGCTGTTACATTTTGATCTGAATAATTACTTGCCTGTAAAGAGGCGTTGCTTGGAAAGTCGAGCTTTCCATGAGTGGAGATGTATTCCTACCAAATATGGACTTATGAAGGGGTGGAAGTTTGGGGCATATTATTTTTAATAACTCAGTTAATAATTTGTATTTTTTGTAGTAGATAATAAATGTTATGGTCCAGGTTAGGACCAAGGAAGAACAACACGAACACAAGAGTAGAAATAACGAAGGTATATTACACGAAATAATAATACAAGATGTGGAAGGTTTTAGTATGACTGTCAGTCTGGTTTGGAGGGAACTACTATCGGCTCGACTCGATTCGGTATCTAGCCACCCCCCACGAGGGTTGCAGGTGGCACAAGGCCGAGATTTTACGTGGGTTTCCCGAGCATGTAGGCTCGGCCAAAAAATGCCCGAATAACCCGTATAAACGAGATCGGGTTGGTCATTTCTCCCCAAACGAGATTCTGCCCTTCGGCGGAACCTCGTCCAGGTTCCTCTCTGCTCAGAGACAGAGAGTTCGACCGTCAAGCCGACAAGCTCGGCTCGATTCGTCCCTCTCTCTTGAGAAGCGTAGTATACATAGTTTTAGGAAGAATTCATTCTGTAGTTATAGGTAAGGACCCATGATGATAAATCTAATGTATGTATTTATATCAATTAGTTTGATATATCTATGTAGGATGTCTTTTATTGAGCCAAAATGCCAAGATTTGTTTCAGTTCTTGAACAAAAGCAACTCGAGTTTTTATAGAGTAAGGTTTAACTTATGGAAGGCCCGAAGGCCACACGAGGTAGTGTGTTTCGTTAAGGAGTAGTTTATATAGATAACAGGAGAAAATAACGTTTCACTCAAGACTTGAAGATGATAATCGAGCAGTGGATCGCGGGAAGAAGCTGTTTAAGTGGAACCTACTTATCATCGATGGAATAAGAAGGGAATGTTGGCTGCAATATATGTGACATGACGGGTCCTAGACAGGAAAGTTAGATTGACGGAACCAAGAAATGTAATTCTCCGAGCGCTTTCCATGGAAATGCCGATAGAACAGTGAGAGGTTCACTAGATCTCACGATAGAGAGGTTTGAGGGTGGAAAATAATTCTTCCTCAACAAGGTCTCAGAAATACTTTTGAAATCTATCAAGACTGAAAACTGAAGACTGGGTAGCTCTCACCCAAATATATACTGCATTTTAGGATTGATCTGGGACTTATATAAATAAAAGATAGCAGGAGGAGCCAGCTACTTACTGGAGCGGTACAGGGGGGCGATCATTTTACCTGCACCTCTAGCTTTGGATCGTATGTAAGAATTCCACTTGCGGTCAGGTGTGAGTTTGAGGCCCAATATTCTCTCAAATCACGGTGCTTCCACCAGGGGACATCTGTTCGTGTCTGATCGGCGGTGATAGGATGTAAATAGTTCGGTTTTTGATGCATTGACTGTAACCAGCCAATTTCGAGTGTTTCGATGGATTGTGAAACAATCTGAGTCCTACAAAATAAGACGTTCTGCGTAACTTAGAATCTTACCAACAAATCATTCGTAGACTGTCTTAAATAATAATCAACTCCGTTCCTTCTTTCCCTATGCACGCTACGAATTCATTGCACTTTCCACTATCTAATCGATTAAATGTTATCATTATGGCACACATTCCATATTTTCAGCAGAGACATGTATTATTTCAAAGAAAATACAATCCTCGAATCACCTTCAACGTAGGATACTCTGTTTTTAATGCCTCTTGTTGTAGCACTTCAGCCATTTCATGAATCGCCTATGGTCATCATCCAAAGATAATGTGTTCAGGGCCATGGACACAGTCTCCTTCATGATATCAATGTCTTGAAAACTACTGCCACGGAGGTTCTCCTACAGCTCGAGGAACAACCAAAAGTCACAAGGAGAAAGATCTGGACTCTAGGGAAGGTGACCTACGGTGTTGATGTCCATCTCTGTCAACAAAGGGCCCCTCGTTTTGTTCGTCACTGAGCACGCTGGGCTCAAACTTTGTAGAAACGTTTAAAATGTTCAAATCTTCATGAATAATTCTGTGTAAAGTCCCTGCACCAACTCCATTTACTGCCATTATAAATATGCAACAGTCGTCATCCTGAAAATTGCAAATTTTCTCAAGCGGCAATGATACGCTTATGTTCCTCTCCCTTTCATATCTCTCAGCATCTCTCACTTTCTCTCTACTGTGCTTGGACCTCTTGTACCCGCCCATGCAACTTAATCCATAAGCAATCTGGGGTAGTTCATAAGTTTCTTCAGCATTTTAGCCTAGTTTAACACAAATTTATTGCATAATGATCTTGCAAATTCTCTTCACGTCCAGACTACATTCTGTACACTAGTCAGCTCCGAGCATTCACGTTTAGTAGGATTTTTTTCCAAGAGCTGTAACGACCGTTCGTCTCCTTTATCTGGTATAACAAAAGTTAGCAGGTCAGCTTTTTTGTTGTATATTAAACTAGCCGAATTACCCGCGCCTTGCTGCGTGTGACACATTTCTGGAAGAACTATATTGATTGTAAACCATTGATATAATTTGTGGAGAAAAATGATGCATTACAATATCAATTAATGATCTTTGCCGATGTGACCTCCATTTTCTGACTTTTTCCTTCCATATTTTCGATAGGATTCATTCCTTTATTTTAATTTAAATTTAATTTACATCAAATAGAAAAAAACAGCGTGGAGGTAGTTGGGTGCAAAAACATGTTGATCAGATTCTTTTGATTTGTATTTGATGCAAAACATGATTGAATGAATTGAACAGATTTCAGTATTAATTCGAAGGTTGAATTGTCACAGAAACCTGTATTGTAAGGCAATCGCTAATGATTGGTGATTTCTTGCTCAACTTGAGGTCGATATGATCTCCATCTTCTGGTTTTCTCCTTTTATATTTTGGATAGAAGTCATTCCCTTGTTCAAATTTAAATTTTATTTAAATCAAAGGGGAAAAGAAAGCAATGAGGATTTGCACTCCCTACCCACCGGTGACACCCATTGATCAAAAGGTAATATACATATCCAAGTACTCTTCCTTTGTTCAAATTTAAATTTCATTAATTTTTCATAGGAAAAAATTCAGTTGGGGATGCTCCAGGAGACCCCATTTACCCAAATGAAATATACTTATTAAAGTACCCTGGGTAATGTAGTTTCAGAATGTATATGGTTAAGGGGGTCTTTTTTCAAAACCCGGGGAGGAGTTTGATGAATTGATTAGCAGATTTCAACATTGATATGTCAGTTGAATTGAAGCAACAAATATGTATTGTAAGCTATTAAACATTGATTCGTGATTTCTTGCTCAACGATATTGTCTCATTTTGATCTTGGAAATATGACCTCGATCTTCTGGCTTTCTCCTTCTATATTTCGGATAGGAGTCATTCGCTTATTTTAATTTAAATTTAATTTAAATTAAAGGGAAATTAAATTTTCAAAGGCGGGGTGTTGTGGCCACAGTGGACCTCTATTAATTAAAAGGATCTTGCCGATGTGACTTCCATCTTCTGGTTTTCTTCTATATTTTGGATAGGAGTCAGTCCATTATTTAAAGGAAAAAAAAAACAAAAAAAATGTGGAGCTTTGTGATCTCACGGACCAGTTTGATCAAAATGAAATATACTTATCCAAGTAACCTGAGTAATGTAGTTTCAGAATATATATAGTTAATTCTAGAAGTAGTTCGATAACAAACAGACAGCCAGAGGCTATATATATATATATATATATATATATATATATATATATATATATATATATATATATATATATATATATATATAATATAACTAATAACTGATACATCAAAATACAGACATAATGAACATGCAAACATCCCTTGTCTGGTTGAATTGGATTTCTTTGTATCCTTGGAAACTTGAATTATGTATTTGCTGTGTCTTTAAAACCCAATAATTATAAAAGTTACTCCAAAATTCGCTTGAGGAAATTTACAAAAATT
>CAHIKZ030000113.1:3335000-3345000 GCA_903632075.3 Acanthosepion pharaonis
TAGAGATTTCAGTAATTACTAATGTGACATCGATTCTAATTAGTTGTCTCATGACGTTTGGGATTTGTGGACAGAATATCACACTAATAATTTCCCAGGCAGTCTTGCTACCATTACGTGGCGATATATATATATATATATATATATATATATATATATCCGGCAGTTATGCGTTAATCAGGTCACGCAATGTTGATTTCTATATTCTCTCTGCTTGTACCCATTAGGTTGAGTCATAAGATAAATAATTCCTGCTTTGGGAAACTAATAATTATGATGAATCTTAATTTCTAATCAAATGTTGCTATACACGAACAATGGGCAAACAATATATATATATATATATATATATATATATATATATATATATATATATATATACCAGAATGATTTTTAGACATATTTCTTCCGTTAGGGCTTCATCGAACGAAAATAATGTTTACGTAGATAAGACTACAGACGCATATGACACTGAAATTTATATTTATTTATTTATTAAATGTGTTATTGGAGATATTTTTCTTCTTTATATGCCGTGTACCCTCGAGATTTAGAAGTTTACGGCTCTCCACAACCTCCTGTCCCATGTAGCTCTTAATAAACTTTCTTCATGCCTTCTAAGTCTCTGTCATCCATTTACTCACTAAATATCTTATATGTTGTTTTCCTTTGTCTCTCTTGCCCTCTATCTGCCCCTCGCGTATCACATTTTCGAACCCCTCTTTCCTCATTATGTTGCCCAAGAAACATCAGTTGTCTCGTCCTGATGGTAAGTGTTGGTTTCCTTTTTGTTTTCACTCTCTCCAAAACGTCATCGTTTCTCGCATCGAGCCGAAATCATTTATTTTCTCTTTCTTTCTTTTTTATGTTTCTATCACTTTATTATGAGATATCATACATTGCGATAATAGAAGATCCGCGAAGAAAGTTGAACTGTCATAAGAACCTGGTCGTAAATTACTGTGGATGATCTAGCGATTAAAACATTAATTCAGGATTTGGTTTCTCTTTTAATTAAAGTAGCATTTTTAAATTAAATTTATGGACACACTCACCACCGTAATAATTTAAACCATTGTGCGTGTTGTTTTGTAAGAGATCCCTTTTATGTTCATAAAATCTTGCGTTTTTTCTCATTTATTTCTTGTGGCAGTTATTACTGGTGATAGAGTACATTCGCCCTTCGAGTTGTAGTTCCCTGTTTTGTTGTGCATTAAGTCTTTTATTGTTTTAGAAGGAGTTGTAACAAATCTTGTAGGGAGAAGTAAATGCGGCAGGCAAAAATAAACTACAGAACTCAAAATTGATTGCATTAATATTTAAGCTTACCTGTTAAATGTTCAACGAAAATTTTTCATCAGCTTGAAAGACAATCTGATGTGCGTAGACCCTTACCTTCCTTTAAAAAAAAAAAAATTTGTTACATGGGTGACTTTCGATGGATTTCGCAATTAATTTCGATTCTTCCCAAATTCATTTCTAAGTTATAAAAATTGTTATCGTGCAAAGAATTTCGTCGCACAAAATCGCCGAAAAAAATCGCAGTCATGAAAACTTGAGAATTCAATATTTCAGGATTACGTCTCCGGAATGTTTTTAATTGGCTTAAGGAATGTGCTTGATTCGAAAATGGTAAGATATTTTGGGCTACGGCCACTCGGAGTACAAATGAAAACACGGACGATTTTATTTTGAAAAACTGTAATTTGAGAACAGTATTTTTTTTTTCATTTGGACATGAGCTATTGAGTAAGAGAGTTGTGTCCCTTTAATTGTTTTTATCAGCAGAAGCCAAGATGGCGGAATCCGAAAACAATCGTAGTAATGAAAACTTTTTTTGAAAGCTCTTTCTTTCTAGCTATTTACGGGGTCTAAACGGGAATTTTACTTATTTACCGGGTCTACGGTGAAATCTTTGCCCTAGACTACCGGATCGGTTTTGACCTGCATTAAAAAAAACGGCCTTGTGCCACATCCTGCCTCGCTGGGAGGTAAGATAAATAACCTTGCTTCTGCAATTAGTTGGAGATTCGTCTCCAGCTTTGCTGGTCGAACTCTGCCTTTAGGCAGAGAGGAACCCAGAAGAGGTTATGGCGAAGGGCAAAGTCTTGTCTGGGCTTCTAGACAGCTACCCGACACCGTGTATACGGGGTCTGAGTGGAATTTTTGCCCGAGACTACGGCCTCGGTTTTGCCCCGAAAAAAATAAAACGGCTTTGTGCCACATCCTGCCTTGCGGTGAGGTAAGGTAAATAACCTTGTTTCGGGAATTAAAATCCTGCCACCCGATTCCCTGTCTTTCAGTAGTGTATTCTCTTTTACAACAAACCTCTCTTCTTCGTCTACGCGCGTGTTGCTGTTCCTTCACTCGACTGCCACCTTCGTCTCTTTGTAACCTCTTTAAGGATACAACAAAAAAATTTACCCATCGCAAATATATATATACATATGCATTGAAGTGTGTGTGTATGTATGTATGTATGTGTATGTGTGTATATGCTGCCTTGTGTTTTTTGTCTCTCTGTATCATTAAGTATGATAGCATTAATGCATTTAATCGGGTGTTGTAGATATGCTCTGTGCGCAGCTGGACGGTGGGAAATCATGAAATAAAAATAAATGCGCGCTCGTTTTTAGTAGATTGGCCGTTAATCTTAGCACCGAATGTCTCTCTTTGTTCTGATCCGTTATTCAAGCATTTCAAAAACGCTAAATATCGTGCAGATACAAAAACGGGAAAAAAGAAACCATTATTTCGTGAGAACGCATGCCAGGTAGACGTTTTTTGATGGCAAATCGTCCATATTCTCGAACAACACGTAAAATTGCAAAGCATGTCAAGCTGTTGACTTCTACCATCTGTTCAATTTCATTGAGCTAAAAATGGGTCCACGTCTTCTTCTTCTTCTTCTTCTTCTTTTTCGTAATCATCATCATCATCATCTCCTCCTCCTCCTTTTCTTTTGTCTTCTTTTTCTTCTTTTCTTCTCTATCTTCTGTGGCTTCTTTTTCCTCCTCTTCTTTGTCTTCTTTTTTCCTCTTCTTTTTCTCCTTTTCCTCGTTCTTGTTCTTTTGTCCTCTTCTTCTTTGACTTCTTCTTTTTCTCCTCCGCCTTCTTCTTCCTTTTCTTCTTCTTTTTTCTCCTTTTTATTTTCTTTTTTTTTTCTACTACTTTTTCTTCTTTGACTTCCCCCTGTTCTTCTTCTTTGTCCTCTTCTTTTTCTTCTTGTTCTTGTTCTTTTTCTTCTCGTCCACCTTCTTCTTCTTCTTCTTCTTCTTCTTCTTTGTTTTCTTCTTCTTCTTCTTCTTCTTCTTCTTCTTCTTCTTCTTCTTCTTCTTCATTTCGTATTACATCAAGGAGCTAATTCAATTCAAATTTTCCAGCCGGTGAATTATCTTAATAGTGACATCCATATTAAAGTGATTTTCCGCCTGTTTTAGTGATTGTTAAGCTTAGGTTTCCTATTCTGAATGATCGATTGTAATTTTACATCTGAAATCGCTATAGTTGCCATAAAGATCCGTATATTTTAGCTATTCTTTGGGGCCTTTTGAGATTATAGTGAGAACTGGTTCATATATAATCTTAATGCATATTCAATTATTAAAAATGTCTTCATGCAAAATAATTCTTTATGTCTTAATGAAGATGTTACATAATCAAAACACTAAGAGCTTCAGGAGTTTTCTTTTAATTATTTCATTCCAAGCAAGGCAATAAAGCCACTAAGTCATAAGGTGTTATTCAGTGGGAAAGGATATAAGAAAATTATTAGAGACATTACGAAGACAGAACATAGTGATTGACATTGCATTTGAATTTTTGAAGATCAAAATTTAAGAGAAAACAAGAAAAGGAAAGAGAGTTCTAAAGTTGAGAAGAAACTGTTAGTATAGAACGTATGGTTATATCTAGTAATTTCAAATGCGATATGGTGAGACTTGATACCAATCTAGTATTGGGTTTAAAATCCTAAATTCGATGAACGAAAAGCTTATCAGAAAAATTACCATAAAATATATAGAGAAAAGTTAAACATAAAGCTACGTTACGACAGTAGGAAAGTGACTGAAACCGAGATGCCAGCTCAGTACCGATAATATTACAGACTGTTCTTTGGATTCTTTTTTAATCAAACATCTCTAGATACATAGAAGCACTAGACCAGATGTGATAGAAATAGACAATGTATGGACGAAGAATTGTTTAGCAAGCCATAGAGAACCAACTTTCCTAGTAAGCAGATCGACAATTGATTTATATATAATCATTGCAATTCACTTCATATCAGCGGAAAACGAGACAGCGCAATGAGGTTAACTTCAGCCACGAGGAAAGAGGGCAAAAAAGGTTCTTTAAGACGAGAGGAAACCCGCGTCTATACTAGAAATAAGATTGACAATGAACTTAAGAAGTTTAATTTTTTTAAAAAAATAAACTCTTTCTATATTTCTGAGATCAGGTATTGTAATTATTTATATTATTTACATTGTTCTGACTGTTGTCTTCATCTTTATTGTCGTATTCATGACGTTTCAGCAGTTGTACGCTCCGGCCTTCTTGGGGTGATATAAGTTGCAATATCGAACCGAAACGTTTATTTAGTCACCGGGGGTGGGGTTACATTGTTCTCGTTCAACGTGCCATACCTTTTTCTGGATGTTTCATTTTTTTTTCAGCTTTAGTAACACAACTCACTAAGTATTTTGTTCACATCTGCTGAGGCCAGGTATTGAAATCACATCTCTTTTGGTCAAGTTAATTTTGAATGAATTCAAAGAACGCTTTTGCCCACTGTGTAATGTGTCCTTGGGGACTAAATAAAGGGTTCAGTTCGAAGTTCCAACGTACAGTGTGACATGGGTAAATTGCCGCCATTTTATATTTTTATATCGTGCACGCGCGGAGTTGAATTTTTCGTGTGTTTGGCTGTCAATCTGAGGACAGTAAAGGGGATTCGGATATTGTTGGATGAGGGTAATGGTCATTGCAAAGGTACGGCAGCTCGGAAAACTCGCCCTGGTCGTTCTGAGATGAAAAGAACACCCAAATTTGTTGGTAAGGGCCTCAGATACAACACGAAAGCACACAGCAAGTGCCTTGAGGATGTGATGTTGCCCTGGGTTGTTGGAAGTCCCTATGTCTGGTAGTAGGTCCCTACATCGTGCCACCCAAGCAGGAGAACTCAAGCATGGCTGTCAGACAATTTCTGCAACCACATCACTCCTGCTATTTACATTGAACACCTTGAGAAAAATACAAAGAAGAAACAGCAATATTATCGGTCCTGACCTACCAGTTGGACTTCAGTCACTTTCCCACTGACGTAAGGTTGTCTCTCTGTGTGTTTCCTATAACTACTTTCATTCTAATTGTTCGGATGAGTTCATCAATATGGTATCTAGATATTTGGAATTTAACCTCAGTACTGGGCTGGCGTTGAGATCTCATCAATTTACAGTTGAGCTGGCTAGATGGAGCCGTAAATTCTATGCATTTCTTGCTTGTGGTAATCTCTTCCGGCTCCATGCATTCCACCCACCTAACTAGCCAAACTGAAAGCTCCTTGATTATCATGCTTGGGTCTCAGTTGATTAAGAGACCAGCAAAACTTCATGTAACACCAAAGATGAATTGAAGGCATGGATTATGTTAGCATTCACCAACTTAAACAGGGAGAACGTCTAGAAGAGTTGCAGAATTTTCCGAAGTCGTCTGAAACCAATGATGATTTTATTGAATTTAGTATTTTTTTTTGTCTTTAGTATTTCCAAAAATGTTTGTTATTTTGGTAAATATATCTGTTAAAATAGTTTGAGTGTGATTTTTATTTTTGCGTAATTTAGAGGACAAATTATTCATCCTACCCTGTATATCACCTGAAGAAGTCCGGAGCATACAAAGGTCGAAACGTCGTGAATATGATAATAAATATGACGACAGCAGTCTGAACAAGGCAAATAATGAAAATGGAAGAAACAGATGTAAGAAAAAAGATTTTACAAATTTCAGTTGGTGTTAGTACTAACTGCTCGCAATTAGAAAGGCAAATATTTCCCGTATATAAAAGGTTTATTTTCACCATTACATTTAACACTACCTTTCCTTTTTTCTGTTTTTTTTTGTTTTTGTTTTTTGTTTTTTGTTGTTTTTTTTTTTTTTTTGTTTTTTAGTCCAAGAATTATTTTTTTAGGGATTTTTTTTTAGTAAGATTATTTTTTAAGAATTTTATTTTTTCTAAGAATTATCTGTTGTTTTGAAATATTTTGCTCTCATATGTTGCCCTATGCATTTTTAAAACTATTTCAGATTTTCAATTTTTTTTTATTCAGAAAGGGAAAAGCAAAACTCTATCAAAATTTCTATGTCCAAATTTAAAAATATTTATTGTCGACACGAAAGACAAATGGATAGAACAACAACAACAAAAAAATCTTTTACTTTTAACCCATTCTGAATGAGTTTTTGGCATTGCCGTGGATTCATCTCAGAAAAGGCCAAATGAATTTCTTGCTATCGAGCCATTCTGGTTATGAGAAGGGAATTTCCATTTAATTCTATATAAAAGAAGCTGGGAAAATACATTAGCAACATTCGGAACTAAAACAGAATAAATATTAACGGCTGTTTCAAAAATCATTCATTTTCTTTCTTCTTTAATCACGGAAACGTTTTCTGATCTGATGAATCATTGAATGGTGAAATACATTATCAAATATATTTTAAATCAACTTTTTAAAATTCTGTCGTGATTCTATATCCCACTTAAGTGCTCAAACTCAGAGCATATGTAATAACAGTAAATGTAATAAATAAATCATAAACAAATGAAGAAACTGCGAAAGTACACACAAATACATGTAAACTTAATAATTACGAACTATAATAAAATAATCACTAATAAATAAATTAGTGATTAAAAGACTGTAAATAGCCCATTATCAATGTCCATCGTCTTTGTCATGTTGAATTGATAAAGTTAATTATATTTTATGAATATGTCCTGAAGATGGTTTATTAGACCGAAACATCCGACGTTGACATTATATTAACATTTAAAACAGCATAATTGCATATAAGGATTTTTGTTTGTTTTTTCCGTGTATTTTTCTTCATATATATATATATATATATATATATATATATATACAGTGTAACCCGGATATAAGAGAAACTCGGATATAAGAGAGATTTTCTCTGGTCCCAAATTAGAGCCTGTGTTAATGTATATAAAATAAAATAGACCAAACCCGGATATAAGAGAAACCCAGATATAAGAGACCTCTTCTCCGGTCCCGACAACTCTCTTATATCCGGGTTACACTGTATATATATATATATATATATATATATATACTGAATATTTAAAAAAGACAACTGGTGTAGAGCTATGGCTCGGGTGCTCGACATTTAAATGAATACACACATCGTTAATATATGTTTTACAAGCGTGTTCATTTATCCAACTGGTCGCAAACGAATCATTACGAGGACGCCCGCCGGATAATAGTGGTTAGAAAGTCAAACCTACCAATGTATTCTAGTTGATATTTAGTGTGTTCTCTAAAAAAACAACTGAAATAAAATCTGTTTTGCTATTAAATGTGTGAGTCACAGTCCACGATCACTAATCCCATTAGGCCCTACTTTTTGGTCCACGAATTTTATAATGCACCTCAAAAGAATTACTTCAAAGTTACGTAATTTTTTATTTATTTATTTGTTTAAATCTTTTTTTATGTTACTGTTCGTCTGCTGGGACTTTTGTCAGAGAACTGATATTTCGTGACAAAATGTTGATTTTGTTTGATGTCGTCTTAAACATGCATATCGAAAGTCTCTTAGGATAGACCATCATAGCTAATAAAAACACTGGCCAAGGGCCAGATTCACATTATATAAGAGACAGAGAAAATTTTCGAAAGATATAATGAAGAAAGATGGCCTCTAGAATTTAACACTCTGAAGACATATTGAAGGCAAATAAAGTAAGGGATAAGAAGCAAATGAATTGCTTAATGCCGGAATAGAAAGCAAAAAATATTTTAAAAATTCTTAAAGAATATAGCAAATGCTCAAATATTAGAAAAGCAAAATACGGAGGTCTGTTTAGAATTAGAAACCATTTATTTAAAATCATTTGACCCCAAACAAGGTAATACAACCACTAAGATTTATGGTATATGGTCCAGTTTTCCTTCTATTTACATTGAACACCTTGATAAAAATACAAAGAAGAATCAGCAATATTATCAGTGCTAACCTGGCAGCTCGTCTTCAGTCACTTTCCCACCGACGTAAGGTTGCGTCTCTCTCTGTTTCCTATAACTACTTTCATTGTAATTGTTCGGATGAGTTCTTCGCTGGGGTATCTAGATATTTTGAATTTAACCTCAGTACTAGACAGGCCTTGAGATCTCATCAATTTACAGTTGAGCTGGCTAGATGGAGCCGTAAATTCTATGCATTTCTTGCTTATGGAAATCTCTTCAGACTCCATGCTTTGCAGCCAATCTTAATCTGTAAAAAATCAAATGTAATGTCAATCGCTGCCTAATATCCTCTTGTTTACTCTTTCCTCTCTCTACTCATTATTAACATTTCTGTTCCTAATTCTTCGACACTCAGTAACCTTTTCTGTCTTAGTGGCTTTACTGCCTTTCTTGGGGTGAAACCTATTTAAAAAAAGATACGCGAGACTACAGAGTGTGAGAGAATATAAGTAGAAAACCTTATTGAAGGAAAGAGATCAATAAAAGAAAAGAAATTAAAAAGAATATTGGCATTGCATTTAAATTTTTGAATAACAAAGTTGACTAGGAAGCAAGAACCCGGAAGAGAGTTCCACAAGATAGAAATGCAATGCAAGAAACTGTAAGCCTAGAAGTTACACATAGGTCTAGCTATTTCAAATGTAACATTATAAGACCTTGCCACCATTCATGTTTTGCGTAAAATCTAGGTACCAAAGAGGGAAGATCACCAGAACAGTTACCATGAAAATATTTGTAGAATAGAAGGTAAAAAGACGATAAAAAGACGTTAAAAAGAAAATGTTTAGAGAGTGCTTTGATCGCAAAGCGATCCACGGTAAATTTACACCCTGGCTCTTACAATATTACACAATTCCTGGCAGACCTTTTAATATCACAGTGTGAGATATCAAATATAAAAAATGATGGAAACAAAAAGAAAAAATCTAAATGAAATTGCATAGAATATTTATATATATATATATAATTTTAAATTTCCCAGTATCCTTCGTTCCTGCGCATGTGTAGTCAAACCAAAATAACACATTTAGTTCGATGAAGACTTGAAGGATCAAACTCATCACACGAATTTTTTCCACTTTGCCATTGATTTTTTCTAATATTATTCTTGATATATAAAAAATCATATATCTTTGTCATATATATATATATATATATATATATATATATATATGCATTCGTGTGTGTGTGTGTTTAAACATGGATAGTTAAATATAACAGACAAGGATGGTCTATTATGTGTGATTATAAGCCGTTATAAGCTTTGGATAGTGTTTTTAGTTTCGGGAGAAAATAAAAACAAAAACTGTCCAACATTTCGATATTTTTATTTATTATTATGCTGTTTCTGGATATAAATTTTCGGCTCACATGAGCCATCATCAATGTGGTCATATGTACATTACAACGGCGGTGTTCACCGTCAAAGATGAAATCCTGTTATGTTTACATACCAGATTGCTATACGACAATAACGGTCGCGGAACAGCAGACGCAGGTCGTAAATTCGTAATGCGGTTCTACGTGACCCCTTGAAAAAAACAAATGTTATCAATAGAATTATGTATTTAAATGCATTGTAATATGTTCTGACTGCTTGGAAATATAATTTTGTTGATTGTGGGTTGCTTTGTTTTAATGTAGATATTCTCCAATATCTTAAGGTTTTTTTACTATGTTTATGTGAGAGTATCGGTGTGTTATCAAATAATATCTGTCTAATATTA
>CAHIKZ030000113.1:3350000-3357500 GCA_903632075.3 Acanthosepion pharaonis
AAAAATATTCTTATTTTAGCCTGCTAGGAGCATAGTGGGGGGGTGTATTTTTTTTCACAGGGGCACATTTGCGGAAGTAAACACAACTGACAAGTCTATATATTCGTACTTCCAACATTTCGGACCTTTACAACTAGTACACCCCAAGTACCATGTTTCGAATCCTTCATGTTAGAACTACCTTCATATACCATTAGTAAGGTGGAAGTTCCACTCTTCTCGGGAACTGCTACTATGTCGAAGAGAATACTGAAATGATGCTTCCCCGATTCATAACGTATTTAGATCTTGTTTCAACCGTTTCTTTCTAAAAAAAAAATTGGTCATAGAATTTGTCAGATATGTGCAGAGCCATTATTTGCTTCGTGCCAGACAGAAGAGCTGTGTGAAACTTTGGATGTTAACATTCTGTAACACGATATTTGTCCTTGGATAGCAACAGTGATTTCCTATTTGTTTACGTATAGAGAGTGTGAAAAAAAAATGGCTAATATTCTCTTCAAATTTTGCTTTTGTAACCAGGATAATGATCTTTCTGAAATTTATATTTTCCCATTGGGAAGACTGGCAAATGTGAAGAGTCTAGTGCCCGCAAAGTGGGGACAACCTGACATATGATTCAAGAGCAGCATTTATTTATTCTAGGATTACACAAGAGAGACCACAAGACATTTAGAATAGTTTTACACGATTGATGTTTAGACTGTAAATTTTTTCAGGAACCAGCCCACTAATATAGTCTTCAATCATGTTTTCGCTATACAATCCTTGGTAGTCAGAACGTTCTAGAAATTCTTTAAACTTTTAGAAACTTCTGGAAATATCTAGAAATCTGTCTGGAATGTAATGAAAAATAGGATAGATTAAAAAAAAATTGATGTCCATGTCACAAAAGCAAAGTTAGAAGGGAATAATAAACATTTCCTATGCTTTCTAGACAGAAACAATTACTAAAACATGCTTAATGACCAAAGATAAAAAAAAGTCAAAATTTTGTTACACAGTGTAATTTGCACTTAATCCCTCTTTTTACGTCCATACAATGCCCTCATTCTTTAACCCTCTTCCTTTTGTGGTTCTTGAACCTTGTACTGGGTCAAATTTTAGTCAAAAGATATGAATCGTTCCAATTCTCTTGGATTCAATACTTTTATTTTTATCCATGAAAACTTTCATCGAAATTCTTTCTCTTGTCAGATCAAATATGACCTTTTCGCAAATGTGAAGTGGTGGCTGGTATTAATAGTGTTCTGAAAGTCTTCGGTGACAAGTGAATCTCTTCAAAATGGTATTTTTTTTCTTTGAATCGTCTCCCGTCTTTTAAATGTCATTTGATCAGGAAGAATCCCTGAAATCGTAATTGCTTCTCAGTAGTGTTAGCTATATGCATGTGCGTCTGAAAGATTTGTGGTTCTTTCTGAGAGGCAATGGATTTTTTTTCAATTATTATAGTGTTAGTGGGTGGCAAGGATTTTACAAGTTGTTTATTCAAGTGAATATTGTATCATTGTAAAAGTAGGAATAAACAGACGGCGATCAACAAGGAACTGTAACAAGGAACGTTAGATTGATTGATTAATTCGTTATTTATTACGGCTTGTCAACCTTTTACCGATTATTTAAAGCCAGGAAATATAACGATTTAGTGATACAGTTTCTACTATTTAATCCATAGCTGGGGGAGAGGTGGATGAAGGTTAGTCTCTACATTAAACTTGCATTTCCATCTTTGTTATTTAAGCAGAGATCATATTTACTTTTCACTTTTATTTTTTAACAATGCCTTTCATCATGTGAAAGACCCGCACGTCACTCGAGATAGAAAGTTATGGTGTAAGAGTCATAGTTTATGTGAATATCTGGGGAAGGTAACGGTTAGCACTGGACATGAATAGGTTAAGATTGTAGCGGTCGGGGAATCAACCTGTTGGAACCTGGTTTCACAAAGAAGTGGTTCAAGGAAGATGCTGTTCTAGTGGAAGTTACTTCTCACCAATGGAATACGGAGGTTTTTTTTTACAATATAAATGGCATGGCGAGTCCTAGCCGTGAAGATTAGAACTGGCGGAATAAATTGTATATATATATATATATATATATATATATATATATAAAGAAAGAAAGAACAGTAAGATATATAATCCGGTGTTCTTATAGATATTTTATTTTTACAAAATACTGCTGAATGTAAATTTACAGAGCATTAATATTATAAATTAATTGATTTAAAAATTAGCTTGATTTAATTTAGTTAGAAAATTAAATTCGGAGTTTTCAGCTTCCATTTTGAAACATGGTTAGATCTGTGTAGCGAAAAAAAACATATTTTAAATCAATTATTTTAAATAAAAAAAAACATATTTTAAATCAATTAATTTTAATATATATATATATATATATATATATATATATATATATATATATATATATATATATATATAAACACGATGAATCTTCACTTAGAAATATTATAAAGGCATGCTACCACAATAGACCTGAATAAAAAAATCAAATTAATTATCTACTGTAAAAGATTTAAGACAGCTAACCATATCCTCAAAAATAACAAAACAACACCAAAATCAAAATTACAATGAACAAAATTGTCTATGAGTTCAAATGCACCTTATGGAACTGCGTCACTGATCAAACCGAATTCATAAATAATTAAATCGGACACACAGCTACATGACTATACAGATGCCTTACTTTACACCTAGCTGAACACCAGAGTCCTAATAATACCCATTTAAACACAGACACAAACCTACCAGAATCCATTCGAAACATATTAGTAGAAAACCCATAAATAACTTCATCTACCTGTAAAAAACGATTAAAAATAATGGAAGCCTTAATAATAAAAAAGAAAAAGCCAACTTTTAAGAATAATAACTACAAATTAGGCCACAACCATGTTCGGAAAAATATAGCAACTCTATAACACACTACAAGCATACACGTAACGCACACACTCAATTAAACTGAATTAAAATAAATAAATAAATAAAATAAAATCATCCTTGATAATAGCTAAAAGTATAGCCGAAAAGCGCTCAGAACTATAGAATATTTGGTCATTTTCTGCACACTCTGTCTCCCAAAAAGAAAGCTCTTATGCGAACACAAGATAAAACTTAAAGAGAAAACTTAACCTTAGTACCTTGTCTGTCGTTTTAATTAAACATGCATAAATGAAGCATTGCTTAAATACTCAAATACAATATATATATATATATATATATATATATATATATATATATATATATATATATATGTATATATATATATATATATATATATATATATATATATATATTTAAAGATAAATTTTGTACCTACAAATATATCTTTTATATATATATATATATATATATATATATATTTAAAGATATATTTGTAGGTACAAAATTTAATGATAGAAATAAAAGTGTAAACTTAATATTACTAGACATTAAAATGGGCGTTTTTAATATGTCTAGTAATATTAAGTTTTTACACTTTATATATATATATATATATATATATATATATATATATATATATATATATATATATATATATATATATTTCAATTAAAAGGTGCAATTATAATTTATAAATTCACGAATCATTCATACAAAAAAAACAAATATAGGAACAGATGAAAGCTTGTAAAAATTAAAAGACCTTATGCAACTGGAATTTATGAACAGGGATCATATCGTTCATATACAGGTTCGGGGTTGGTGTATCTTATTTATATTGTTTGCGAAGATGTATTCTCGCCATTTCAATCATTAACCTCTATATTTGTTTTTTGTATGAATGATTCATGAATATATATATATATATATATATATATATATATATATTCAAATATAAGAGATGGTATTTATCAATTCACCCACAGGAATTGAATGTGGCACAAGGCCTTTTTTATGTGGGTATGTCTGAGCCCGTAGGCCCAGCCAAAAAATAAAACCCATCTAAACCCGTCCAAGCGGGCTAGTTCCGTCAACCTCCCGAACGAAACCCCACCCTTCGGCGGAGCTTCGTCCGGGTTCCTCTCTGCAAGCAGAGAGTTCGACAGACACCCGACCTGGCAGCTCACAAAGCGCAGATACTACACTTTGATCCTAGCCACCGGGCCGAGCGTACGGCCACGATTGCAAATATGCCACTAAATCTGGATTCGGATAAGCTTCACGGGTGGGACTTATCTCTCACATAAGAATATGAAAGTAATGAGGGTGATTCGCTACAATGTGCGCGGCTTGAGTGTGCTTCAGCAGTGAAGAGTAGAACTTGTGGAACTAAAGAATGTAGTTCATCTGAACACGTTCCATGGAAATAGCGAAATCATGAGAATGGGGTTGAATTTGTCACCCTCAAAGACGCAGGAACACTTTTAGACTCTATCGAGACTGTAAAGTAAGGACTGTAGATATTGTCCTTATATGGCAACAGTATTCCATTTTCGGTCTGATCTAGCATTTGAGATGGTCGTGGATAGCAGAAAAATGTCAAGTATTTACTGGAGTTCTACAGAGAACCAACTATTGATCCTAGCCTCTTTACGTCTGGGCTGTGTTTAAGTCTCAATAGACGCTCTTGATATGTGGTATCTCTTTCATCCGTTTTAAGGTTGTAATATTGTGTAAAGTGTTTACTCGTGTAACTGAGTTTTCAAAGAGACACTGTCACCCTACATTACGCAGTCAAATGACTTTATATTGGCGACTGCAAACAAAATGTAGCAAGTGCAAAAATTTAAATCTCTGAGAAGTGTTTTGACAAAAGACGGAAAAAGCGGCACCTAAATGCAATTGGCGCATTGGAAAGGTGCCTTCTGAAAGACAAAATATTATTAAACAGGAGAAAATGGTTAGAAACAAAGAAAGGGGCACTAAATTACTATGTAATTTCGGTTCTAACATATAGCAGCAAATATTGGACAGTTTTCTTACTGGTACGGAAGAGGCTTGAGGCAACATGGGTGTGGTCCTACCTAAGGACACTGATCATACCATGGACTTAACATGGGTAACGGGTAAGTTTGAAGAAAAATGTGGACGTCACTGATGACGGGGCGGAGTTGGAAACAGGACAACCGAGTTCCAATTCCAGGTGGCTTCGTTATATTCACTTCCGCGCGAAAACTCTTGGGAAAGGTATGGAGCCACGTCTTCTTTTCCCAGCTATGGGTTAATTAGTACGAATTTTATTGCTAAATCTTTAAATCTTTCGTACAACCTAAAAATATTTTCTTGCCATAAATGACCTGCAAAAGGTTGATAATTTTGTGAAGACCAAAAGAAAATGACGTCCGGGGTATGACAATTAAACTAAACTGTCCTGGGTGTAACGATAAACTGCGTCTAACAGCAAAGCCTCTGATCAAGAGGTTTTGAGGAGCGTGAAACCACCTCTTAATTGCTGGGGTTCTAAGGTCTACCCTGACCAGGGGTGGTAACACCGGTTAGGGTCCCAACTATGGGTACATAGTTAACCACCCAAACTTGGGTCAAAAGACTGTAAAAGTGTAAAAATAGATTTATTACCAGAAATACTTTGTAGAAAATTATTACCAGCAATATAATTTTGAAGAGAATTTATTACCAGCAATACATTATTACCAGCTATAAATCTTTGAAAAAAATACCAGCAATAAACTTTTGAATAATAAATTACCAGCAATACATTTTTGAAAAAAAAAATTTACCAGCAACACATTTTTTTTAAAATTACCAACAATACATTTTTGAAAAAAAATTACCAGCAATACATTTTGGAAAAAAAAAAATTACCAGCAATACATTTAAAAAAAAAAAAATTAAATAACAGCAATACATTTTTTAAAAAAAAAATTACCAGCAACACATTTTTTAAAAAAAAAATTACCAACAAAACATTTTTGAAAAAAAATTACCAGCAATACATTTAAAAAAAAAAAAAATTACCAGCAATACATTTTTGAAAAAAATAAATAAAAAATAACAACAATACATTTTTGAAAAAAAAATTACCAGCAACACATTTTTTTTTTTAAAATTACCAATAATACATTTTTGAAAAAAAATTACCAGCAATACACTTAAAAAAAAAAAAAAATTACCAGCAATACATCTTTGAAAAATATTACCATCTATACATTAAAAAAAAAAATACCAGAATACATTTTTTTAAAAAAGTATATTACCAGCAACAAAAATTTTTGTCGCTATTAAATAACCTATTGAGGTTGATATGCCGTAAAACAAAACAAACCAAACCAAAATGGTAGAGTGAAAGATTTTTATTCATTTTATCTATTGACTATTTATTATTATTTATATATTCGATACAGTACAAGGTTATATAAAACGAAAAAGAGGAATTTGAAGATTGCGATGCGCCATCAGTTCAATTGGGGAGGTTATTCTGGCCTGAAAAATTAGTGAATGCATTTACAACACCATAAATCAAGACGAATATGCGTGTTTCTCGACATGTCCATGAAGACACGCCCAATTCTGACCTGATTCGAGGAAATCAACGAGGCTTCCTTTTTCCCTCACAAAGCTCATATCTACCTTCATTTTTGCTTTATTTTAGTCGATGTGATTCTTGTCTCTTTCATATTCACCGTTTTATTTTCGCAATCTTTTCCGCGCCATCTCTTCAAGCATTGATATCGGAGTCAGTCAAGGAGAATCAGGTTACCCGGTTCAGTTCAATAAGGAATCCATTCTTTTTCTCAAACAATGACTCTAGTCTTTCCTAAACATTCCTCGCGTCATTACTAACTTTTCCATCTTGCTCTCCCTTTTTACCACATTTCCATCTATCTATCTATCTATCTATCTATCTATCTATCTATCTATCTATCTATCTATCTTTCTTTCTTCTCGTTATATTCATATCTATCTATATATTTTCTTGTTCACATGGATCTACTGTTCCATCTATTATCAAACAAGTAATTGTCTAAGCGAATCTAAGATGTGGTACAAGAAGAATTTTCTAGGCCTATCTATCTATCTATCTATCTATCTATCTATCTATCTATCTATCTATCTCTGTTCTTCTTATAGTCATATCTATATATAGAATTGTTCATCTATTTATCAAACAAGTGATTGTCTAAGCGGAGCTTACATGTGGTACAAGGACAATTTTCTAAGCCTATCTATCTATCTATCTATCTCTCTCTCTCTCTCTCTCTCTCTCTCTATATATATATATATATATATATATATATATATATATATATATATATATTACAAGTTTTAATGGATACATTAATTGAGTATATATTCTTAATTAATTAGTTAATTAATCTTATTAATTACATTTACCGGTCTGAATGTCCCAGACCTTTCGTAGAAAATATGCGTCCCCCGACAGGAATCCAACCTGTATCCTATATGGAACCGTCATTTAGCCTGACGGGCTATGACCGTTCAGCCACAGAGGACTTCCGGTTTAGGAAAAGCTCGAGAGAGGTTCGATTCCTGAGGCCCTGTGGAAAGGTGAATG